>JACEII010000019.1:2052022-2381193 GCA_014332785.1 Antheraea mylitta
AGATCTACATTTTGTTCGGTTAGTTAAACCGCAAAGACGCCGACATAACTTCATTGATTAAAGTTCATGTTAATCGAACGGTTATTTCTAGTTTCTTGCGATTGGAAATTTGCCTTTGATTGACGAGAAATTCTCTTCAACTTTTACAATATTATTATGATTTCAAATACATATTTGCTACAAATGAAAACCTAACCAATTTGATATGGAATAATATGAGCCTGTTGCCTATTTGTGTTTTGTCTCCATTTATTCTGCTATTATATTTGTACAAATTCAACTGAATAATATAGTGTTATTATTGTACAAATACATGTGTGAAGAAAGCAAATTGATTGTGTCGCTTAATAAATTACAACACATATATAAATCGATAAATCGCGAAGCATGAATTTTTAGTGGGAGTTCGTTGTATAATGTCAGTAAAAAAATTGCTTTTCGAAAACTAATTCTATAAGAGGATTAAATATCTGATAAAAATAAGACATTGCCTAAAATATTACCTACTATCATGCACACGGGTCGAACATATAAAATTTAAGACTTTTTTTACGCGGTGATGTGAATCAGTAGAATCCAGTTACAGTGACTGTTAATTTTTTGCATTTGGAGATCATCCAATGTATACCCAGCTGCAGTGACTGACGATGGAGAGGCAATTTTTGGTTGTCGTCATTAATTTTGGTAACACACTATGCTTACTATCAGGTACAGTACCTTTACATTATCGTATTACAATAAAAAAAAAAACAATTTCTCATTTTCAGATTGGGTTATACATATAACGTAAAGAAGACAATTCGTTTTAAATTTTATTTTCGATTCGAAAAACGATTTCCACAAATTCGATTTTTAAATACGACTTTTTCTAGAAGTCCAAGACTTGTACAAAAACAAACAAAATAAAAATTATATTCGGAATCCTAAAACCTACGAAGAGATGCCGTTAGGGTAAGAATTTCAGAGACAGTTTTTTTTTTATTGTCCGCTGTGCTTGACGCGAAACGACTCAACTATCAGATCGCGTTATGTTGGAATTTAAATTATACATAAATTCCTTCATAGCTAAAGAAAGTTTCTAAACTTACCGAGTCGTTTTGCTTTATAGGTACGTCTTAGTTCCGCTTCGTAAAATAAAAATTACAATCTCTCATCCTGTTCAAAAATGATTTTATTGTTATCATTTAATATATCAAAAATTTTTACGACATATATTAAATTTAAATTAGAGAATGACTTATGGGATATTATATATATAAAACTTGAAAGATCGATTACCGGTGAAGGTTGTTATAAAATATATGGTTGAGAAAGTATGGCGATTAAATATGATAAAGGCTGTCCGGACCAGCTAATTGTTATAATTTAGCACAATAACCAATCAAGTCGGTTGTACCATTGCAGGGTGCGTGCGAGGGGCTGACTCCTGAGCGCCGACGCGTGAAGATTTCGAGATACATAACCGCTCGTCCACATGACGCACCTTTCTTGACTCCTATTCTAAACCATTTCGATATTTATTCATACATTAATTAATGCTTCACGAAGAATATTGAACAGTATCTTTATACTAGATCTGAAATCAGTAAAAAGAAAACTTATAAAAGTTGCATTATTAGAGTCTTTTTTATTATTTCTTATAACACTTAGTTTACCAAAATGTCACTACTATTTTCTCTTATAATTTTAAAAATAAAACTCCTACATTAGGGTTCAAGCTCTACATCTGGGAAAAGGGATACAATTCATATACGCAACTAAAAAATGACTTTACTGTGTGAAAATCAACACTCAACGTAGTGTCAGCAAACGAGGCGATCATCTAAACCTTGTGCAGTGTATAAAACCTTGTGTAAATTAAAATTTAAAATAAAAAATCATTGAATAATAGCCGCAATTAGTTAAAAATATTTACTGTGAACTTATCGACTTTATATCGAAAGTACTAGAATTCGGTCCTTGCGTATACGCAGTTACTAAGTAGAGTTTCACACTGGCGCGAGGTCGCGTGTTACCCTCGCGTTGAATTAACTCGAGCCATAATATAGCTTTTTGCGCGTGGAAATTAATTAAAAATTACATTTGTCTATTTAAGGGAGTAAATGTTAACTATAATATATGTCGTTAATATAGTGTTAATGGGTGTGAAACTAGTTTTTACAACCATAACAACTAGTTAATACTTGTTTTAATTATTTTTTTATTTAGCAACATATGACCTTCCAGGTTTTTTAGTAATATGAAATTATAGTTAATAATCTTTCTATATTAAATACCTACGGACTTAGTTTCTTATACAGCTTAGTAAAATTGAAACTAAAAAAATCATAGAAAAGAAAATACCTTTGCATCTAAGTCGGTTTGGCATTAAAATTGAAGTTCTGATATTAAAACTTCTAACAATTATATATATGGCACGTGGGTTATTTTTTGATTAAATTAGCAAACAAAATGTATAAGACCTATGCCTCTAGAAGGACAAGCTAACATCATTACATAGTATAAAACAAAATTCTCTGCCACGTTTGTCTGTCTTTCTGTTCGCGATATACTCAAAAACTACTGAACAGATTTTTATGCGGCTTTCACCAAAATGATTCATGAGGATGGCTTAGGTATATAATCTATCAAAGTTTTTTTTTATCAGGTCGGAACAACGCCCACTGAGCCCGCTAGTAGTAGACAAACTCTTCGAATCGAAATATGTCCTCCGAAAATTCTTCTAAATACTTTTCCCCTAAATTTATCTCTAGGACCTTTAGAAAGCTCTTAGATTTAAGAATTGAACAAATTAGGTTCAATTTGTGAAATATTTCTATAGAAGCTTAAAACAAAATGTATTGAAAGTGGTGTTGTATTAATCAGCTATTAAATGAGTCGTACGAAATGCATACTGCGAACAGGCGATGTAACATTCGTGCTATACAATATTTTTGTATTCATACATAAACTACAAAATTTTAATTTTTTAAGGACAGAAAGTAAGGACTGAATCTTGTGACATGTTACATCCGCCAATTCTTAGTTGTAATCAATGATATTATAACTAAAAAAGTTGTAGATACGTCACAAGCGCTTCGACAGCGCCTTGTTAAAAGATGGTTAGCTTATTTTTGACGGCTGTCCTGTCGATCCGTTCGGATCTAAGCAACACATAACTTTTTCTTTTTCACCACCGACGTTGAGAATATGTCATCTTACTTCCACATTTTATTTAAGACAGTGTGTCGTTGAAATATTACTTTACGTATGTGTGTGTTATTGTGCCTTTTGTTTTGTGAAAATAACATGTAGGTAATGTCTACAGCTTTTAGTTATAATATCATTGGTTGTAATTCACCATATATGGTATATTCACTTATGTATTATTTATACTATTATAGCGAAAAAATTAAGAAACCATAAAATGTAACATCTATTTTAAAGTTATAATTTATTTAAGCATACACGGATATATTAAAATATTTCTTCATGGAAAATGGTGTGAATTGTATAATATCCATTGATTTTAACCGTCAAATTGCATACCAAACTTTGCATAGGAATCTATGGAATGCAGTTATGCTTTCAAATTCTAGTAGTGACGTGGAACAGAAATAACTGAACTCTGATTTTATTTTCTTTTTTAAAATAAAGTAATGCCTTTAACTCCTAATGCTCTATGTCGTGCCAGGAATATCGTTCTCGCTTAGCGTCCTTTCCGACTTACATTTTGTATGAAAATTGCTTTGCTCCTGAGGGCTACAGCGTGATAATGGATAGTGTATAACTTACCTTTATAAACACACTATTAACTACGAAAATAATGTTATACATGTTACTAAGCAAGAAACGTTCAATCTCGTGATATATTTACATACATATATGTTTTTTTTTCTACAACTGACTACGCTATTGACCTAGCAAGGTCTTAACAGCTTTACCGAACTACTAAGGCGAGCACTTAAGGCACTCAGCCGATTTTATTTGGACAACTAGCTCAAGGGTGCACGGCACACCTCGGCTTGGCTGATGCCTGTTACATGCAAACTCGCGACCTATCTTAGTTAACCTAGCTAACTATTCATATATGTTTGAGTTGTTGAGACGCATATGTGTACCAAGCATACACGCCTCAACAACCCCTCCATATATTTATTATCGGAAAATTCGAGTTTTTTCTGTTCGATAAAGGGAAAAAATAAAACCCTTCCACTTCCATGTGTAAGCGTGTAGGCGTGCACGTGTGTGAGGGTGATCGTGTAGTGTTGTAGCAGTGATGTAAATTTTTGTGTCACTGTATCGCGCAAGCAACGCACTCAAGGGCTCCCTGCCGAGGGATCGAACCTAGACTTGAGCCGCTACCGAGGGTGGCCTAATCTGGTGTGCGGGAGCGAAATCTACCCCCAGACCACGGCGGCGTGATCCGTGGTTACGCGGGCGTGGGCGTGAGCACGCTGCGTTTGGAGAGACAGGCTGGTACGGATCGTTCATACATATATGTACTTTGCCACAATCTACACGATGTTAAATAAGTATGTGGCTCAAGATAGTAACACACTAAGCTTAGAGGATGACTGGACCTAAATTACAGCTACTAGTACACACCAATAGGTACACGGCATTTGTTTTTAAACATGAAATAGCTCTAAAAGCTTTAGGCGAAGTCTCATCGAAAGTTGAATTCGAATCTACATGAAGCGACCCGGTGTCCAAATGCCGTGGCACTAAGTCACCATTATTTAAAACTTATCCAAAATTATCAGTCCATGTAAGCAGATTTAGAAGCGTGAGTGCCGACTCTATGATACCTTACGATACGTTACCGTTAGTAGACAAACTAAAAATTAAAATAGCTAAACGGCCTCGGCCGGTGCGGTGGTGAGACAGCTAAGCAGGGCAATTGTGGCGCGCAGCGGGCGGCGCGACTCTCATTATTTTATAATAACTCGTGTATAGAGGGCGAACGAAATCTACGCGTCATGCTGCGGCCCGTCCCACGGCAAATAGCCGACTCTTACCGAATTAATTGCCGCATTCTGGGCGGTAACGTCACTCTGGCCGAATCAATCGGGCTGTTGTTTCCGCGAACGTGCGAACTCAGTGATCGTGTAGTCTACCGCTTTAAATTAGCAACTATAAACCTGCTTTCTGTTGATTCGCCTCTGGGAATCTGTGGTTTGATAGTTTGTTTATAGAGTAGAAAAAATTCTCAATGCAATTTCAAACGTAATAAGTCATGTCACGCCAAATTACTAAATAGCCTTACACAGGTGTACTAACAAAGAAAATGGAACCAAGTCTTCCCTTTGTAATACGGCCATGAAATTAAATATAACGGTAACTGAATTTTAATTTATCATCACTGACAATATTTTTGAATATCTTTCTAGTTTCTACGGTCCCATTCATCCAATTACTTTAAATATAATTTTTTTTAACCCGAACTTTCCACTTTTCTGTACAATTTTTCAAATTTGATAGTTGGCCAATTTGATAATTAAAAAGATAAAAAAAGAATTAGCCAAATTGGTGCATCCGTTTTGAAGCGATGTGCTTACAAACATTCAGAATGATATTTTTATTTTTATTGACTAACTGCTCCTTATGAATATGTTTATAAAATTATAAAAATTATTATACATCCTTTTCCTCAGGATAATCGACTTATGTGTCAAATTTAATTTTAAAAATGCTACCTCTTTTGTGTGGTTTTTGAAATACGTATTTTTTTAAATAGAAAACTAAAAACCTGACTGCAAAACACCAAAACCTTTTAAACTATAATAATGAATGAGTAAAAACATCAAGTATTGATTGGTAATTTAAAATCTTATTTCTAAAAAACTTATTCCTTTCTCTTCTGTCTTTAAATTATTAACTGTCACACTTGAATTTTGTACATGCCTATTTCAGTCCCAAAATTGAGTTAGAAGAAGATAACGACACCTCATATGTTAAAATACATAGTAATACCATTTAACTAATATTAATATACTGATTCAAAATTATAAAAATACAATCACCGATTGAATGATTATGATTTATTCGAACTATTTTTAAAATTTTACAGATTTTCGTTTGTGGCAAGTACTAATAAAAGTACGTATAAATTTCAAATTATATCAACTTCTTTGTAAAAATATATATACATTTTTCATGACATCACATTTGTTTATGATGGTTGTACGTCAAATACTAGAAAAGGGTTTTTGTTGGTGATGACAATATCTTCAATACTATATGTCTAAAACTGTGGGTCGGCAATGATCTTGATAGTACGTGGGTTCCGAAGGGTCTATGACGTCAAACGCGAGAACCCTACCTAGTTCGTCGAGTATCCTCCCGTTACGAGAGGTACACGGACTATTCCAGATAACGTTCCCGCTATTGAGGTCTCCCGCTATAATAACTGAATCTCCTAAATTAAGTAGCGCCTGCAAATCGGATCTTAGCAATTCTTTGTTCGGTGGCAAATACGCGGAAACTAAAATAATATTCGAGTGACCCGTCATGCCTAATTTACACACTGACACTTCCATATTGGTTACCGCGGGCGGATCTAATGGCATGCAGTACAACGAACGCCTAAAATAGATTAACGTGCCACCCCCGCGTGTGGCACGGTCGTTCCTGACTATAGAGTAATTCGTGATTCTCGGATTACGCATACTCGGTTTTAACATCGTTTCCTGGATGAGGAAAACGTCAATCTGTCTATCGCGCAAAAAGTCAGCTACTAGATAGCGCTGTGTCCGAAGAGATCTCGCATTGAAAAACGAGAGACATAGACCGCGTGGTTTTACTTTGACCCGTGAATTTTAAGACTTATTTAGAAGAGGGTGACCGGGCGAGGCGCTGAATAGTGGCTCTGATAGCCGGGAAGCGCGCTAGTGCGGTGAAAAGAACTAGCTCCTCCTCGAGCTCTACTATGGCGTGGAAGGCGAGGACATCCTTCATGTCGTAATAAAAACCGGTGTTAATACTGTAATGAACCGTACTTAAAATTCGATTTTACAACATTACACGATCACCCCCACACACGTGCACGCCTATACGCTTACACATGGAAGTGGAAGGGTTTTATTTTTTCCCTTATCGAACTGAAAAAATTTTTCCGATAAAAAAATATATGGAGGGGTTGTTGAGGCGTGTATGTTTGGTACACATATGCGTCTCAACAACTCAAACATATATGAATAGTTAGCTAGGTTAGCTAAGTCAGGTCGCGAGTTTGCATGTAACGGGCAACAGCCAAGCCGAGGTATGCCGTGCACCCTTAAACTAGTTGCCCAAATAAAATCGGCTGAGTGCCTTAAGCGCTCGCCTTAGTAGTTCGGTGAAGCTGTTAAGACCTTGCTAGGTCAATAGCGTAGTCAGTTCGAAAAAAAAAATCGATTTCATTAAATGCCATTAATATTCCCTTTTTAATTTATCAAACTGTATTATACTATTCAAATAAAGATTCTCTTATTATGGGAAATGGCAAACTTACATTCTAGTAATTATTATAGTATAAATATATAAGCTAGTTGTAACTACGGCACAGAACTACGACTAAAATAAAAAAATTAAAACCATAAATAATTGTATATATATAATCTTATTTACAATGTTTATACCTATATTATTAGCTTAATATCTAATATCTATACTAATATTATAAAAAGGTAAAGTTTGTGACGTTATGAGTTTGTGATGTTGAAGGGGTAATCTCAGGAGGTACTGGTTCGATTTAAAAATTATTTCAGTGTTATATAGCTCAGTTATCGAGGAAGGTTATAGACGTCATCACGCAAAGACCAATGGGAGCGGATCACCAATGAAGAATGTTTCAAAATCGGGATTTTTTTCCTTTTGAGAGCTTCCGTTGCGTGTTAGTTAGCCTAAAATAACTATTCCACGCAAACGAAGTCGGGGGCGGAGGCAATTATTAAATAAAATATTAATAAGTGTCAATGGTTTTTACTTAGCAATATTTTCGTTCTTACACTACCTTAACTGTGTATTCCTTTTTTACTATTGGCAATCTTTTTCTTTTATCAAAACGATGCGGTAGCAACTTATTTAAAATATTTATCTATCACTCAGCCGCGACTTCGCTTAACATTTACATATAAAGTTCGAGATGAGAATATTAACCGCGAAAGACATCTGTGGGAACCCACAAAGTTGCAACGTCAACAAACATAGAAAAGTTATATCCATTCACAAAACCTATTATGTTAATTTAAAACACATCAGTCGGTGATAAGATCGCGACTCGTTCACACCACACCTCCCGAAACAATGGTTAATAAGATGATTTATATCGACCGATAGATAGTTCGACACGTCTCTACATCGCTTAGCATAATCTCGGGTTAGGATCTAGTGCTATATCGATTGGTAACGATTTTACAAGGTGGATATGGGCGCCTGGTTGTGACTGCTACAATCCTTGAGGTGTTGTCGTGGGAAGTATTTACACAGGTTTCACACATGACCTATGTGGGTCAATCGACTTTCTATCAACCTATTCCCAACCCTGTCTTTTTTTTATTTTCATGTTTTTTTATATGATTACATAAAAGTTCTTCACGGTAGTATCAGATCAATATAAATAGAAATAAAACCGCAAGAGATCCACAATACTTATGGTATTGTCGTTGGAAGTATTTACATAGGTTTCACACATGACCTATAAGTGGGTCGATCGACTTAATTCTATCAACCTATTCCCAACCCCTTTTTTATATGATTACATAAAAATACTTAAGGTAAAAAAAGTACATCGCGGTAGTAACTGACCTAAATAAATAGAACTAAGATCACAAGAGATCTACAATCCTTATGGTGTTGTCGTTGAAAATATTTACACAGGTTTCAAGTATGACCTCTAAGTGGTTCAACTGAATTATTTCTATTGACCTATTTCCAATCTGTTTTTTTTTTCATATTTGTGTTTTTTTTACTCTGAATTTATCAGAATACTTGTTGGTAAGTGAATCTAAAACAAATAAAACTGAGGCCATCGAGATATCTACAAACCTTGAAGTGTTGTCATTGAAAGTTTTTACATAGGTTTCACGTACAACCTATAAGTGGTTTAATTGACCTATTGAAAAACAACTAATTATTATCAATTTTTTTTCCTTCGAGTACATCAAAGTACTTGATGGTGAGCACAAACCAATCGAAATAGAATTCAGACCACCGCTTACAGTTCCATAAAAATTCATCGCCATTGGCCGCTGTCCCGCCGACATGCGTATACACTGGTTGGAACCGAACCCTGGCAAACCAAAGGTAAGTAATAGCGACTAGGTTATTTCCATGTCCCTGATTATAGCCCGATGCAGTCGGGTCAGGTATCTTATCATCGCTTTAAATACTGCTTAAGTACCGACTGACTCCGAAATGCGTCACGCTTAAGAGTGCTATTATGACGGATGTTACACCTGGTCATTGGTGTATGGTATTTACGATATCGTATGTTTGTTATAATGTTACGAAATAAGATACGAAAAAAAGACTAGGTCTGCTAACTAACTTTAGGTAGTCGTACGCTATGCTATGGACGCTATGTTATAAGTATAAAGGAATAAAAAAACTGTTATATTTTATTATTATTCGTTATATTATATTGGTGTATTCGTGGTCTTATGTCTATTCAATAGCGTTACAATATGTCGCGTATAAAAACAAAGAGTTGAACGCCCCCAAAGGCGGTGTACGTCGAATCAGTATGTGCGGTACGAATGTCTAGTCGCGGTTAACATGAGAACGTCCGCGCTGACTCACGCCTCACTATCATCTCTCATCGGTAAAATAGTAAATTAATATATTTTATGCATAACTTTTTTGTACTAACGTATCAATACGGTCAAGAGGATATCCCGAGTAATCGAATTGAAAACATACTCAATCATTAAATTAAGTAACATTTTACAAAAACCTATGTGCTATTAAAAATTCATTTGATTAGTGTAGGGTATTGGAACTCTTTTATAAATCACGACCGTATATAAAAATATAGTATAGAACTGCAATGTTGCTTGGTTACCAGTTGTTATTGCGGATTCAATAAATGAAAATACGAACAGATTTAATTACTGTTATTTATTTCTAATCCAAAGACCCGACAATTAGTTGAATATGGATAAAAATAAATTTAGCGGCCCAGGTTCTAGTGCCGTCTTTTTGGTGAAATATACATTTTAATTAATATACTATACCTATAATAACGAAGAATGATTACACATGAATTAGTTTTTTTTTTATTGAAGCACGACAAAGTGACTGCACTACGCCTGATGATAAGTATAGTACAATCCAAAAACAGTGGCGACCACCGAGATACAGATCATCCATCGTAGGTCGCCGCTGTCATGCCGGCCATAATGACGAAAGTCACCCGGTACTGGATATGCACACACTGATCCCAAACGCGACGCGCAAAAGCGAGTCACTATGACGGGCTTTTTCGCCATATACATGGTGGTTGCGACCCAGTCGGGCTGTATTACCCTACCACCCAGATATCGCCATTGCCTCGTTCGTTGATCAGCTGGGTGCAGCACGTGCAGGTGAGGTTGGCTTGGGTATCTCAAATCTTAAGATATTACTCGACACCCCTTGCACCCCAAGGTTGGCTTGGGTATCTCAAATCTTAAGATATTACTCGACACCCCTTGCATCCCAAGGTTGGCTTGGGTATCTCAAATCTTAAGATATGTTGCTGTTATTATCCATCATAATGTTTTAAGAATCGATTTGTCGTGTATTATGTTCGCAGGTGTTATCACCGTGTGTGTATCTGTTTATACCAGGTGAAAGGTTAGACGCTCGCAGTATTCTATGATATGACACTTCATAGTCACATTTAACATGTACATAATAATATTGAAACATATACTAATAAACAACCAAGAAAGCTTAAGTTAAAGTTTGTTCTAAGGCTTTTAAAAGTATAGCCACAAAAGTGTAAAGAAAATGATAAACCTAAGTGCAATGACCGGTGCCAAAAGCCACAATCGGCGAACCGGAATTAAAAGTTTTCGATAGTAAAACGGACAATAAACACTTTTGTTTTGCTCATGACGTTCGTTTACAAATGAAAGTGAAATCACCCGACGGTCATTGACACTGTGCTTTAACATAGACGCGTAGAGGATCGTGTATAATTTTTGTATTTTTTTCAAATATTAAGCACTCTTTTTTAAATCGAATTAGAACGAGAATCGAGTCCAGAGTGTACTCATAAAATATTGCTACTGTCTAAACAGTCACCTGATATATCAGAGGAATAGCAAAAATACCTAAATCTAAATAACTGTTCCGAAACCAGAAAGGATAATTATCCCATTCACAAGGTAAACACAAATATTCTATGTCTCTATGTACTAGGTCTCTATGTTCGTAGACTTAGAGGTATGCTGTACTGTCGATACTTTGCTGAGAATTCAGTATGATTAGTTTATGATCTGAATTTACCATTTTAAAGGTGATATTTAGTATTTCTGCCATCATTTTACTCAAACGCACTACATAATTAGAGGGCCCTTTAAGTTACTTTTTTTATCTCTTTAATTTTAATGAGGCTTCTTCAGTACATCCTTGATGACTATGCCAGCCTCATAAGGTGTTTATTTGGGTTAGTGTATCATTAAGCTTGATTCTCACAATTAGAGACTAAGGAAACAAATTTATAAAATACTCTAGCCGCATCACATACGGGATCTCCCAATACAGTATTCACCTCTCCAAGCTCTCTCCAAGACTCTAAAAGTATTTTTGGCGTAACTCTTTGGTTCGGCCACATTCCCACAACATATGATAAAAATCATCCATAGACTGGCAAACTTCACAAAGAGGAGATATTTTTTTCCCTATCATAAACAAATATTTATTATGTGACATGTGACCGAACCGGATCCGGAACGCTGTAATCAGTTCCCGTCTAGAAAGTCTAGCATGGTCAAATCATGGAGACTCCCATAATTAAGTTACTTGTAGGCACTTTTTGATGACAGGCTTATACTCGAATCGGAGGTTATTTTTTTAATGTTAAAATATACATTACAAACAAATAATCTATTTTAATTTATGTCAACAAATATATATAAACTTTAATGAAACAAAAGATACTATATAGACAGGAGTTTTATTTAGACCGCTGTTAAAAAAAGCGCTTTAAATAAAGTGTATAATAAATCATGTGATGTTTATGCTAATACATGAGTCAGTAGGGAAACAGAAAGTTTTGCTGGAAAACCACACTTTCGTGTGGCTATTCTAGGAACAGTAAAGTGGCGACACATTCTTTACATTATTAGAAAATCCGCGACAAGAAGGTAAAGTATATGAATAAATAACATGAAAAGCAAAAATTTAAAATATTATTTCTCATAATAATAGATTGCTTTTACAATTAGAATTGGTAGAAAATTAACACTCTAGTTCTTATAACGATAGGAGCTCGTTCTCCGGTGAAACTGTTAAGACCTTACTAGATCAATAGCTTAGTCATCTCGAGGAAAAAAAAAACAAAATACATAATAAATAGGTAGAAAAACGAAAGAGGATGTATATTTATGTGTATTTTGTTTGTATTTTTTTATATTGTTATATGTATGCGTGCTTGCTTGTTAAATTTTCATGCTGTAACTATTGAACCGAGTATCTTGAAATTTAGCATACACGTATTTAGCACTACAGAATAGAAGAAAGGGTATCTTTAATCTAGAGGAAATGTACTTGTTCCGAACAAACTTATATTATTGCTTGCAAAGCCGCGAATAAAAACTCGATATGTTTTTTAGACAGACCAGATATACCATCGCAATTAGAATCAGAGGAGTTCCGATTCGTCAGCCGTGCTGGACGCATGCATTTTTCCGCGCCAGATGTTTATTTCGACAACGCAGTACTGTTGAGTGAGTCATCAATAGAAAAAATGCGTAGTTTAAAAAAATTAGAATCTGTCCTACTATTTTCAGGAGTAGCAAGATAGGTATAATTGTGTCGAACTAAACTGCGATCGTCATACATCTGCGATAGTGGCATGTACTCGTATAGGCGTGTTTTACTTCAGGATCAATCTATATTAATCTAGTATTCAGGCGAGGTTGGTAGGGTATCTCATCCCCCAACACAGACTCGCAATGCACTTGCAACTTCCCTGGTGTTCCTAGTATCTATGGCCGGCGGTGATCACTTACACCAGGTTAACCATATGTTTGTTTGCCTCCTATGATATAAAAAAAATCTCTAACCAATCAGATCATTACAACTATACGCATGACGATAAAAGGTAAAATCCGACACATTAACTCAGACACTTAGTCCATTATCAACTGGATGACTAGATGTACTAGTCATTGAGAGGTTTACAGACTTGCTTACTGCAGATCAGATCAGATGAATAACATTACAGTCACTTTGTCATTACTGTATAAAAATAAGTGGCATTAAAATCGCGACCTTTTTAGTCGGAATATAATATTTTTATGGTTCAATTTAACCAGTACATAAAATTACGATGAGTAATATTTCGAAGGAATAGGAGTCATAAACATGTTTACTAATATATATTCATAGCTAGCTGCCCGCCCCGGCGTCGTCCGGGTGATGACGTAGAAGAAGAAGACTACGTAGCAGATGAGACAATCGTCTCGTTACCGTAGAAAAATGAATAATGAAATAAAATAGTTATTGAAAAACTGAAAGTGAATCTGTCGATATTTTTTAAGATCTTCCTACTGTCTTTTATCTAACTCAGACACTCATTTTTTGTATGGAATATTTATTAAAGAAAATTTTTAATTAGTCCGTCTAATTAAAAAAAAATGTTACTTCAAACATTATTCTGATAATTACAAGCACAAGAATTAGGCAAATAGGTGCAGCCGTTCTTGACTGATGCTCATTAGGCGATTAATTTTTATTTATATACTAGCTTCTGCCCGTGATGTCGGTCGCGTGGAGTAGTTACTGTAGGTTAATGCTAAGACGCAGTGGAAGCTCTCAGAAGAAAAGTAAACGAATCTGAAACATTCTTCTTTGGTGCTCCGCTCCTATTGGTCATAGAATGATGATATATATCCTATAGCCTTCTTCGATAAATGAACTATCTAACACTGGAAGAATTTTTCAAATCGGTCAGTAGTTTCTGAGATTACCTACAACATCACAAACTCATAAACTTGACCACTTTATAATATTAGTATAGATTATACTGAGGTATAATGCAGTTTCTCTTTAAAGAGAGAATTTTTATAATTTATCTAGTAGTTTTAACATTATGCTTACATAACCCTAAATCTCTATAATTTTATTTACATATATAGGAAGATATGTAATATATGTGTATATATTACAAACTTAAACTTGAAATATAAATATCGTCGGAAACTCTTCTAAAATTTTACCACCGCCGAAATAATTTTCCACCCGCCATTAATTTTAATGGTCATCTGTCAAAGTGCCGTTATGTACGAACGGCCAATAAATCGTTATGGTAGGAAGTTAATGGTCGAGTTCTGTGATCATCGGATAGGCTTACTCGTTAGCATTATCTGAGATGAGCACGCGCGGGGTGCCGCTTCTAGCGCCCAGGCTTATTGCCTTTAAAAAGACTACTTGCAATTCAGGTAGCGGACATGATATTGGCTAAATGTGCTAATATATTTTATGGCCAATCACGTAATTTTGTTGTAACAGTGTTATAGTTATCAGTTTTACAAAAAGATAAATAAGTAATTTCTAAAACAAATAATCTTTAATATTGAAAAATATATATAAAACAAAAAATCGAAGTGACTTTAAAGAATGCCGACAAAAGTAAACATTCAAAACAATGGAATAACTATGCTATATAATACTTTTGGAGTTTTTTAAACATGGTCTAAATTATTTAATGTTGTAAATATTGCTAAATTAAAATTATTTATATCAGTCCAGTTTTCGCATAAATAAGGTAGAATGAACTCTTAATATAACACCGTAGAAGTTAAATATATAGAAATCATATCATCGTGTTTATGTAAATTGTCAAATCTCCTAATTTGCTTAAAGACAGAATGACTAGAGGTCCTTGTATCGCGAACTATTATTAGAATAATTTAAAAAGCAAATGTTCTTGTTAGCATTCGTCTGACTTACCTACGATCAGTTTTTTGTTGAAAATCTAACTCCCATCATTTTTGTACTCCTGCAGTGACATTAAAGAATCAACCCATTTTCTAAATTTCACATAGTATCTTTATTGATCAATTCATCTTTCATGGTTATTGGCCTCAGAATCGTTTTTTTTTCTCGAACTGGCTACGCTATTGACATAGCAAGGTCTTAACAGCTTCACCGGACTACAAGAATCATTGTTATTTAAATGACATAAAAGAAACAAACACTCTTTGTACAGGCCATAACGTATATGTAACATGTCAAAGAATGTAATTAGGTACTATATTAAGATTACTTTTGTAATGATTTGTTATAGGATTGTTCAATAAATAACATCTCATTATAACGGACCGACGGTCGCAGACTCACGCGCAACTAGATCGCTTTATAATAATTCACGCGCTCTGCACTATTTGAGGCGTAATGTCAGGGACGAAGCTAGAACCCAATTATTACTCGGGTTACACGATTCTATCGATTTCATTTTAAGAGTAACCAGTTCGAAATATATTTAAGTAGTTATTTATTTGAAAAGAATCAACAACATGAACATAATATCAATAGGTATAATCAGGCCTATTTTTGTCACTTCCTCTTTGGGGGCACATTTATCTTCGTTAAGTTCTAAGTCCATAACTTTTTGTATCTGAAAAAGTACAAAAATGTACACCTTGTTATTTTGGGTAATTGCGGCATTAAAACAATAAGCAAACTTACATACATTTATAATATCCGTAAGGATTATACTGTGGGTGTGTTTGTTACAGATGTCTTCCTAAACAGCAGGATGGATTTTGAGCAGTTTTAGTATACGTGTGAGTGGGTTCCTGAATGCCTTAATTCACAACTGAACCTGGTTGATGGCGCTACATTCGGACTGTAGGATTGTGGGTCCGCTAATTTTAAAATATAAAAACCCAGTATCATGATATTTGTCCACGATGAACTCCGAAACTACTCAACCAACCTTCATGAAAATTGGCATTTAAGTATGTTTAATTTGGTCGACTTGAGAGATTAGATTTATGTTTCGATTCATGACCTCGATATTTTTTAATTTAATGATACTCCATGTTGATTATAGTTATTAGTTGTAAGTTTCATCAGTGTCGAACAAATGGCGCTTAAAATCAGTTTGTTGAAAGAAAACTGTAGAACCGACTCTTAAAGATATCTTAATGATGCAACTGTTTAATTTTGAAAATAGTATATCATAATTTTATTTCATCATGTAACAACTGAGGCAGAGTAACGCGTGCTCGGGTCAGATATATAAATGAGTAAAGTATATATATTACAGTTATTTTTATAAGTAAGTATAAAGAAATTATAAAAAGAGTTTCCAGGTCCGCTCCTGCACTGGGCGTGGTAGTCGTGCGGGCGCCTCAAGCTTGGGGCGTGGTGTGCGGGTGAATGCGCGTGGACCGATAAATGGCTTATCCGAGTCGCGCCCGCCGGCAAATGCTCTGCTTTGCACACTTCTAAAGATCACTGTATACTTCAACTATCCACCTTACATGTATCCAGAACTAATACTTTATATAAACATAAAAATTACATAAAAATGTTCTTAGTTCAAAACACGTATCTTCTTCTTTTGGCGCCCCAGAAACAACTACCAGTGTCAATATTTTGTGTCAATAGAGAACCTTTATGTACATGTACATAAATGTGTTTATGTATTGTACATGTCTTTAAACGTGTCACGTCAATCACAGAGTAAATTGCATATTGAACATACCATTATTTTTTTAATCAGTGCCTCTAATGGAATGCAAGAACTAATGCATGCGATCTACGCAAGTTTGTATAGAGCTGTATGTACTATGTAGGTTGTATATAAGATTTTCATACTTTATATTTATAATGAAAATATGGTCAACTAGTTCTAAAGTGAACAGGGCTTATTATAGACATAAATGGACATGTAGTTAAAAGAAAGAAGAGTATGAAAATAATACAAACAAATTACTAAAGCTTTAGAACAAGGCACATATATACATATAGATATTTTAATAATGCTAGAGTACAGTTTTAACAAAATATTCATAGTAGGTAAAAACAGTAAGGAACCCAAAATTACATAACGTTGCCATCTAGTATCATAATAAAATTTTGTCAAAAGAAATGAAAGACTGGGGTGACGGTATAAGCGTCAGAATTGTGTTAACGTCATCGATCTGCTCAGCCATCGTCTCCGTTTTTTAATTTTATATATTTCATATATTTAAAATTGTTTTTAACGCCATCTATATTCTAATTCTAAAGACGATTGATCGCCTGAATTTTATATCCACGTTAATTTTTTTTTTCTAAGTGAAGAAATCTTACATTGGATACCGTCTCACTGCCGGCGGACAGGGTTATGCCGGACTCGTACTAGCTAAAACTCCACTGCCGCTCTGCGTGTAAATGGACCATGGTCGAGGTTTAACGACGAGCATATGCTCCTCTGACCTAGTCGCTCGCCGGGGTCCCCTTAGATGTTCGAATGAGCGACCCTCTTCTCGAGAGAGAGTTTATTTCTCCCTATCCTGCTTCATGTTGAAGCTGCGGCTGGCAGTGCTACTCCGTCACGGGAATTTCCTTTATGTGGCAACAAGCGTCCCCGTTGTTTGCTGCGTGGAAATCAACTAGAGAGACATGTGATGAAAGATGCCTCCTCAAATTACCTAACGTAACTTGATTCATAGCCACAAAATTGAATATAGCTACATACCTAGTAGTTTTATTAATATGAACTTTATTATTTTAACATTTAAGTATATTCCAATAATAGTCAAGAGGTCAGTGGTAGGATATCTCTTCTTGTACCGTTCCTTAGAGTGATGAAAGGCCATGAAGATGATAAGGAATATCTATTGCCAGATAATTATGGGTGTATTTTGTCAGCTGATGATAAGGTTATGTAATAACCAACTCTGTCTACAGAATTACTGAATAATACGTGTGGTTATTACCTTACGTTATTAAAACCTAATCCATATTAAAACAAATAAGACATGTAACATGGCTAGGACGGCATATCTGAAAAACTAACATTATATGTATGTTATAATAAGAACAATTGGACTATCTCTTATATTATTTAGTTCTAATTTCGTGCAATTACAGTCATAATATTAGAAATTGATAGTTGTAAAATATAAAGTAAATATAAAATTTTCTTATGAACTGTGTTTAACATGCACATCTTATAAAAAGAAATTACCCCTACAATGTTGATATCAAACAATTTAATCACTCATTTATCCTCATGTTATTATGTCAGCTTTTTAGATATTAGGGTGGCTAAAGTAACCTTTGGGTGACTTATACGTTTTTATTGAAGGTAACATGAATTACATAGTAGGACCAATAGTTGTAGAGCCACGCTGATGCTATAACTGGTTTCAGGATAAATGGGTCGGTTCTCCCGGGGTAGTACCACCCTCTCACAGAAAAACGACGTGAAGTAACAGTGCTTGCATTACTGCGTTTCGTTCGGTCAGTGAGAGCACCGGAGGCCCACCTCCCTCCCTCTCCCTTTCGCCTTCCTCCTTCCCCACCAACACAGACTAGCAACGCACTTGCGACTCCTCTGGGGTTTTCCTGGTGTTTACGGACGGTGATGATCACTTAACATCAGGTGACCAAACTGTTCGTTTGCCTCCTATGACATTAAAAAAAACCAGAATCTTACACTGAAGAAAGAAAAAATCTATCGTACTAATAACAAACGATTTAGAATCTCAGACAGGATTCATACACCTCAGTTGCCTCTGATACCATGTCGGTAGGTGTGAAAGATAACTTTTTCTTCATCCAGACACTGGTTTATCATTTAACATTGATTCATATCGTCTACTCCGTTCGGTTTATTAAACAGAGATAATTAAATGTTGTTCTTGAGTTGTTTATACGTGGGTAAGGCGCGAGAGGCGCTCGGACTCCGCCCCCGTACAGCGCCCGACTTGTTACATCCGTAAGGGATTAACGAGTTACACGCACTCTTATATTATCAAGCGTGATTGCGTTAAACGGTTACGTATCTTCAAGCTCTAGATGTATCATGGGGGAACAGTATAAATGTGAAATAAAATCTTACATCACTGCAATAATATTACACATATCACCTCCACCCACGTACCGACACGCATACACGCTTACACATAAAAGTGGAATGGTTTTGTTTCTTTCCCTTATCGAACTGAAATAGTTTAAAATTATCCGATACGAAATATATATGAGTTGTTGAGATATGTATGCTTGGTACACATATATGTTCCAACAACTCATATATGTATAAATAGTTAGCTTAGGTCAGCTCAGATAGGCTGAGTGCCCTAAGCGCTCGCCTTAGTAGTCCTATGAAGCTGTTAAGACTTTGCTAAAAAAGGCTTGCTTAAAAAAAAGATACTGGGGATCTACTGGGAAAAATGTAAAAATTTAAAGTCATAAGACGTTTGACAAATGCACGTTTGTGCAATAACAAATTTTCTAAGTAAATTTTACTTTAGAAGCTACTTGAACATGAGTGGACCTATATAGTAATACCAATGATTTTTAAACTATATAAAAGCTTATGAAAAGCTTAATACAATATGTATTACAAAAGGGGTGATGACCGCAAATTCCTTCTCATGAAAGTAGTTTAGATATTTCATAGGGATTACGTGTCTGTTCTTGATTAATCCCTCGACTAATTAATTATTTACGAATTAGATCTCAAAATGGCGGATCATATTTGGAAATGTTTAGTCTTTTTAAAATTATATTTTAACATTATATAATTTATTATTTTTCATGTTTTTCAAATTTTGTAATAAATATGGTATTTTGTAAGAACTTACGCTACCAATAGACTGTTGATCAGTATTACATACCGTCTCGTATCATCGGTATACATTCGTTTTAATTAAGTTTACACCCTTATGGTATTAGTCAGTCTGGGGGTTAATTGAAGTTCGTCTCTTATTTTAATTTTATTATTATTAATTGATCTATATAAATATTTTATCGATGGTAAGCTACGTTTGATACCTATATCATTACTGCTTATCGCTTCTCAAAAAGCGTAACGATATATAATATAGATAATGGTCAAAAAGTCTTCTATCTTCTGATAAATTTCTCATCAAAATTGGTTCAACTGTTTCGAAGATTAAGCCCGTGCAAGGAACAGACATATCGATTTCATTTATGTTTATCTATAAATTGATACATTGACCATGTTTATAAAAATAAGATGATGTGAACTTACCTTCTAAGAATAAGAACGAAAATTCTATCATTTATATTTAATATTTGTGCAATAATGTAAATGAGACCCAGTTGCACAATATCACAGGGCTATTAAGCCAAACCGCAAACAATAACTCGTGCTCCATGGAAACACGAGCAATGGAATTTTAAAAGCATTCCGCTTCCAAATCTCAAGCATATTGCTAACAAATCACAGGCGAATGGGTCGTTTAGCCGCCATTTGTTGGCCCCCGGGGGGGTCGAGGGGAGGTAATTGTGTTTACAATACAAACCCCCGCAGAAACCCCCATCCGTTCATTTTTCATCTTCAAACATCAAGCCCACCTCGAGAACTCTCGAGGAAAGCGGAAAATATAAGGTCATGGTAAAATATCGAATAATATATATTGATACATTGTCTCTAAAAAGAGCCAATTTATTTTACACAATTGTAAACCTGGCTCTTATTAGGTTCATTAAGATTTATACCTACACCAAAAGAATATATTATATCGCAGTTTAAATAAATATTTGATAAACATAATAAAAGAGCAAAATAATTATACGTTCAGTGTTTTTAAAAAATATATTGATTACCTACAGCTAGATATCGATTTTTTTTTGAAACTATCTACGCTATTGACCAAACAAGGTCTTAACAGCTTCACAGGACTACTAAGGAGAGCGCTTAAGGCACTCAGCCGATTTTATTTGATAACTAGCTTAAGGGTGCAGGCACACTTCGGCTTGGGCTGTTAGCTGATACATGCAATTCGCGACTTTATTGAGCTAATTTGAAATAAGTTAACTATTCATGCATATATGACTTGTTGAAACATATATAACCAAGCATACACCTTAACAACTCCTATACATATTTCGTATCGGATAATTTTCTAAATTATTTCAGTTCGATAAGGAAAAAAATAAAACCCTTCAACTTTCATGTGTAAGCGTGTATGCGTACACGTGTGTAGAGATGATATCTGTAGTGTTGTTACAGTGATGTAAGATTTTGTGTCACGGTATCACGCGAGCAGCGCACTCAAGGGCTTCACGCCGATGGAACAGACCTAGGCTTGAGCCGCTACAGGCTAAATATCGAAAATCCCAATGAAGCGTATAATTTAGAACAGATAACGCCATCTATGGATAAGATTTCGTGTAAGTTCCGCGTTCGTTTCCTTGTAAATGCCATAAAAAATAATAAACAATTTAAGTTCGACGACACGCGTGCTCTCCTTTATTAAGTTTATTTTTTTGTTCTAACATGCAGATATTACGAAATTTAGCTTTTTGAATATGCTTTGCTTCTATTGCTTTGACTTTGCTTTTATTAGAATGTCGGTATATCTGCAGCTTTGCATGAGTTATAAAAAAAAGTATTATATACTGACTGTCTATAGCGGAATGATATACAGTCAAACCTGGATAAGCGAGAGTTCAAGGGAGCACAATCTTATTCTCGCTTATAGAGGTTTTTCACTAACCCGAGTTTCTATATTTTCTATATTCTATATTTCATATAAATAAATAAAGCTGGACTGTCGCTTATAGAGGTATAGATAAGTAGCATTCTCACTTACATACCCGATTAGGCCTCCCACGGCAGCGGCTCAAGCCTAGGTTCGATCTGTCGGTAGGGAGCCCTTGAGTGCGTTGCTTGCGCGATACGGTGACACACAAATATATATCACTGCTACAACACTACACGATCACCCCCACACACGTGCACGCCTACACGCTTACACATGAAAGTGGAAGGGTTTACTTTTTTTTCCTTATCGAACTGAAAAACTCAGAATTTTCCGATAATAAATATATGGAGGAGTTGTTGAGTCGTGTATGCTTGGTACACATATACGTTTCAACAACTTATACATATATGAATAGTTAGCTAGGTTAGCTAAGATAGGTCGCGATTTTGCATGCAAAAGGCAACAGCCAAGCCGAGGTGTGCCGCGCACTTTTGAGCTGGTTACCAAAATAAAATCGGCTGAGTGCCCTAAGCGCTCGCCTTAGTAGTCCGGTGAAGCTGTTAAGACCTTGCTGGGTCAATAGCGTAGTCATTTCGAAAAAAAATCTCACTTACGGATCCATACTACGGAGATCCATGAGGGAAAAATGACTCTCTCTTACAAAGGTTTCTGTTTTTCGCTAATAGAGGTTTTGGGAGCTTAAAATGACGGGTCCTGGCTATTACTCTCACTTATAGAGTTTTCGCACTTATCCAGTTCTTACCCAGGTTTGACTGTATGTCCAAACACATGAACGAAGGTTCACTGCGACCAATTAAGAATAGACGGAATAATATTAATAATATATCTTATAGGATATATTATGCCGGTATATGCCGGTCTAAAAATCGTTTTAGATTAAAAATGTTCTAAATTAAAACTATTATTAGCAATTTTTATATTCAACGGGTGTCCGAATGACATGTACATCCGGTGTTTAAAAATTATATCTAAATTGGACGAAATTCGATATTTTTAAATTTGTATTCATATTTTTTTACTAAACTTTAAATAACTATTGATAATATTTATAGCCTATCAATTTTTAAATAACATATTATACTCTTCGGGTATCAAGTTTCGCTAAAATCGATTGACAGTTTTAAAAACATTTTTAAGATATCTGAAGTATAAATCTTTATAGTCAATTTAAAAAAAAAGTATACTTTCAAAATATAGCATTAGATAGAACTCGGTCAAGCCGTTTTTGACTAAAATGCCGACAGGAGACAGATGAACACTAATTTATTTTTATTAGACATATTTGTAACCGGCGTTGTCTATCACAAAATAAAAAAAAATGTACAACCAGAATTAAAATAAATACAGATTATTATTTTGCATTCAAATTAAGACTAGACAAAACAATTTCTTCATTTACATTTTACGTAACACTGCGAAATTTTATTCAGCTTAATTAAGTAGTTATAAAAATAGCATTAATCGTAGTATTTCTCCTATACATATTCTAAATAAATCTATGTAGATTTTAAGTATATTCTTATTATTAAAATACGGTCCAGCGAACACTCGACTTCATTACAGCCAGTGAGAGAAACAAAACGCTCCGCCTAAAGCAACAAGTGTACAATTCTTGGAATGCCTAACAAATGTTCAGTTTTTTCCGTTGTCCGAGACTACATGGCCCAATTAAGGCGGGGACACGGCACGGGTATACTCTCTCCGTTTATAATTTATTCGCTAAGGATATACGGTTTTGTTTTATTTAACGCATTGATCGGAATCGAGATCGTAAACACCTTGTTTAGTCGTCTGCGAGCTTTGTTGCCGATGATAACCGATACTGCTTCAAGGATTATTTGTGAGATATTGATAACGAACTATACGGCATTTTTAAATGTCGCCTCTTGCAAAATCTATATTTTTAATTTTGGAAATTAAAATACGTTGTTTTAAATTTCATTTTTAAGCTATTGCATAGCTTCTATCGTGGGCCTTGAGCGTGGAGACCGAATCCAAAAATTCCGTAACGAAAAAACCTAACACCAATCAAGTCTTAAACTTTTGTTTCTTATTTCAGTTACCATATAGTTTCAATGATTAATATTTCTGAATAACCTACATGTATTGTAAGATAATAAAAATATTTTGATCAAAAAAGAAAAAAAATTGTTTCTTATCGGTCACCACGCTCAAAAAGTGTAACTTGAATTAATATCAAAGAAAAAAAAAACAAGGGAAAAAATACTGCATAAATAAAATAAATAAATAGTTATAATTGCATACGTTAATAAAAAATGCTATGCAATAGCTTTACCGCGGCAGTCCCCGAGTGCCACACGCATTATTATTATAAGATAATGATGGAGGATTTAATTTTGAAATATTCTACTAAATGTCATTTGCTATACAGAATACAAAGGAGATGGATCTTAATTAAAAATAGCTGGTCGTTACTAAAATATTTATAAAATATAGGCAATATAAGAACGAAATTTAATAATATTTTTCTTAAAATTTAGCTTATATAATATTATGTTTGAAGTATAAATTCACCTATTTAAAAAATCTCGTAAATCTATGACGAAACATTGAAGTTACAAATTAATACAATTTCGATAAAATATCTATAGGACAAATTCGAAGATTTTAATCTGTTATTTCTGATTGATTTATTGTTATTAAATGAATTAATATATAGAGCGTTGTATTTTATTGTTTAAATTATCTATTTTTGTTAATCGATTATTTGTACCTAAACTCGGATTTTCGCATTCCTCACTAAATTATGAGTTTATTGACTGACATCTTAAATCATTAAATACAAAAAAAAGGATTAGAAAGTTTCTTCTCGTTGTATACCAGAAAAGAAAATAAACGTTATATACTTTTGCAGTGGATTCAAAAACATGGATAGTTCTATTCGGAATATATCACACATGAATCACAATCACAAAATCAAAATCATCAAAAGATCAAAATCACATCACAATGAAATTTAAATACGTCCGTGTATTTTAAAACGAAATGTAACATTATACACTGAACTACTTTAACAATGCTTAATTTTAGTGCAGTAAAGTATAGTCTATAACAGTTTTACCTCAGCTTTAAATTAATGTATCGTGGAATGACACTTTTAAAACGAGAAGCTGACAACGACTTGCTATTATTGTTAAACGTGATTCGATTCTAGGCGATTTTATATGTTATAAAGTTTGACGTTTGTGACGTAATTGGGATGTGAACCGGCGATTTAGTAGTAACATACACGAATAGCGTCACTATATTCGTGCAAGCTCCGTGTAGTCTCGAAGCGTAAGTTCTCAGAACTCTTTAATTGCATCCACCCCGGCGCAGATCGAACGTTTAAAATCGATTTTTTTATTCGATTTACTTTATGTGAAGCCCGGGTTCGATGCGTTTTTGTTTTGCAATTCTGGACGATGTGTTTATGTAAATTTTACACGCATCCTCTGAAACTTCTCAATTAATTGAATATATTGGACTACTAGTTGGAAACTGAAAGTTCGTTTAAATTTTTCACATACAATTTCGATAATTATAATCAATAGAAAACTGCGTCATAATCTTGAACGAGTCTAATTCTATACAATTTATGTTCTCTGTGTTACAAAGTAAATAGTTCCACTACAAAATACCTACTACTGGTAACCATATTAAAATTTAAGGGTAAAAGTTGTAGTAGATTATTAAATAAAATTAGCACAAAGTTGAACCATTAATAGTGGCGATGAACGAACTGTTAATTTATAAATTATATAGATAATTTGACAACGCTTTTAAATCAATTCATTTTTTTTTTTTTTTATATCAAAGAAGGCAAACGGACTGGTGGGTCACGTGATGTTAAGTGATCACCACCGTCCATAGACACTAGCGACATCAGGGACGTCGCAAGTGCGTTGCCAGCCTGTATATGGGAAAAGAGGGAGGGGAATGAAAGGGAAAGTAGAAAAGAGGAAGGGACGTGGGCCTCCGGCTCTCTCACTGACCGAACGAAACACAACAATGCAAGCACTGTTATTTCACGTCGGTTATCTGTGAGAGGGGTGGTACTACCCCGGAGGAGCCGACCCATTCATGCTGAAACCAAAAATAGCTTCAGCGGGGCTCTACCACCTACCAACGGGGTAATCATGGTAACAAATATCGAAAAAATGTTTATAGGTAATATGTACAGAAATCCTAGTGCTTATCTCTCATTTTTTTTGTTTTTTTAATGATACAAATTATGAAATGCATTTAAAGAAAACACACTAAAATATTTAACTCCCAATTTGATTCTCATGAATTGGCCCTATTTTAGAATATGCGTTGTCCTGCTCACGCGCACCACATCGCTTGCCCCATCTGTTCACGGTAAGAGTATCACCGAATGCGTGCTTACAAAAATTGAAGTTTTTTAAAACTTAAATAACCTTGTATTAAACTAAGTTTCGTGATAATTTGTTTTTTTTTTTATAACAACCAAGTGTCTAAGAAGTGAAATTGAAAGCAATGATCGAATTTTCTCGGTTAGTTTTTGCGTGATGCACGCACAATAGAAAACCTCGAATGATTTTAATTACATATAGAAGGAGATATGAGATATACTACAAAGTACCCAAGTTTTGAATGAGACAGACACTCATTTGCTTACGTACTTTTATCTCAAATTAGACTCAAGTTCTCATTCGAATTACAATTTATTTTGATAGAGTGATCCTATTTTAATGAAACAAAAACTAAACGTTACTCAAGGATATCTCTATATTTTTTATCATTAGCGTTATAGTTTACCATTGATACGTGCACAAATAAACAGACATAGAAAATAGACACGCATTTCTAACAATTATTAAAATATATTTAATTAATTAGTCTTAGATACTTGCTATATTTTTTACACAGAAAACCGACGTGAAGTAACAGTGCTTGCATTGTTGCATTTTGTTCGGTCAGTGAGTACGCCGGAGACCCATCTCCCCTCCCCTCTCCTCTCCTTTACCCTCTCCCTTTCTCTCCATTCCCCCAAACACAGGCTGGCAATGCACTTGCGACTTCTCTGGGGTTGCTAGTGTCTATGGACGGCGGTGATCACTTAACAACAGGTGACTCACATGTTCGTTTGCCTCTTATATGATATAAAAAAAAAAAAAACAAAGAAAAAAATAACAAAAAATCGAAGAATACAGAAAAGTAATACACCTATTATATGTATTGATAAGAAAATTATAAATGACAATAAATTGCAATAATAATTTACAATACAATAATCCATATGACTGTTTGTTTTTGAAGTTCTATTATATTATATTATATTATATTATATTATATTATATTATATTATATTATATTATATTATATTATATATCTTTACTCTTCTCATTGTAATAGTACTATAAATGTCAACAATAATAAAGTTACATAATCATTTCAAGTGAACAAGTCTTCCGACTCTGTCATGAATGAAAGGGTACAAAAAAACATGAAATCTTTTTTCAATAAATACGTTAGTATAAAGATTAAGAGCCTCTTTGGATAACAATAAGAAATATTTTAATTGGATACACAAAGAAATGGGGAACCATTAGTCTCAGTCCTGTATTCCAATGAGCAAAATTGTCGCATTCGCCAAGAATGGACAGCGAGTATTTTCACACCTCGAAAGTTGCGAAATAAACTAAGCTAAATCAACTCTTCAGATATATGTGTAAGGTTTATTTTAGCTTGTGATAAGAAATATAATCAGGGCAGATATAAAATCAGTCAATTTAGGAATGTCTAGTTAAATGTATTAAGTTTAAATTTGTCTACTTTCTACCTTCATTGGGAAATAAGGTTTGAGTTCAACGTTACGGCAAATTGAACCGTACTTTCAGTGAGATTGAGTTGGATTTCCTATGTTACTTATATTTTGGCTGCTTGTGATATTCGTGCACGTAATGAGGTGAAACAATTCAAAGTGTTAGTGGACATTAACGTACAAAGTTTAATGAAAATAAATTTGTTAGGTATATAAAATTATTGGTTTAATCTTTACTATTTGTAACGGTACATTTTATAATGTATGTTTTGTCGATTACCATTTCATTATTACTGCCAACAAGATAAAGGACTGCAGTAATGTTTTTTGAAGTAAAACTTCTTATGGGAAGCTTTGAAATTCTTATCGGCAATCTTATTGTGTAACGAAAAGTGGTGGGGTAAACACTGTGTCGGCTAGAGTGTTGAAAACACCGATTCTCGATCATCGAAGTTAAACAACGTCGGGCGCGATCAGTACTTGGATGAGTGGGCCTGAGAACACCACGTGATGTTAGCTTTTTGTTGTATTTTTTCACTAAAATATTTCTCTGCGTCTTTATAACACTTCATGTCTTTATAAAATATGTAAACACAACATCAAATGTTGTTGCTTTAGTAATCTATACTTAACATTATAAAGAGGTAAAGTTTGTGACGTTGTGACGTTGCAGGGGGTAATCTCATGAACTACTGGTTCGATTTGAAAAATTCTATCAATGTTATATACCTCATTTATCGAGGAAGGTTATATATCATCACGCTAAAACCAATAGCAGCGGAGCACAAATGAATAATATTTAAAAATCGGATTTTTTTTCCTCTTGAGAGCTTCCGTTGCGTGTTCGCCCAAAGTAACTATTCCACGCGAACGTAATCGCAGGCAGAGGCTAGTTTACAATAAAATAATCACACAACATTGTCTGAAATACCATTAATGTTATTAGTAATTGATACAAAAGTAATAATCCCAACAATATTCAATATCGAAAATAGGCGGAGAAAACTAATGAGTACATTAAAACTAAAAACAGCTACATTACATGAATGAAATTATTAAAATTGTAACTAGGTTTTTCATAATAAGTTGCTTAGCTCTTTACACTCAATTCAATTCAACTACACTGCCATTATATTTTCAATAGTTAAAAGTTATGATTCACATATTGCGTATAAAACACGACTGCTAAATTTATCTACGCAATAAAATTTGTTTCTCATTTTGATATCATTAATTCAAATTATATGCTGAATACGTTCAGAACTACAACACGCATAAATAAGAATCTAAGTGTAACAGAGAAAACATTATTTAAAAAGGTTGAAACAAAAGAGACAGGTGTAAGGAACCGTCCACATTTGGAGCAAGGTGCAACTAACAAAATCGATCAGGTGTATTTGTTTAAACAAGGTGTTTTGCTCCAAGGACTGTCATAAAATTAATAATTATACTTTCTGTGTCTACGTATTACCTTCGACGACCGCATGTAAAGTGTGGTGGTAAAACCGTTTCACAGTAAACCTTGTAACCTATCTGCAAAATATATAGGTTACTCTAGTATTAAGTATATAGTATCTGGGCGACCGAGGCTAGCTCTGTTCTTTAAAAAACATTTTTAAATTAAAATAAACTGTTAGGTTTGCCTTAAAAAATTAGCATTTTTTTACAAAAAAAAAAGCTTTAAAAAGAGATCTCTTTTGCTGTTACTCGGATTCGAACTGAGGTTTTAAGGATTTTCGAAGTGGCCGATTTCCATCTGAGCTATTTTTGTTTTGACAGCGGCAGCGAATTCACCTTTATGTTCTAGCTATAATGTTAATTGCCTGAAAACACATTTTAAAAAAGTTTTCTACGAATGAAATCTTTCTAGATCGATTCATCGTCCTCGAAACTACCTGCATACTAAGTTTCACGGAAATAGATGACGCCGTTTCCGAGATCCTGAATATATAACAATATAAAAATATATAAGAATTGCTCGTTTAAAGATAGATAGATAGATTTATTGGATCAAAATTTTGCTTGTTTTGTTTGTCGCTTATCGATTACGATGAAAAGAATAGAAACAAAGCTATGCAATAAAACATATCAGTCTTCTCAATACATTATAAATATCATATAAGCTTATAAGAGACCAGCTACATGGCTATAAGTCTCTTCCCGGAGGAAGGTATGTACGTAATCACCACGCCAGCCCACGACGTATTAGCATTTTGAAACTGCTATGAATCCATAGAACTATATTTTCTCACATATGGTGCTACTACAAGAATATTTTACGATATTTTCCTTTACCGTTAGCTTATAATGCTGCTAATTTAAATGAGAAAATGTGCTCGAACTGCCAAAAATCTGGGGTTTGATCGTGGACATCAAAATGACATTCCTCCGGCTGAATCACTTGAATACCAATACCAATACCAATTTGATGAAGATTATATGTTACCTATTATTTATAAACTTTATGAAAAGGAAAACTTATTATCGTATGGACGAGCTAGTAAGTATAAACCTGGCTTATTGACTAAGTGTGACCTTCCTCAGTAAGAGGTTATTGTCCAGCGGCTAGTTATTTGCATAGTTAATACAGATTATACATAACAAAATATTTATATTGGTTCATTAAAGGTCGTGTTATTTATTCATCGATGATTAGTATTGATTACTATCAAGTAAAATGGTCTACCTTTATGTAGACATGAATGATCGATAGTAAATTTTACTGTCTTGGCTCCAGTAGTGATTGATAATATCTGTTATTCATAGGTAGGCGACTTAGTTACTTACTTGATTTAACTTATTTTTGCAGCCGTTCTTTAACACACCAATACTGAATAGTTGTAAAAATAAAAATAAAAACATTAAAATTTGCATTCCACTAAAAGTGCTAACAAATTGTAGTAAAAATATATAGCTACGTACATATATAATTATGAAATAATTTCTGCTTGTATTAAATTATAAACACCATACAATATCTTTATTATTATATACCTACCCACGTTTAACTTATGTATTGTATGAAATCACGGCCATCGCACACCCCGCATAATGTTTGCCAATAAAGTTATACTGTCATTTTAAATCAATTTTCGTATCGTAAAATAACAAACTAATGTTAAATAAATATAGGTATATATAGATATAAAAATATATGCCGCATAAAACGTACAGGGAATACTTTTACATGATCGGCCAAAACAGAACTGTAAGATTTTTTTATTTCATGTATGTATGTGAGTTTCTTCGTTCTATTATAACTTTTAAATATCTGAACAGATTCTTATGTATGGGGTATAGTTAATATATATATATATATATATAATATAGGGGGATAATTTACGTCATCCCCAGTGACACTCGCAACCCGTTATATTAAAAAGCGTCCCACAGTACGGTACCCGGTAACAATGGCAATTTTATTTATCTGTTTACTCAGCGAATAAATGACTAACCTTTCGCTTTATAAATACAGTTTAACTAATTAGTTAAACTGTATTCAGTTTCATGCTTTTTAATTATTTTTTGAGAGAGCAGACGTAATGTTTAATTTCCAATTTTTTAATTACCTATATGAATCTAAGATTTTTATTTACCAGTGAGTACAAATCATGAGTACTAAACAAAAGTCACAAATACTTTATTCAATTACGATCTGAGAAAGTCCCTTATGGACATCGAAACCTTATCACTGATTTGGAAACTAACCTAGTCATCGAGAAGATTTTACAAAGAACTCGATTTAATTCTCTTTTTTCCTGTAAATACTCATTTTATAAGAAGTTATTATAGTTACAGTTGTTTCAACAGATGTACATCATCATCGTTCATATTTTGATCTACCCTATAATGATTTTAATATCAAAGCCCATTTGACTTGTCGCGTGAATCCACTAACTGGGAAATCAGTTATCTAATTGCGTATCCCTTAAACCTAAGGTTTCTACAAACTTGAGATTAAATCCAAAAAAAATGAGTAATCTAGATCTAATTTATACTTACATTCCAAAACTAAATATACTAATCCAAAATAACTGGGGTAGTCTAAAACAAAAGGCTATCGATTAAACCGAGTTCATTTCGAATGCAAACCAGAAAAGAAGGGGACCAGCTCGTTCGTTTAAGTGCGAGATACAAACAAATAACCTCTTAGAATATCGGGATAACAAAATAACGTTTAAGGGTCCATTTGAAGAAAATGCAGTACGACTTGTTAATAGCCAAAATGAGTCCTTGTAATAGAAATATCACCTGTATTGTGATATTCTTGTATTTTAGATAATATTCTTGTATTTTAGATAGTTCTTCAGACATATAGTAATCTTAAACTGCTGAAATAAAATAACCCCGTAAATATCACTTATTGAATAAGGTAATCAGAATTCGATCAACAAAGCGTTTGTAGTTTCATCTACATATTATTTTTGTTATACTAAGAAAACAACCAACATAAATCGTTCATAAAAATCGTTTGATATGATATTGTCAGATTGTTTACTTTTTGTCGTGCATTTAGAAAATTGATTTACAAAGATTTAATATTTAACAAGAACAAGCAACATTCATATAAGTGATATGGGAAGAATTTTGAATAGACGAGAGATTATCTACATAAGTGAAGCAGCTACATTCTCTAGGCAGTACCCGAAAGCAGGTCGCGAGCCAATTGTGGACACTAAAAGGTGCGTGGCTAAACTTCCGTTAGTGCGGTCGGAAGTCGGGCGGCGGGCGGCAAGTCGGCCGCGGCCTCGCAATCAGGGGCAATAAGCGAACCACCTCGCAGCTTTGGATACAGGTGCTTCCAACTTCTGCATTTAAATACTGTTCAGCTTTGTTAATAAGCTATTTACATTCACTTCAAGTTTACATCTAAAATTACTGTAATTTTATCCAGGTTACATAAAACTATATAGCAGATTTAGAAATTAATATCTTACTGAGGAGAAAGACCCGTTTACATATGTATGTATTATAATGAACAACCATAAAAACATTATTGTTAATAGTTCTCACCTTTGGTAAAATGAAGGAGTAACTTAACAATTTCAAATGTTAAGATATTATAATGCTTAAGGTTAAAGGAAGGTCTTTACAGCGAATTAAATGTGATAGCGATTCCCACTCCCTAACTAAACAGTGATGAAGGAACAACGTTGGGCTTTCTTTAGCCGGCAAGAGTCTGGCATAACTTATCACTGCCCGGCGAAGGCTGGATGTCCTGTGCAATATTTTCCACGTGAAGAATATATCTATATGCCTACACTTGTATCTCTGCTACTGATACAAGAGGTAAAGTTTGTGAATCAGTTACATAGCTCTGGAACTACTGATCCAATTTTCAAAAATATTTTATTGTTAGAACGGACCTATTACCACGGCCAGTACAAACGCCAGTGTTAGCTTGAATTGTCACCATTGGTGGCATCCTCTTTGTACTAATAATAGATTAGTCTTGTATTTTGATTTTTTTTTATTAAGTTTTAATGTAATTAAAGCCTACCTTCGAAATCTCAAGCTGCTACAAAATCTCCTCCTTCATAAAATAATAAATGTGTAAGTGAGTTTGTTACCGTTTGACGCCGTAACTGTGTGACTGTTATCAAGATATTATGCATATATATTATCACGTTACAAAAAACTACATAGAGCGGCACTTTTCATAAAAAAAAAGTACCATTCCCGGTGAAGCCGACAACAAAATCTTATAAAATGTTTGTTTTCGACAAGATTTACTTGCAGTTGTGATATGCATACAGTTTGACGGCTTCCATTGTTTAACAGAAAAATACCAAAATGTTAATAATAGTTTAGCTTTGAAGCGTTAATAAAACAGTAGGTAGGTCGTACGTATTATATTTGAAACTGCTAATTTGGTATTGTATTTATTGGTTTCTCCGTAAGTTAAATCAAATCTTCTCACTATATTCAAATTGCAGGCCTACCTTAGGGTTATCAAAGTAAGATTGGAATATTCAGTAATAGAAAAACTCTTGTAACAGATATTGTGAAACGCAAAGATCTGATGGAAGAAGATAATGGTTCAACTTGTATTATGTCCACGCTTCTAACATTTTAGTATGATGGTTTTACTATTTTAATTTGTTAATAGTTTCCCCGCTTTGTTCTCATATTTTTAATAGCGTTAACATAGTGATTTACGCAGATATAAACCAGTAGGCGGTACTGGAATAATAGTTTTACAAACTTTAATTGCATTTATTTAGAGATTTAAACCATTTGTGTGAAAGTTTAAATCAAACTGTTTATAGTAATTACACAAATTATATTTATAACTAGCTGTTACCCGGGACTTTGTCCGCGTAGAATTTTCCAAAAAAAATTTTTTTTTCAATAATATATCAATGAGGATAAGTTTTTTTTTCGATCTCACTTCGCTATTATTCTGGCGGCCCTTCACAGTTTCGCTAAGGAACAGTATAAATATGGGAGACAGTACGGAAACTGCGAACAAACGCTTGAAAACGTCACACCTACACAAACATGCGCATCGACGAGAAGTTTTGAAAGGAATTATATGGACAGCACCGCGAAAACCGCTGAGAGGTCTCGTCGATGCGCATGTTTGTGTGAGTGTGCCAGTGCGAGCGTTTATAGGTAGTTTGCATACTTTTTTTTTTTTTTTTTCGTACTGACTACACTATTGACCTAGCAAGGTCTTAACAGCTTCACCGAACTACTATGGTGAGCGCTTAAGGCACTCAGCCGATTTTATTTGGGCAACTAGCTCAAGGGTGCACGGCACACCTCGGCTTGGCTCATGCCTGTTACATGCAAACTCGCGACCTAACTTAGCTAACCTAGCTAACTCTTCATATATGTTTGAGTTGTTGAGACGCATATGTGTACCAAGCATTCACGCCTCAACAATCCCTCCATATATTTTTTTATCGGAAAATTTCTGTTGAGTTTTTTCAGTTCGATAAGGGAAAAAAACAAAACCCTCCCACTTCCATGTGTAAGCGTGTAGGCGTGCACGTATGTGGGTGTGATCGTGTAGTGTTGTAGCAGTGATGTAAATTTTTGTGTCACTGTATCGCGCGAGCAGCGCACTCAAGGGCTCCACACCGAGGGAACGGACCTAGGCTTGAGTCGTTGCCGAGGGGGGCCTAATCTGGTATGGTGTTTGCATACTGTCTGTTATGTGTACTGTGGCTTAGGCGAGCGCTTAAGGCACTTCGCCGGTTAGCAACAAGGTCAAGTATGCCAGAGTCACAGTATAAATATGAGAGACAGTATGGAAACTACCTGCAAACGCTCGAAAACGGCACATTCACAAAAACATGCGCATCGACGAGAGGTTTTAAAAAGTACTCTGTGGACAGCATACTTAGTTTACTAACAGATGATATTTTCAAGTAAACACTATGATTTTTATAAAGATCTTGAAAAACAATGTTTATAGTCAATTTAAGACAGACAAATCTTAAATATACGTATGTTTTTATAACACCCGGTCATTAAAAACCGTAATAAAGTATGATAGGAACACATATCATCACATGTTAGAATCAGAGAATTTTGTTCCACGAATCACGGCTATTAGATAACAGATCGGATATCATTTATATGAAACGGGAACGATTAACTCCCCAAACGGTGTACACTACAGTTTACCGACGCGACGGAGACATTACAAATAAAACACTCTAAAACAGTGTTTCCTAACGTGAGGCCTACGCCTCACAGGGGGGCAATTTAAAAATTGACTCGACAAGACTTTGATCTTTTTTCTTTCAGTTATTTAAATGTAATGCTAGATGGTGACAAAAAAAAGCAGTTCTTAAAACAAATGCCGTAAATAATTATCAGGTATAATTTCGTTCGACGTTACCAAAATATCAACTGGGTAATTAGAGTTGTCAAGTTAGTTTTTCATTATATGTTTTGAAATTCTAATTACGATGTTTTGATAACAATTTCGTAGTGATTTCTTCCTGAAACTTATTATTTATGTTTCTTAAGGGAACAAAACAATTTTTAAAGGTTAAAAATTAGGTATGAGGTGTCATAAAAATTTAAGAAATGTTAAAGTGGGACATAGCCTAAAAAAGGTTGGGAAACACTGCTCTAAAACATACGAAGTTAGCCGCCGCCTGTAGAACTATATAAAAGTTGATTAGTCGGGTATTTTACTTTGTTTACGTTCAATACACATGATAATATAAGATTGTGCATTTAAATTTCTGAAGTTCTCTAACTTAATAAATACAAACAGGCACCTGCTCGCACTCCCTCGTATTACTATTATAATTTTATACGAAGAAAACGGCCCTTTAATTCATTCGGCAGACAAACTGCCTTAATTATTATTTGGTGCAAACGTTCCGTACGTAGTCTGAGTAGGGGGGGGCGAGTAATAATGTTTTTGTAAAACTAAAAGTTATGCTAATTGCTGCCGCTGTAACGGACAACGGGGTCCAGGGCAGGTGATACATTAAAAAGTGACGGAATTTCGATAACGCGTTACCACAAGTAATATAATATATTTAACATTAACACACATAACGTAACGATTTATCATAATGATAATTAATTGATAAATAAATTCTTACAAATTTAATTAGTTATGTTCGTTTGTATTTACTAGTTTACTGTTTAGTTCATAAAGCCTTTTATCTCTTATGTAAATGCTGCATGTGAAACAAGAATTTAAACACACTAAAAAGTAGTCCGGTGAAAACAGTAATACGGTGAAGCTGTTAAGACCTTGCTAGTTAGATCGAAAAAAAAGATACCAAAAATTTCATAATTACGAATATATATTCATTCTCCATAGATTATATAGTTTTAAACCTCATATCAAATCTATAAAATTTTTATTCATTTGGTAGAAGTTTGTTAGTTCTAAGTCGATATAAGCTCAAAATACTCTGTTGAGTAATTCTGAAATGTAAACTAACGTGCTCAGTGATTTCAGATTATGCAAGATTCTTGCTGTGAGACCTAGATCAACACCAGGCTGAGAGCGTAATACCAAAACCAGGTACTATTACTACATACAGGTACATTACGGAGACCGCAGCGGGGGATGGCCATGAGAGCCATACGCGAGTACGGCACAATCTCCTTCGAGGCGGCCTGCCTGCTTGCCGGATCCACACCCGGGGACTTGGAAGCGAGAGCCCACGCGTCGTATCATTGACGTGTGAAGGCGCTGGTGCGGGGACAACGTCTTACGCCTCAAGAAATCGAGACGCTGAGGTTCCAGCTCCACCAGGTCTAGTAGTAGAAGTGTGGTGTCGACAACTTGTGACGGTGTAACCATCGAGGCTGTTCGATCACCAGGCGGCACAGTACCCTGAGCTTTCGGCTGACACAGGTACTCTCGGGGCATGTTTGTTTCGCGCGACACCTGTGTCGCATTAGCAGAAAGTCGACTCCAGGGTGCCATGACTGGTTGCGTGGATGATTTTGTATTCGATTATATACTCCCACCTTAACTTCAAAACACATGATATATTCGTTGAAAACATTTTGCGGCGTCATTTCAATGCATATAAATAAAATCCCACTTTATTAAAACTAGCCTTCGTCCGCGTGGAATTACTTTAGGCTAACACCAATACGTAGCGGAAGCTCTCAAGAGGAAAAAAAATTTTTTGAAACATACTTTATTGGTGCTCCACTCCTATTGGTCTTAATGTGATGATATATAGCCTATGACCTTCCTCGATGAATGAGCTATATAACACTGAAAGACTTTTTCAAATCAGACCAGTAGTTCCTGAGATTATCCCTTATAACTTCACAAACTAATAACTTCAAAAACTCAAAAATAACAAACTCAGAAAATTTACTTCTTTATAATATATGTATAGTAGTAGTATAGTATACAGTATAGATAGAGTTTAACTCATTAATAATATTCAATTATCTTTGAACGTAAAGCGGGAAATTAATCTCTGTAATCTTAGTCCAGTATACAACACAAGGGTTTGCATATACAAAGATAAAAAATTGTATGAAATAACTGGAAATAAGAAAACATTAATTGATATATAAAAACTTAATAAAACTAGCTTACAGTGTGCTAGAAAAGCGATTTCGAAAATTAAGTACTTACAACATACTCAGACGAATTTCAATTTTTTTTTTTTATTACCTATAATTATCCAGTAACTAACCTCTAACAGTCTACAACTCCTGTATGTGAACACAGGAACAGAAATCATTATGATGTTCCAGGTTTCACAATCAAACCTTGCACAAATTTAACCTTCTAATACTTATCAATATTATTCATAAATTATGAAATGAGCGAGACCTCTGCTTTTGAAACCAATTACAGTATGAATTATCATGGAATCTCGCTGCGTAAATCTATACTTCTATACCATAAACATTATAAAGAAGTAAAGTTTGTGATGTTGTAGGGGCTAATCTCAGGAACGACTGGTCCGAATAAAAAAAAACCTTTCAGTGTTATATAACTCATTTATGAAGGAGGGTTATAGGCTATATATCATCACGCTAAGGCTAATAAGAGCAGAGCATTAATGATAAATGTTTCAAAATCGGGATTTTTTCCTCTTGAGAGCTTCCGTTGCGTGTTATCGTTTGCCCAGTCTCGGTCAGTGGCTAGTGTCCATATAAAACATAAACGAAAGAACCATTGAAAATATTGAACTCGATATAACAAATCGGTTTAACAATGTTCGCGGCAATGAATAGGGTTAAACCGCGCGGTCTATCTCTTTCGTTTTTTAATGCTAGGAATCTCTCAACACAGCGCGATCTAGTAGCTACCTTCTTGCGCGATAAACAAATAGATGTTTTCCTCGTACAGGAAACATTATTAAAACCGAAAATGCGTAGCCCGCGAATAGCGAATTATAGTATAATTCGAAATGATCGTGTCACCCGCGGGGGTGGCACCTTAATCTACTTCAAACGCTCGTTATACTGCATGCCGATAGATCCGCCCGCTCTAACCAATATGGGAGTGTCAGTGTGTAGACTAGGGATGACCGGTCATCCGACCATTATAATAGTGTCCGCGTATCTCCCGCCGTCTAAAGAATTATTAAAATCCGACATAGAAGCGTTGTTCGAATTAGGAGACTCCGTCATAATAGCAGGGGACCTCAACAGCGGGAACGTCATCTGGAACTGTCCAACTACTTCTCGTAACGGGAAAATATTGGACAGACTAGTCGTCGATCTAGCTTTTGACGTCATAGCCCCTATGGAATCCACTCACTTTCAAGATAACTGTCGTCCGACAGTGTTAGACGTAGCTCTCTTTAAAAATGTCACGCTTCGAGTACGACTCATACAAGTCGTACACGAACTTGACTCAGATCACCGTCCCGTTATACTACTGTTAGGTTCGAGCTCGGATGCCACCCCTCCGTCGGTTAAGGTGGCAGATTACGCGAAACTCGCGCATAATTTAAAAGATAATCCTACCTCTCAAACTTTAGACAGGATTCCGGATGTGTTGGTGTCGAAAGCCGACGCGGACCTGGCTATCGATTCCCTGGTCGATTACCTCTAGACCGTCGTCAGGGAGACCTCGAAAGAGGTACAAGCGGTGAACGATCGCCGCTTTATACTCCCGGACGACGTGAAGGCATTGATTACTGAAAAGAACGCCGCGACCCGAGCTCACGGCACTTACCCGTCCGCAGAGAATCGCGATCGTTTACGGTCACTACGAAAGTTAGTGTAATAAAAAGTAAGTAAAGTGTAGTAAAGTGACCGGTGCCCCGTGGTACATCCGGAGAGTCGATCTCCATAGAGACCTAGAGATCCCTTCTATCTGGGCGTACGTAAAATCACTTACGATTAGTTATTTTGAAAAAGCCGGGAATCATCCCAGTCCGTTAGTGGTATCCGCCGCACAATACAAACCCGTACCAAACGCTGCGCGTCATAGAAGACGGCTGCGACATATTTTTATCGACTCTCTTGATAAAATAACGGCAGTGAACGATCAGTACCAGCCTGTCTCTCCAAACAGAGCGTGCTCACGCCCACGCCCACGTAACCACAGATCACGCCGCCGTGGTCTGGGGGTAAATTTCGCTCCCGCATACCAGATTAGGCACTCATCGGCAGCGGCTCAAGTCTAGGTTCGATCCTTCGGCAGGGAGCCCTTGAGTGCGTTACTTGCGCGATACAGTGACACAAAAATATACATCACTGCTACAACACTACATGATCACCCCCACACACGTGCACGCCTACACGCTTACACATGGAAGTGGAAAGGGTTTATTTTTTCCCTTATAGAACTGAAAAAGCTCTAATTTTCTGATAAAAAATATATGGAGGGGTTGTTGAGGCGTGTATGCTTGGTACACATATGCGTCTCAACAACTCAAACATATATGAATAGTTACCTAGGTTAGCTAAGATAGGTCGTGAGTTTGCATGTAACAGGCAACAGCCACGCCGAGGTGTGCCGTGAACCCTTGAGCTAGTTGCCCAAACAAAATCGGCTGAGTGCCTTAAGCGCTCGCCTTAGTAGTTCGGTGAATCTGTTAAAACCTTGCTAAGTTAATAGCGTAATCAGATCGAAAGAAAAAAAAAACAAAAAAAAATTGAACTCTACATATGTTACTTTTGCATTACCTAATCTAAAAATGTAGTATGTTAATGGAGTTTTAATGACAAAGAACGTAGGATTTCCAGAATGAAGACATCAATTCAATGAGCTCTAACAATTTGTATGTTTGACTTTCCAAGCTTACTTAGATAAATGTCATCGGTGTCCAATTATCTTTTCTTTACAAAACTAACTTAATTATTGTATATAATTTATATCAATTAATGCAAGCGCTTATTTATCTCTAAGTCTGATTCCAAAATGAACAATAGTGATTTACAAAAATGTCTTATCAAATATGGTTTGTAAATTAGCATTTGGTATTTACAATCTTCACAATAAATTTATATCAAATACCCGATTAGCTGCCTTTGCACTAAATAAACTTCGCTGGCTAGTGACTGCATGAATAGTTGACAAATTTTGAATAAAAATGTATACAAATTATCAACTGGAAAAATAATCATTAACATAACTTAAGATCTCTTTAGCAACATAGACGATTGAGTGAGCCATCTTTGTTCTTGTCTTGATCCAGTATGAAAAACTGTTGATCACAGATGATAAGCGATCAACGAATGAAGCCCCGTATCAAGAGATACAGGAATTCACTTGTACATATATTACATCGATTTAAATAACAATAAATTAACATGTGATATCTTTTGAAAGATTAAGATAGTCAATAAGGCGGTTAAATAATTTATTATTCAGATAAAAAAGAAGACAAAAAATAAAATTCTATAAATTAATAATATTCTAAATTACCTTAAAATAGTTGGTGCGGATGTCTGATCTCTTTGCATATAAATTTATCTAAATCTAACATTGCCCTGTTACACAATATTTCACTAAATAAATGCCAAACGAAATAGAAAGAGTAATGCAGCGTTACATTAAAGAAAGGTCAATACGAAACTCGAAAAGCAAATGAAATGTGTCGTGACATTCGTCTGGTGGCGCGCGGGGTCAGCTAGATAAGCTTAACCTAAGTCCAAGATTGATTCTCGGATCAATGGGATAGTCTCAGTCGCTCGAGTGAAGACGATCCTTTGCTCACGATTCACTGGACTCTATGACTGGCTGATCTTAAAGGATTTCGAATCTTGACGCTTTGGGTGCATTTACAAACGATAATATTTCTACTACATCCTGATTATTATTATTTTTTTCTTCTTAAACAAGAGTGACGATACGTATTTTTTATGCGATTTTATATTTTTTGGCGTTTAGAACAATCTCACTTGATGTAGCCTAAGATGATAATATGCTGAACCTAGAAGGATTTTTTTTTCTAACTGACTACGCTATTGACCTAGCAAGGTCTTAACAGCTTAACCGGACTACCAAGGCGAGAGTTTGCGGCACTCAGCCGATTTTAATTGAGCAACAAGCTCAAGGGTGCACGACACACCTCGGCTTGGGCTGTTGCCTGATATTGCCTAGAAGGAGATTAAGTAGTAAATGTAATGAATACATCAATAGGTGTAGTCCACTGAAGCTGTTAAGATCTTGCAAGATCAATAGCGTAGTCAGTTCGAGAAAAAAAAAATCATCAATAAGTAGTTGGCAATAGATTTTAATTGAAAAAATGATGGCTTGATAGTGTGTTCGGACAGAGCGTCGACGGATGTAGCTTCGAATCCTAGCAACTGAATCGAAGCTTCCGATGAAGGAAAACATCGTGATAAAGCCATAGCATGTTGGTAGGGTTTTTCTAAGTCCGCCGCCCGCTGGTTGACTATCTTTAAGTTAAAAATCTGTCGCAAAGTACCAGGTGATGTGTTCCGGCGGATACAATTGAGAGCCAGTCCCCTCTAGGCTTGGCGTGTTAACAATATTACACCACACTGTCATTTAACATCAGATAAGATTGTGGTCAAACGCTAAAAAAACCTATAAAGTATTAAGAAACAGCAAGATGGGAACAAAAAAATTCTACCACCATACAATGGCCTTATCACAATATTTTTCTTCATCGATACTACCGGAATTTTGTAAGATTTATCACTCAACACAGTGTGTGAACACGCTACCACTAATCCTCGATTGAAGAAACATTGCACATAACTGGTCATAAAACATCAACAATAACATTGCAAGTTTGTGGTAAGCAACATAACAGCCCAATCGATGTTATTAAATATTTTTATATACATCATTCTTCTATTCATATGTGACAGAACTCCTTGTAGAGAGTTGAACCGAACTAGACGGAATTCTTTGTATATTCAAAACTGATTTGAATTCATATTTGTAACTGGTAGGTGGTGTTGCCAACTGATTGGGTATGTTCTTTTTTAATTTTAGGATAAAGCATAACATAATATCTGCCAATAGATGTTAATCTTCACTAATCACCTTTGTAATACACTGTAATGTGCATACGTTTAAGTGAGCTGTAATTTATTTCGCTGGCCGCTGGATTTGTAAATTAAGCTGATGTCTGTAAGTTGATTTTTGTTATTTTATTTTTTATTTAACATATAGAATCAACAACAGTAACATATAATAAAAAGCTAAAAAACATACTTGAGAATACTTAAAAAATATTTATGACACAATTTACAGTTGACTACAGCATTTATGAATAAAAGATACGATGTGGAAGAAAATAAAAGTAAAAGAAACAATTATGAAAAAAATTAAGAAGAAAATAAAATAAAACAATTCGATAATGTATAACTTAAAAATTATGGAAAAAAGAACCTGTGTATTTTCTGTGGATTATTTGTAAATCTACCATTACTAGATACTTCATTGTCCTGCCAATTTTAAATCATCCCTATTGAATTTTATCACCAATTACAACTTAGCGCCTTTGAGATAGTGTAAGTGTACTTTGAAATATCCTTTATTTGATTGCAAAAGGGGTTTCTGGTATCGTGGATTAGCTGGAATAAACAGGCAGACAATAATTTAAAAAAAGTTTTAATATGTGTATAATGTATGGAAAAAGCTATTTTATAGAAATTAGCATTAGTCCGTTTTAAATTTTAAAAACAACCTACTGCCATAGCCATGACGATATTAAACAAAAATAAAACATAGCCTATTGCCAACTAATGGCGTGTCATAGTATGTAGGCCGGTAAAGCTGTGAAGGCCAGTAAAGCCAATAGCGTAGTCAGTTTGAAAAAGGGGTGTCATAGTAAAAGGATAGCATACGATATTCTCCAGGATAAAATACTTAAGCGCGTAAACTGTCATGTTACTCGGTCACAAGTTATTGGGATTTATCAATCTCAGATATAACAATATCCATCTATACTTCTATACTAATATTATAAAGAGGTAAAGTTTTTGAGATTGTAGAAGGTAATGTCAGGACCTACTGGTAAAATTTGAGAATTATTTCAGTATTAGAGAGCTAATTTATCGAGGAAGGCTATAAGCTATATATCACGCTAAGACCAATAGGAGTGAAGCACCAGGGAAGAATGTTTCAAAATCGGGGCTATTTTCATTTTGATATATTCCGCTGCGTGTTAGTAAGCCCAAAGTAACTATTCGCGGGCAGAAGCTACTTTTATATATGTCGCAGCATTATACAGAAACGATTAAAGAGAGTAACAAGTTTCTAACAATTGTTACTGGCAGTCATGAGGTTGTTCTATCAGTCCGTCAGTTGTAAAATACGAACCGAGAGATATCTAAAATGTCATTGTATGATTGAATGAAAAAATATATCACAAGTTGGCTATCTAATCTTGTGTTTTCTTGCTTTCTGAAGATATACGAGGAGGAAAGCACTCCTGAACAGATCATTCTTGTCGGCTCTCCGTCATACATACATAGCACAACACAAAGGATTTAACTTCGTAATATGAGAGTACCATCCTATAATAATTCGCACGTTGATATGCAAGCGCTTTCCCACTGCTGTGGAAACCAGAAACGCTTGAACAATAGAACGTTTCTATTCTATCTTTCATGAACTTTTGCAATTCGTTTAAATGAATGAGAACGTCACTAGGCTTTTTAATTCATATCTACATAATGCATTGCTCGTGTGAATTGTTAAAATCTATACTTAATATTATGAAGCTCAAGGGATTGTAAGAAATTTTCTTTTGTTTGTATGAGCTCATAGATGTTTTGAACCATCTGTAACAGTTAACTATTTGTATTATTTATTGAGGAAGGTTGTATACTATTTAATATTACGCTGCGAATGTTGAAAGTGGAACAATTTATCTTGCAAAGTTTAGGTCTTCTACTACGCTAACCAACTATGAAGTAATTGTGGAACACGTTTACAAGAGACCCAGAGTTGGAATGATTAATCTCGAAAGAATCCTGAGGATTTTGGCTATTTATAATTCTTATGACTTTCATCATCGTTGATACTGCGATGATGAATAAATCTATTGATTAATTAATGATACATTTGTATACAACAATGCTACCACTGTAAAGAATAGGGCCGCAGCTAACTAATTCGAAGAAAACGCGAAAAGTCTGTAATCTGTACCTGTTATTTTTTATGCTAAAAAAGGCAGCAAACAGGCAGACCGCTTATCTGAGGGTAAATAGTTATCGTCGCCTATGGACACCTGCAATAGCAGAGGTATCGCTGATGCGTTGTCGGCCTTGAAGCGTGTTTCAATACCTTTTAGAAAGACCCATATCGTAACTCTGGGGGAGTACCGTACTATGTTGGTAGGACTTTTTCTCAGTGTGTTCCAAGAGTTCCAATACCTATTCTGATATAGTGATACACCGTAGGGTAATTTCTATTGCTAGCATGTCTAGCAACCATCGTCAAGTTGCATATCTTTCTGAAAGTATCTATCGCCATTTAGCGGTAGGATTTCAGAACTTGTTTCTAATAGCGTGTTACCGACTTCCGCCCCATTAAATTAGATTGTGGTTAAAAGTTAACTTGTAAAGATTAGTATTTAAAGAAAACTATACAGTAGATGCTTTTTAATTCTGAGTTTAATATAATCTAATGGACATTCCGCCTTCCGAAGAAAGAGGGGCACATTAATTATTTTTTGCAATATTGAATGTTGTATTCGAAAAAAGAAGGATTGAATAGTTTCTTTATTCGATCTGACTACGCTATTGACCCCGCAAAGTCTTAACATCTTCACTGGACTACTAAGGATTGAATAGTATTTTTTGTTGACGTATGGGCTTCATGTTCTCATATTGCATTTAATAGGTTTTGAAGTTTAACCACAATACCACCTGATTTGAAATGACAAAATGGTCCAGGATTGTAAACACTCGAAATTTAGAGGGACTGGTTCTCAAATGCGTCTGTTGGAACACAACCATAGATGCTTGGCGACAGATTATTAAACTTGAGGGGGCAGCTAGCCAACCTGGCTTAGAAAAAGTCGTACCAACGTAATCAATATACATGGTTTCATAACGATGTCTTCCATCATCGAAAGCCCCAGTTTATTTGCAAAGATTTGATCTTACGTCGATGGAAGCGTTTTCTGAACACGCAAACCGTTGAGCTATCATGATTTCAAAATAAAAAATCTAAACGATGAACTTGAAATTGGAATCGTTAATGTCTATCCTATCCTAATCATATCAAATTGATTTGATATGAATCTCTAAAATTATAAGTTTTATAACTGTATATGTATGTATTATAATTTTTCTTTTTTTTATGTATTATAATTTTTCTTTATAAGTATTCTAGTAACATAGCGTTATAATTTCAAGAGTAATTTATTATTCTCTTTGACAGCACAAGTATACTGAAATGCAATGTTCGTAGTCGTAATTTAAGAAAGTGCGAAGTTCTGTCACATCGGGGGGTAAGGATGCGCATACCACTTTATGTGTAAGAATATTCACTGTCGCTCCTCGAATATTCCGCAGTGTTGCCGTTTGCAATAAATTCTGTAGAGTGATGCCGCAGTTTTAGTTGTGCGACATTTTTTCTCGCGCTAGCGACTCATATATCACCGAGAGGCCGACGCTCCGCGGCCAGTACACAGTGACTTGTGCCTCTGCTTCTCAAACAGCCTTTACAAAATACCATTGCATTTTTACAAAGCACTTATTCCTCTCTTGTTTATTGTGGCTAGTGATTGTAAAACGAAAAATGATTTCAAATAACGAATTTAAAAGAAGTTACTTTTCTTTTTAAATTCTGAATCTAAAACTCTTTTGTCAGATTCTCTTAGAAAAGTTTGCAACATCTGTCAAGTTAAAAATCAAAATCACATATCCTGTGATGCGCGAACGCTCGCTTTAACAACATTCGTGGGTCTCAAAATGATCGAAGGCAAACACGATTTGTGTAATAATAAAAACAGCCCTTAATCCTGGTTTTATTTGCGGTTGAAGCCGCAAAACCGACTTATTAACTGAGGTCTATCGTCGCGAACCGGGAACCGTTTTATAGGTACTTTTATTCAATATCCATTCTTCTGAAATGCGATTAAAATTGAATAGGTCCATATGTCGCCAGCATCGTCCCCGTTGCGTCACAATCACACGGTCGGCTGCATTTTCAATTTGCCGCGAGATAAGCGCGACTTTTGGACGACCTTTTCTACGAAATAGCGAAATTGATCTGGTGACTTACGCTAGGAAACGTATTAGACGATTCCATTGAATGGTCAATTGATTTGCTTCTTAATTTTGAGGGGAATTGATTCCGTTAAATAACATTTATTCGAATTGAGGAGGTTAAATAAGGTGATTTTAGAAAATAATAGGCAAATAAAATCAATATTGATAATTTATTCACAATTTCATTTAAAATACACAACTTCACAATGTTTTTTTTCTTTTATAAACTAAAAATTGTAGGTACGGGATATCATTACAGGCTGTTTTGTGTAGATCACTAGTTTACTTTTTAAAATTCAATAGATTTAATAATCATACTTTTCGTTTATACTCTATACGTTCATTTACATTTTTATATTTACATTTTGATGATTCAGAAATGATATTTGTGCTAACCACAACCGTGCTACTAAAACTTAAATAAAATGGTCACAAAATTATTGAGACAAATATATTTTACATGTAGTGTGTAAATTAACAAAACATAAACGAATTTCGCTATAAATAAATTAAGCAGTAGCGAAAAGAAAGTAGCGTGCACAATTACCATCTCGAAAAAAAAAATTATGGCCACTCAATAGTACCTTAAATTTTACATATATATATTTTATATTACAAATTTCAAATTAGCTCGTGAAAAACATCCAGTGTTTATTTATTTAATCTGTGACCAGCGCGGTTGTTGAATTCCCAAACTGATATCCACAAAAATCACTTCCCTTAATTGTGTCAATATTTAATACTATTTACAAATTGCATGGTATAATTACTATAATATAAATAATTACTATTGCGTTTTTAATAAACAACTACTCGATTTGAATGAACAAAAATAAGGAAGCTTTCCTGGGATTACTAAACACATCATAATCCCAGGAAACGAAATCGTACACATTAAATAATATAATTAAAATTATAAATGATTAAAAACATTTTTACACAGGAACAGAATTATAACTTAGTTACATGTTATTATTACTATTTACAAATACACAAAATTATCTCTTTGAACTATAATTAAATTATTACATAAACCGACTTCATAACCGATCTTAGCTAATATCATAATACTGTACAATTTTGCTAGTTACCTCGGTGTAAATTACGCTTAATTTTTAATACTTGTAGGAAACTGAACGCGGAATATCAAAGTCAATTATTGTACGACTGGGATAAAGTGCAAAATCAGAATTAGATATATTCAATCAATTCTGCATTGCTTGTAAACATTAACAAACTTCAATTCTGTTTACAGTCTCGTTAAATTTAATGTGATGTGTCAATTATTTCGGACTTTCATTACGAACTAATACAAAATTTTCCAAATGTGAAATCACAGCATATATTTCGCGAACTGCCTCTGTTCTTTTTGTCAGAAGTATCATTGTGACGTCCTCCTTTGTTGAGGACGGCTTTAATATGTATATTTTCACGAAGGACATAATCTATTCTTATCCATTTATTAGGTCTTGGCTTGTTTGACTTATCACGTATACTCACTCCTCCAGCCGGTCTGTAAAAAAATATATGTGATTAGAACTATTTTGTGATGAGAAAAAAACAGGGTGTGGCGTAAAGACATGCGATAGAACTGAAACTTTTGTATTAAAGGGAAACATTTTAATTTAAAGAAGTCAACGTCACGCGGTATTCCCATGCGGTCACCCATCCAAGTATTAACCGCGCCCGACCTTGCTTAATTTAGGTGATCGGACCAGAACTGATGTTTTCAATACTCTATCCAACACATTGGTTATTCCTACTACTATTCGTCACACAGAAAGGGTACCGATCAGAATGTCAAGCCTTCCAATTAGGAAGACTAAGAATTAAAAACGACTGACGAGTTTCAATTCAAAAACAGATGCTTCTTCTTTTAATTGCCAACATGTGTGCTCACATGATCTCTCCAATGTCACATGGATAAAATCACATACAATTATTTTTTTAAACAATATGTTATTTGTAAATAACGGACCATATTTTACATATTGGTAAGAAATTTTCAAAATAACCAAAACGAATCTTCTATTCATAACAAATAAAAGCTATTTCCCAATTGGTTGTGATTCTCAGGGTAATTGTTGAATTCACATGGCGATTATACTATAGACAAGTGCTTGTACTAATGACCTATTATTTGTACAATTAACCAGTACTAAATCACAATTGAATCTCCAGTATTAAGGAATGTTTTAAATGGCAACCGGTGAATGAAATACGGCATATTCTCACTCGGATATAATGAAGACGTGGTAAGAAACCTTAAAATAATACTGTACTTACCATGGAATTAAGCTGCGCAAGGTGATGGTGATGATAAGGGTTGTGGGATGCCGGTGGTGGAGCAAAACCTTGGTGAGGTGCCCCGTACCAATGGGACATGTGAGCTGCTGCTGGGTGCACCAGCCCTACTTGATGTTGACCTGTTAAATACAAAAATAATATTAATTATATTGCACACAGTTACCTATTGAATTAACTTTAAATTGTACATCATGTTACATTGTTTGTTATAAATTCATGCATATCACTGTGTTTTTAAAATATTTATAATATAGATACTCAAAACATTAAAGCTATTTTACGTAAAGGCCAGATATGTATTGAATTTATTTAATACTAGCTTTTGTCCATAACTTTGTCCGCGTGGAATAGTTACTTTGGGTTAATTAACCCGCAGCGGAAACTCTCAAAAGGAAAAATAATAATTTTGAAACATTACTCATTGGTGTTCCCTCCTATTGGTCTGAGCGTGATTATATATAGCCAATAGCCTTACTCGAGCTATGTAACAACGAAAGAATTTTTCAAATCGGATCCGTAGATCCTGAGGTTAGCGCGTCCAACCAAACAAACAGACCCTCCAGCTTTTTAACAGTAGTATAGATTTTGCATTGAAGAAATAAATTAATTACATAAATTATATTGTTATAAATTAAGTATTATTTAAATTATAATTTTAATTACAATCGGATTTACTTGTAAAATTACCGAAGTCCATCGCCGAGGGAAAGGCTGAACCGCCGAATCCTTTAGTGGCATCTCCAAGAGGTTTGATCATGTCTCCCATAACACCACCTAAGGCCAATGCACAAGCTCCACCACCTCCCATGCCCATACCACCCTTTTTCTTCTTACTTTTACTGCTAAGCTTGCGATTCCTTGTCTGGATACCTTCTTTCTTCATAGTTAATGGCCGATTTACCTGTAGACAAAGAAATATATTTCATTAATTATAATTTCATATCCGTTTTTAACACCAAAATTATAAGATCAAAGTATGCATATACATAGCATAAAAACTGTAAAGCATTTTACTGTAGATATACTCAACATAAAAATATTTGAAATGCTCTAAGTTTGCAAGACGGTGCCCGCAATATATTATAATAGATATTCAAACGACTATTTCTAATATTATTAGGATTATGAATATAGTTGCCAAATCACAAAAAAATACTGCATATAATCTTTTACATAGTATTGCTTGATTAATTGATAATATAGTTATTGATCATTATAACAGGGATTATATAATCATACCTGTACTAGTTCAAATTAGTTTCAACTAAATTAATCTGAAAATAATAACAAACCCGGAATTGCTATTGCTTTTACAAATCACTTACATTGATAGGAACTAAAGTTATTGTATTAATAAAATAAACTTAAATACTATTGTTCCATTAGTAAAATAATCTTATTAATGTTAAGTACCTTGTTCTTTATTCTATTATACCCACCTGTGAAACCTTTTGTATTTGTTATTGCCAAACTTGACTATACCGTTTGATATTTATCTTAAATACTTATGCTCTAAAAATATTTTCCTACCTTTCACTTACATCCTTCAGAATCTTAAGTATAAATATATATAAGAATTATTTAAATAGCATACTAAACAGATGTATAATTACATATTTGCAAAATCACATATAAAATAAATCACCAATTACCTATGCACGTTCTTGAGCACAATGCCGCACATAATTGAGACATAACAATATTCCATACGAGGCTAATAAATCGTAATTGTACCTTGTTGAATCATACGGTTTTTGCCTAACAGTTGTATTCCATTTTATTGCTCTGACACGACGTTTAGCGGTATGAAAAAACGTATGCGGTACCAATTTAGAATGCTAACTAGGCAGTATAAAGGCAGCCCGAAACCATAAAGTGGATGACAATAGTCGTGTGCGAATATTCAGCTGTTTGGTGTCCGATGCCGACGGCACAGTCACACGGTGCATCCTAATTAGTGCACCGATGCACTATTACAGAGTATACGTTGGTGGGAATCGGAGGTGACGCGATTTTGAGGTTAAGGTCCTTGATGCGATTCGTGTACGTTTTCCTTATAAAGTCACGCTGTTCTTACATTCATATTATCATTTTCATTCATTGATTTAAAAATAATAAACCGCTTATTGGTACTTTTGTTGTAATATGTTATAAATAGTTTCATATTATTTTTTGTGTAAACAGTTCATCGACACTGTAAATGGTGCCTTTATTTTGAAATTTCCACACGTTTTATTAATTAGATGGAATTAATGCACGCAGATATACTTTTTTCTTCAACATCTAGTTGTTTGTGTCGTTGTCTAATACATGAGACAGAAGAAGAATTGTAATTCAAAGCGGTCCGGTGAAGCTGTTAAGACATTGTTGAGTCAATAGCGTAGTCATTTCGAAAAAAAAAAAATTCAAAGCTACAAGCAACGCAAAGCTACATGTTTATATTGTAAATAGTTGGCACTTGTATCCTACTTTGTTATTAAATAAAGACAAGAGTACTTAAGATTTTTAGTAAGAATCTAACACTTACATGCATTTTCATTTACAATGTGAGATTAGGTCACTCAGAGATTGTGTCTAAAGATTTCTAAAATATGTTTTATAAAGAATTCGATTATTTGTGAAAGCAAGATAATTACTTTAATTTATTTTTCTCGTTTTTATTGAGGCGATAAAGTTCTATAGAAGTTCATTCTGCATGATAATATAATTTAAAACAAGGCTACTTCATAATCAATAATTATTTTATTAGTCATCTGTTCAATTGTTTTCAAAAGTAATTAAAATCTACATACATTAAAAGGAGCATTCGTACTTATATTATTATAAGTTGTCATGAAATAATTGATGTTTTTTTATAAAGTCTGTAACTATTAATATTTTTGTCTATAGATACCTATTTCATATGACGTTAATTGAAATGAACCATACTATTATTCCTATAAAAAGATTGAAATGAATATTCCATGTAGAGTTATAAAATATTGTGAGGTATATTATGTTATTGTATTGCTCATATTACAAAAGACCGTCCGTGACTTTGTCCATGTCAAATCACAATATAGAACTTAATAGCTACTTAGTAATTTACAGTAAAAACGAATAGCTTCGATTTTTTCCGCGCTAAAATGGTGATCGGGCAAATCATCTTGGAATTCATAAATCTCAGGTATATACATACTGACATTTATTTTTCAATTATATATATTTGAGTGTATAGATTCGCGTAATTTCACCAAAACCGCTGCTTCAGCAATCTCGGTCACTTTCTGCTGTGCAACGTTACGTTTCTTGGAAACGTGCGTCACAACGGATGGACGGACGGACAATGAGTTATTCATCGTCTTCCATAGAACTTGGCGGCATGTGGGCCCTGAACGCACGATTGCCCGACAGTGCAAGGCTGCGCGCATGACCTGGCCTTTATCGTCTTGTTTTTGGAGATGCAATTGCATTTAAATGAACATCATCTTATAAAGTTTGCAAACAACATCTTGTGGTACATTGACTTATAATATATTTAACGACAATTCATTTTAATTTTGATATTTATTAAGATACAGCGTAATATAACTTTATATAACGACAATTTACTGATTGTACATTTAATAGCGATAAAAGGAGTTAACTCTGTTCTTTAAGAAATTAATTAATATTGATTAATTTATTGCGTATTCCTTTGCGTATCCCTTAATATATTAATATGTTTAAGTTGTAAAATTATAATCGTTGACTTCAGGACAGTTGTTCAACAACAAAAAAAAATATTTAAAAAATGACAGCAGCTTCACTTCAAAAGGACATCAATCCCCAAACTAAGAATAACAGTGACCAACGAGAGATCGGCGATTTATCTACAATCATAGCTGTCATGCCATCTTGCTATCCTCTTGACTGCTGGGTATATACAGACTGATGCCGTAACACGACGGTGACGGACACAATACTCTAACGGATTTATCATTATATGTATGTAGTTTAGGCTATGTTTGCTACAAATTCCTATCATTTGAATATACTCGATATATATCGATTGATCCCAGATCCCAGAACGCTGATGTATTTTTGTCGGGATTCAGTGTAATACTTATCATCATTTTTTTTCTCTAACTGACTACGCTATTGGCCTAGCAAGGTCTTAACAGCTTCACCGAACTACTAAGGCGAGCGTTTAAGGCACTCAGTCGATTTTATTTGGGCAACTAGCTCAAGGGTGCACGGCACACCTCGGCTTGGCTGTTGCCTGTTACATGCAAACTCGCGACCTATCTTAGTTAACCTAGCTAGCTATTCATATATGTTTGAGTTGTTGAGACGCATATGTGTACCAAACATACACGCCTCAACAACCCCTCCATATATTTATTATCGGAGAGTTTTTTCAGCTCGATAAGGGAAAAAAAATAAAATCCTTCCACTACCATGTGTAAGCGTGTAGGCGTGCACGAGTATGGGGGTGATCGTGTAGTGTTGTAGCAGTGATGTAAATTTTTGTGTCACTGTATCGCGCAAGTCAAAGGCTCCCTGCCGAGGGATCGAACATAGACTTGAGCCGCTACCGAGGGAGGCCTAATCTGGTTATCATCATTATAATCTTCTTACCGTTATTCCACCTAAGCACGGACGGTACGATATCTTTTCCTTTCCCATTGTCACTTGTCAGATATCATATCAATATTATACACATATTATTTTTCACATAATCTATCTATAGCTTTTTTGCCCACTTCTACTTCTATATCCTTTCACTATATCATATCTAGTAATTATTTAATTTATACCTACAACTTGCATACATTCTCATACAAAAAAGATTTCTAGGTTCTCGAAAAGTTTTAGATAGATTTCCAATGTCTTTGAATAATTTAAAACCCATTACTGTTCTCGCATGTACAACAGACGCATTGCGTGTTAATTCCCAGCGTCTCTAATGCGTTCCTGCGAATCGCCCACACATTACGTCGGGACGCATTACTCCGCATACCACGCCGTCGCTCCTACCAATTGAACCAATATAAAATGCATTAATATTAGCGCGCATACCGGCAGATTTAGCAATTGCACTGGAATTGGGTCATTTTGAAGCCTTAACTAGAGATATTTTTAATGCAGTCTGTGGAGCGCGAACGCGTAAAACGGTCTGGTAGTCATTATTATCTATTAACAAACCGCGTATTATTCAGTACTCAGAGATAATTATTATTTAAATTTCATTATTAAAATACCAATTTCAAGTATTATTTTATTTAATACCTAGACTAAAACGTTTTAACGTATATATATTTTTTATTTCATGAATTTAGTCTTTCTTTCCTTGTGTTAGCAAAAACAACATTTTAGAAAAGAATAACCTCACTTTAGTAATAAGATTTATTAGTCAGTAAAAATAACATTACAATGATTGACTACGAAGGGTATATTGGTTCTAATCAGGTAACATAACTCTTAAGGATTACTTACCATGCAACAATTATCTATCAAAAATCTAAACTATGATTTTTGTAAGCATTAAGAGTTTAGCACTGTGTTGTCTTTACTATAGAAAAGCAGGTCAAACGATGTGGCATTTATGTTTTTTTTCCTTTATACATTAAATGTATTAGGTGACTGTTTACAAGGTGACACCCTTCAATCCTGTGGTAGTTCATGGTTACATTTAACATATAGAATAGAAATATCAAAACAAATACTAATAAATAACAAAGAGAACCTTAGTCAAAGTTTGTTCTAAAACCTTTAAAAGTAATCAGTCGCGCTGTGTAACGCAGACTAAGTCGTGGGTATCAGCAATCTTAACTTATTTATAAATGCGAATATAACTTAATTTATTTGTTACGCTTTCACACCGTAACTACTCAACCGATTATTACGAAATTCAGCATACATACGTTACCGAGGTATAGAAAAGGACATATGGTAACTTTCATCTAAAAAATAGTACTGTTACTTAGAGATACGTGAAATTTACATTAGTATAAGCAAAAACTTGTTTACTATAATTGGGCTCAAGATCGTACGTAGTCATAGCTCGTAATGATTCTAAAGAAATGTTTTATAGTTTATGAATGTTCTTTATTTAAAATTAATTATAGAGATACAATAACAAGAGAAGAAATATTGTAGATATTTACTATTAATTTATCATATAAACAGATCATGTTATATTTCCAACGACTAAGGAGAAGATACGGACGTCTTTACATAGTTATAGGACATGACAAGGCGCCGCCATGTTGTGTCAGAATTGCTTAATAACTAGCCATTATACCAGGTTAATTACATCGTCCGTCCTCGCTCTGAGTTACTATATGTATCTACTGTTCAGATGGGTTAGTATCAGCTTACAAGCACTTAATTATATAACTGGTATAATTAAATATTGACACGAGATAGGTCAAATATTATAATGCGTCTTCAAGTCTACAGTCCTCGCCAAACTTTTAGACCGCTTTACATAAAGTTGGGCAGAACACAAATTGAGATATAAACATATTATTATATGCAGGTCTATTTGTGTCACTCCCTTTTTGGGGGCATACTAATTTTGCAAAGTTGTAAGTTCGTATTTATTTATATCTCAAAAAGTGCAAAAATGTACACCTTGCTATTTTGGATACTTGCGACATAAATAGTGAGATACTGTTTTAAAATTTTCAGAACGAAAACCAACTTATGGCAATTTTTCGATATTTTTGAATACCCCCACAAAAAAAAACCCTGATTATAAGTATAACATTGATACAAATTAAGGATAAATAAAGCACAATTTTCGATTCCAATAGGAATATTTCAATTTTGTATTGTATCGACTATTCGTACAAGCGCGAACTTACGACTTACGTACATTCAGATCCGTCAAAAAGATTGAAAAGGACTCTTGTACGTGAAACACAAAATTAAACAATAAAAACTTCTTACAAATCCTTTAAATTTAAGTAATATAATAAGCCTTTAGTAATTCACATATATCTGCCTTTTCAAACTTCGAACATCCTACGTCACCGCCAAAAGTTTAAAACTTTTTTAACTTATCCACGAATACTCGCTTCGTTAACAACTAATTACTTAATTTAAGTACTAAAAAATTACAAAGTAAACGATGCATAAGAAATACTAACATTTATTTAAAAAATCAGCTTATTTATTACTTTACCTATATACACTGCTATAGTATTATTAAGGAGTAGTAAAGTTTGTTTGTAGGTAATCTCTGGAACTACTAATTTGATTCTGAAATTTCTTTAACCGAGAAAAGACTACGCTCTCCCTGAATAACATATTTTATTATTTTTAGATAGAATTATTATTTTAACTAATGCAAATGAAGTCGCAGACGTTTAGTCGTTTTATTGTAGTGTGCTTCCTTGTAAGGATACAGTCTCTGTAGATACTACTTAAATCTTAAAACAATTTCGTAAATACGAAACTAAATACTTTTTCCTTGAGCAACATATTTACATAATTTTTTAATAATAGATAAAGCACGGGCGGTTGCTAATCCTGCTAAATCCTAGCAATATTATACATGTGAATATGAGTTCGTGTGTTTGTTACGCTTTCGCGTCTTAACTTATCAACTGACCGTAATCAAATTTTACGTACACGTTGTCAGAGGTACATACACGAATATAGAGTACCCAAATTCTGTTCTCGAAAGGCACATTTAATCTACTTTAACACGAGCGAAGCCAGATACAAAAGCAAGGTTTAATTATAATATGATTCTTTCACACTAGTGTTTTATTTTAAATTAAACATTCATTCGGTAGAAGCCACATATTATTCACATATAAATGTAGGTAATCAGACAAAAAAAAAGTAATATATAGAGATTACAAAAACCGATGAATAAGCAACATCTACACAGTAATGCTAAACCACGTATTAAAGATTCTCCTCACGTTATCAGCGAAAAGTTTCCACTGTGTTGTGAAACAGTGCTCACAATTATGTAGAGGAACATTCGAACGATGAATACTCCGGTCGGGTGTACACGCCCTCCGCATGCAACCGCCTACACGGTACGATATCGAGACGACCACGGCACGTTTGTATTTAACTCAAATCACACGAGCTTTGTTGTTGCTCGTTAAATTCTGGAAGGAATATTTCCATTATACATCCTTCGCAATATGTTTACACATGGTTTTCTTTTATAGCCTCTGCCCGCGACTTCGTTAACGTGGAATAGTTAGTTTGGGCTTACGCTACACGCAACGGAAGCTCTCAAGAGGAAAAAAAACCCCGATTTTGAAACATTCTTCATTGGTGCTCCGCTCGGTCTTAGTGTGTTGATATATAATATAAGATAGATCAGGTATATAACACTGAAAGATTTTTTCAAACCGTACTGGTAGTTCCTGAGAATACCCTCTACAAAGTCACAAACTCACAAATTCCCAAACTTTACCTCTTTATAATATTGATGATGATAACCGCAGCGCCATGTAACGGATTAAATTGTGAATCTAAACCATTATGGAATCACTCTGAACACACAAAAAATTCTATCGAAATCTATCCAGCTGTTTAGAAAGACTTCAGTCACACACACACGGACAGAAGAATTGTATATTATAAAAATAGGTTACACAATCTCACATGATGGTAAATGACGACCACTAAACACGTAAAACTTAAAGGGACTGGCTCTCAAGTGCAAGTCGAAACCCACCAGACAGATCGCGACTGATTTCAATTTGAAGGTAGTAACTATATAGCATAATTATTTCACTCACATATCAATCAATCCCGCTACTTACTACTTACTAGAGCTTACATTTCATCGCTGTTTGTTATCAGAATAATATGTTAAGTGTAATCTAAATAATCTATACATCTATACTAATATTATAAAAAGGTAAAGTTTGTGACGTTGTGAGTTTGTGAAGTTGTAAGGGGTAATCTCAGAAACTACTGGTCCGATTTAAAAAATTCAGTGTTATATAGTTTATTTATCGAGGAAGGTTATAGATTATATATCATCACGTTAAGACCAATATATAGGAGCGGAGCACCAATGAAGAATGTTTCAACATTGTTTGTTTTCTCCTGAGTGCTTCCGCTGCGTATTAGGGTTAGTCCAGAGTAACTATTCCGCGCGAACGAAGTCACAGATAGAAGCTAGTCTAATATTAAAAAGAATAAATTTTTAAATCAAAATATTTTCTTACAATTTTTCCATTATCCATTAAACTGTGGTTAATTTAAAAGCCTACTAGTTAAACTATATCGAAATGGTTTTCATAGCGTGTATGTCCCACATTTACCTAGCGAAAACACTCGGTCTTATATAACACGAGGAAAGCACCACGTAACATAGGAAATCTTCAATTTGTACTCTGCTATTTCGTTAAGGAATTTACAAGCAAAATTTCCAGTAACAGAATAATACTTTTCGTTAATTTAAATGAGTTTTCAATTTAAAATAGCTTGATATAATGTTTGTAATCTGTTTTCTAATTATATGTTAAAGGCAATGTAATTGTTTTATGTATACCTTTATATATATAATTCTTCTGACCGTGTGTCACATAGACTGAACTTCTCCTAAAAGGCTACACAGATTTCGATGAAAATTATTTTATGTGTGCAGGTGTATTCAAGAATGGTTGAGATTCATAATTAGACCCAGTATATCAACGCAGGACAACCCCCTCCGGCCCCCCTAGTTAACGATATAATGTAAGGGATCGAAAAAAAATATATATACAAAACTTATTCAGAAATTTAAAATAATCTAGATCTTTAAATTAGCGCCACTTACTAACCCTAACTGTAACTAAAAGGACCCTTTAATTCCATTAAGAAAAAAATCAATATCCGTAAAATACTTTGGAGGAAAAGAATTATAAAGACACGAATACGGGAATTTTATATATAAAGATTGTATATATAAAACAAAAAAAAAGAAGTTATATTGAAGTAACTTACACATGAGTTATTAACAAAGAAAAAGGTAAAAGCTAGTACATTAACATCAATTAGGCTGCAAATTGTGCCACTTCCTGTGCAGCATTTGAAACTTTCTATAACTTTTACTACATTTAGAACATGAATCGTTGTGTCAGATTAGAAGATTTATTCTGAAACTTCCCTACTATATCAAGTTATTACTAAAAACCTAGAAGAGTAAATTTCTAAGGAAAGTATTTTAACTAGTATCATTCTAAAGAAATCTCTATCAATCTCGTGCTTAACATCGAAGATAGAAGAATTAGCAGATTTTAATATACTTTCTATTTAATTTTGTTCATTACCAGTTAATGCATTTATACAATACTAGTCTCTGCCCGCGACTTCGTTCGCGTGGAATAAATACACTAACACGCAGCAGTTCTCAAAAGTCTGTCTGTTTGTATGACCACGCCTTACTGCTAAAGTACTGAGTTCACAATAAAACCTAAGAAAATAAAGCATATCCTCAGGAGTAACTAATTTTTTGTTTCATTAAAATCGGTCCACTCTATCGAAAGTTATTGTAATTTGAATGACGACTGGAGTTAAGTACGAGAGAAGAGTAGTAATCTATACTAATATTATAGAGCTCGAGAGTTTGTTTGTTTAGTTGATTGAACGCGGTAATCTTAGAAACTATTAGTCCGATTTAAAAAAAATCTTTCAGTGCTACATAGCTCCTTTATCAAATAAGGCTATAGGTTATATATTATCACGTTAGACTAATAGGAGCGAAGCAACAATGAAGAATGTCTCAAAGTCGGTTTTTTTCTTCTGAGAGCTTCCGCTGCGTTTTAGCATTAAACTAAAGTAACTATTCCACGCGGACGAAGTCGCGGGCAGATGCTAGTTAAAAATAAAAACCTGAAAGCAAAATGAACTAAAAGGTAAACTCAACATTTGCGAATGCGTGCAAATGAATGCATTGTACATGACGAAGAGTGCGCAAATTATGACGTTATCTGCGTTCATCTCTCACAAACACACCCATAAAACCGTTCAAATGGGAAAATAACAGGCTCACGTCACAATACGATAGAAAATATGCACCGCATCACACGGGTAATTTTTCCTGTAGAAACCTTAATTACACAGTTAATTGTTGGAAAACGGCACACTCGGCTGTTATTCAACATAAAATAGTCACATAAGAATAATTTCAGGAACCCATGCAAATCACCTATTACATATTGTAAAAACGTGATTTCTAAAGATTCGACCGTTAAAATAACACTGGGATACTAAGACGGCCCAAATCTTAATTAATATTATACGTGAGAATGTGTGATCGTTTATTACGATGTCACACCTAAACTATCCAACTAGTCATAATATAATTTTGGATACACTTTATCCTGGGCATAGAAAAGGACATGGACTACTTTTCATCCAAAAATCTAGTTATTCATATATATGTAACAAGTACCAATTGTTTATGTATGGTACAACTACGAAACAACTAAATCCAGTCTGGATTGACATAGAGAAGACCTCTCGGAGTATACAAACTCGGTAACAATAATAGTATTTCACAGAGCTTACTTCAAAAAAGTTGCAGAATTAAGGTAAGTAAAAAACAGTCTATAATAATTAATTTGATAAAAACATAAGTTCCCATGACATAAAAAACCTTTACACGTAAACAGAATCAGGGTCACCTTCTAGCAGTGAATTAAATAGCAAATTGGACATGAAAACTGACAGCCCAGTATCGCAATGAGAGAAATGTTTTACATTATACGCGTATATCAAATGATAAGATCTCACAAACTAAAAGGTTGGCATTTATGCATTACAAGCTTCAAGTATAATACGCCAATTATACAGCAAAAACCACAAAAGTTAACTCTAAATGACTCTATTTGACACCGACAGTTCTATTTACTGTGCGCATTTTTTTATCCCTGACTTGACAATGTTTACTTAAATAGTTGCTTTGTTCGAATTAACTGCATCGATTGTGAGATAATTGCGGTATTATTTATAGACTATTGTTGTGTGTAATGGCATACTATCGCATTTCAAGTGTCAATAACTATGTGATATTTATGTGAATGAACCTCTATTTAATTTAATTGAAGTTATTTAACCGTTAATTGTTGATTAACGTGTCATAATTGGCATACCTTAGAGTTTTTTTATTAAACTTTAAATTCTTCGTATTACAGATGTGCGCTATAATCTATATTGAATATCTACATAAGAATGCTCATAATTAGGGCTGTCAAATTCTACAATTGGATAAAAAAATATATAGCTATATTTGTTTAGTAAAATATATATGTGGAGAAAATACAGCTCCTCTCCTGGATCCTCTTTCTGGATCTAGTAAAAGACCAACATAATTTAAATAGCAGCAAAAAATTGATCATTCCATGTTTCAGACTCACTAAGACCAAAAACAGTTTTTTTAGGTCTATTGATAGGTTTTATAATAAAGTCCCAAAACTTATTACCAATTTGCCGGATAGTAAGTTTAAGAACCATGTCAAGCGGGTTTTAATATCTAAAGATTATTATAGGGTGGATTAATATGTGAACAATTGTGATGTCTGGATTTTTTTTTTTCGACATGACTACGCTATTGACCCAGCAAGGTCTTAACAGCTTCACCGGACTACGAATGATGATGTCTGGAAATAACGCTCCTCTCTGTGCCTCCAGTAATAACCAATGAACTTTTTATATTTTGTAAAAATATATAACATGAAGAGATAAAATAGATCGTTTTTCTTGCCGGTTCTTCTCGACGACTGGGTTGTTTTCCGAAGAGGTGGTAGCTTTGTCATTCATAAACGTCTCTCGGGGCCTAAATTGTATAAAGGATATGTTGGTATGATTTTGATTTTGAAAAACAAAACAAAAATCCTACGATACTTAACAACTAAATAAATACCATACAAATATCATATCATACATAACATACACAAAATCAGTAAAAAGATTAAGAAATCATCTGTGGAAATTATTTTTAAGGTAGATAAACCTATTGCGTACTATTGTGCGGGGCGGTCCTAACTACAGGCAAAATATATGCAGCCTGTAAACTTGACAGAGATGTAACCGGGGGTACAGTTCGTACACAAAAAAAAATCAAGCGAAGTGATTTCAAAAAGAAGAAAATATATACTTACATAATAATAAACAAAGTACTAATAGAAATATGAAGTAAACGTATTTTAACCCTGCTTGTAACTATTCCTTTTTAAACTTCACATGACCTTGTGAGAATTGTTATTCTTGAACACGTTGCATGTCGCGTGCCGTATTTTCAACACTTTTTATAACAAGCAATAAATATTTCAAATCATAACACACTGTTCGTGTATTTTTCTTATATATTAAACGTGGGAGCGACGCCCTAGCCTGACAGCTCACAATTTAATGCTGAAGTATTTTACAATCATGTATTCAGATTGCCAAAACCCCTTTGGCAATATCGATCGTAAGTTTTAAAAAGTTTTATTTTTCAAGGAATATCCCAGTGGTAGGGAATAATGAAACTGATATACAATAAAAAAAAGAAATGAAAAGATTACAATTCTTTTGTTATAATATAAACAAAACCGACTTCAAAAAATGTACTCTAATAAATTTACCAAACAGTTCCTGACCATAGTAAGGCAGCTTGTCTTGGATTGTAGTCTGGTGAAGATTTTTAGACCTTGCTGGGTCAATAACGTAGTCAGATCGAAAAAAAAAATTCTTGTATTGAAACTAAAAATGCCTTAATAAGTACTTATAGATATATGTTTCCTATTCGATTCTGTGGGTGGAGTTTTCTGTTGCATCTTCTAAATTCAAAACTCAATGCCAAGGATTAAAACGAGAACATTGAAAATGTGCCTCAAAAATAAGAACGAAATTTTCACATCGGTTTACAGTTGATAAAGTTCTGAGGTAAATAACATAAAAATAATACAACTCCAATGAGAACTATTAATGGTGTTTACTTTCTCAAGAATAAATATGGGAATCATTTGAATAAACCACAAAACGAAATATATACCTTTTTGTTCAATTCAAAATCTGATTCCGTAATTCCAGAGCTTAGCTAAATGGATCATAAGTATCGAAATTATTGTATGATGGCAGAATCGTCGATTTTTTTATCAATTCCCAAAAGTCAATTATTCACACGAACATCAAGTGTAGAAAACTGCAATTAAGTCTGGTCCCGATGGTAAATGTGGCGTGAAAGAGTAAATAAACAAGATGGCTCTCAATTGAGCGAGTCGGGTCTGAACCACGGTGGTCTTATACGAGGCGTCGCGCTGCTACCGAGAACTAAAGATATAGCAAGAAAGTAACAACTTTGTTTAACTCTTTTTGATATATTATGTAGATATATGTGGATTAGTATGTAATAAGTACTAGTGATTGAAATCGATGATAATAAGGAGTTCAAAATTATTTCGACCCATTATAATATACGCACATTATTATTTTTGATGAATAGACATATATAATTAAAGGTTTCGACTCATCAGTGGTATAATAGATCAATATTTCATATATCAATATTTTTTATGTATACTATACAAGCTAGGGATGATCGATATTAGAAAAATATCGATGTTGTCATCGATGTTAACATCAGTTTAGAAGTATCGATGTACGATAAACATCGATAGCAAAACATCGTTGTTTTTGCTAGCAAATAAAACTGTCAGTAAAAAAACTAACTTTATCGGGTGTTTTCCATATTGTCTGTTTCGGTGCTGGTTCAGGAGTTCGCCAGCTTTGATAAAAAACCTTTCTGAAGCTGTCCTTTTTTCATTTTTCCCTTAGGAAATGTGAAGAAATAAATATTCGTACGGTTTACTTCGATAACGTTGATTAGTATCATCTAGTGTAAAATAGTTAAATTTGATAGTTATCTAGTCCCTAGCTAGTATATGCAACGTTTGATAACCCTAAAGAATAGATTGTCATTTCGATATTTTATTCTCATAATATCGATGTTATCGATGTCAAAACATCGATGTTTTTCAGCAAAACATCAATGTTTCTTCAACATCAATGAATATTGATCATCTCTAATACAAGCTCGTCATGAGCTACTAAAGTAAAAAACAATTAAGGAAAATAGGCTTAAGAACAGATGAGTAAAAGTTGATTTCAAGGACTGTTTTATCTTCGCTTATTTATGTATAGATCTTAATACTTAAATATTATAGATATATTTGCATAAAGTAATTACAACATTCTTTTGGAAAAAGCACTGCTTCATTTGAAAATTTGGCATGTACTATAAAATATATAAATAGGCTACGAAAGTTTGACGTTCAGATCGGGGTCATTTACTATGCACTCTAAAATGATTGAGATTCCAGAACGTACGTCAGATTTTTTTTTAATATTCGTAATGATAAAATGCGGTTCTTTTTTAGTAACGTTACGTAATTAGTTCCGCGTAGTTAATACGTGCTCCAATCGCGCGTGCAGGCGCCTGCGCATCGCGTTCCGTGCACCCTTTCAACTGAATCGCTCTTAAAAATATTATAAAACATATGTCAATATTCCTACAATTTAAGCAATAATGTTTAAGTTTTGAAAAATACAGCTCGTTGTTCCATAATCTCGTGCGTATTTTTTAAGATTAACATCAGATCTTAAATAACATCTATACTAATTTTTTTTTTCGAACTGACTACTCTATTGACCTTGTAATGCCTTTACAGCTTCACCGGACTACCGAACTATCCTATACCAATATGATAAAGTTGAAGGATTTGTTTGTTTGGTTGAACGCGTTAATCTGAGGAACTAATGATGTGATTTGACATTCTTTAGCTCATTTATAGAGGAAGGCTATACATATCATCACACTAACCTAAGTATAACATAATAGAATATTGCAAAATGTTTTTTTAGAGCTTCCGCCGTTTTATAATGTTAGATCAAAGTACTATTCCACGCGGACGAAGTCACGGGCAGAAGCTTGTTGTAGATACGAATGTGAGTTTGTTCGTATGTTAGGCTTTCACACTCTAACTACTATAATTAAATTTTTCATTACACGTTGTCAGGAGATAACTTTCATCCAGAAAAACAGTACTATTCCGGGTACTATACGTTGTATATTTAAAACAAGCATAGCTGCGAACAAAAGTTAGTAGTATACATTTTTTAAAGTAATTTCTGAAAAAAATATTTGCCCTTATTATAGAATAATATTTCTGATAGCACATATAAAGTCTAAAATTAAACAACAATATAATAATCGAATAATTATTACGTATATTAAAGCATAACTATAAATCTTATTCATTATTAAATATCACAATCAAGGATGTACCTCGAGACATGTCGATAAAACACGCTCGGCCGTTTGATGTGTATACGTGATTAAAATAAATATACCGGACCAGTAGTCGAGAGTCCGCGCCGACAGCTGCTACTCCGAACGATAATTGAAACGACGATTTATACACCAACCGAATTTATTGACACTGACAATTCATTATATTACTTCTAACTGTAGCAGAACACAGGAGTATTTATGTAATATTATGTTAAACACTTATAATTGTATAAACAACTATACTGATCCTATTAATGTGATAAAGGAGAAAGTTTGCGAACGATGTTTCTTATTCCTTCACGCAAAAACCACTGAACGCATTTTGATGAAACTTCACAATATAGATATAGTTTTAGGTTACCATTGATAAGGATATTGTCGAATTTTGTTCAAACATAACTTAGTATAATAATTGTCAAATAAGTAAAAAAAATATGCCACATGTTCGGAATAAACTGTAAGAGTTTTACACAAATATAATGATGGTATCATAATTTACAAAGATATAAACATAAACAAAGGCACGAGCAGCTGCTAGTGATAAACTTAGTTCTATGAAGGTGTTTAACCTGGACAAAATGTAGACTTCATAAATATAAACAGTTTTTAATGAAATAAAATATATCAGCTACATATTTATGTCAACAGTATCCAATTACAAATCCTACGATTTAATCTAAATAGCTTAATTTCTAAATCAAAATTACATTTATCACGATTAATTGTCAATGTAACTGTTAACATTTTATTTGCGGCCTCCGAAAAGAGAAATTAACGTTTCTGTCTAATATCTTTTAATAACATTATCTTTTAAAATGATCTCCTTTCTCAATACTGGCATAATAAATATTTCACTGCCTTTGATACTGTCAGTGTTGAAAACAAAACTAGACTAGTCCATTGCTATAAAGTAAATGAATTGACGTATCTAACTGCCATATTTAATATTAATACAACGTTAAGAGAATGACTACGAATATAAAATAATTATCTGTTTCAACAATTCTATCTCAAAATAAAATGGACAAAAATAATACCAAATTTTTAAATTTCCATAATAAGTAATTAAAAAGCTTAAACAAAAATTATGTTAAGACCGATAGTTTCTTAGCAATTTAATTTTGATAAATATGAAAATAAGAAATATTAAATTTAGACGAAAAAATACATTTTTATTAATATTAATTTTCGTGATTACTGTTACATAATGCTAATACTCTCTTATCTCACTTAGAAACATAAAACACCCTGTGAATTGACTGGTCATTTGTTATAACAAATTCTGGTACAACATTTCAAATCCTGCTTAATAAATATTTACGTCATATGTGTCTACTTTATAACGTAAAAACAATTACGAAAACCATAAATTGCACTGTTCGCGCCCGTGGCATCGAACCCGCTCCAATTAGAGTCCAGCCGCGTTCGCAGTAAATTTCGTATGACTGGAAACGCTACCATGCTACACTAATTCATCCGAGACCGCCAACAAGGGCTCTTTAACTGTTCACATCGATGCAAAAATTAACAGGTTCTGATTATCGACAATTTCGCAACACTAAACTTAATTTTATAGCCAAAAATAAATTTGTCTCTTTTGTAACTATAATAAGGACGTAAATTATCATTGTTAGAACGTCATAAAAAGTTATAAACGTATTACAATATTATTTTCATATTTATTTAGTATTGAACTCTAGGAAGGATATAAGCTACACAACATTATGATTTTGCATAAGGACTAAGCAATAATTAAAAGAATGTATAGTTTTTCCTTAATTTGGAGCCATATATACCGTAAAATATAAAAGCCTGGATGAAGTCACAAGCAACAGTATAATATTGCTTATTTATAAATTATCCGTGTTAGAATGTATAATTTGAAAACCAATCGGAATGTAGGAGAGTATAGGACAGAAACCGAGGTAGGCATTTAAGTTACATAACCCTTTTTCCTTAGACGTAAAAGTAATGAGAAAGTAAGAAGAAAGGAGAAATGAGAAAATTACAGATAAAAGGATAAATAAAAGGCAGTCCACTCTTTATCCAAGTAAGACATAGTTACTGTGGAATACGTAAAGCATTTTCACCTTTATGAAATCATAGGAATCAGAATTATTTAATGGGTGGTAACAATAAACCGATATACGTTACATGAAGAGTAAGGACAACTAAATAGTAAACTCCGACACTGTGACGTACATTCGAATCTTATATTGAGAAGCTTGATCATTCAATGAAGGAAAACACAGTGAGCAAATCACAACACAATGGTGAGATATGTTATAAAGCTCACCTGATTAGCAACCATTATCATTGAAAATCTGCAAGTAAAAATCGAATAACATAAATATGTGGATCAGACTTCTGTTCCACTGTAACATATTATTTACTAGCCTCTGGCCGCGACTTTGTTCGCGTGGAATACGAATGGGCTAACGTTAACAAGCAGCGGAAGCTCTCGAGAGAAAAAGAAACCCCGATTTTTAAACATTCTTTATCGGTGCTCCGCTCCTATTGGTCTTAGCGTGATGATATATAGCGTATAACCATTCTCGATAAATGAGCTATATAACGTTAAAATATTTTTGAAATCGGACCAGTAGTTCCTGAGATTACCCCCTACAACGTCACTACATCACAAACTTTACCTCTTTATAAGTATAGCTAGAAGGTAAATCCTGAAATATTTTACTTGACTCATTTTATACAACACTGGTCATCGAACACTTTATAAAAATAAAATTATAAGACATGATCCATGGTACTAACTCATTACACGTGAATTTTCTAAATTCCTCACTAAATTCTAGTATAATTTTAGCATTAACTGGCTATTGGAAATAAATATTACCGTATCAGAAAATTAAACGTCTTGGAGATTAAAAGTGTTATATATTTATATTATTATGAGACGGTTATATTTACTTGATTATAAGAACTGTCTAAATTAAGATAAGAATAGTATATTGATCGTTTAACTACCGACTGACGCCGAAAATTCTACAAATAAAAAATACATATTTTCCTCATGTATTTAACATATTCGCAGTTAATTCGGTATTCGGAGATAACAATCTCTTTAATGTATCCTATATTAGTTTTAATGTCTTAACTGCTACAAAAGTATTTTATGTGCATAAATAAATAAACAAAACTAAGATATTAAGACGTGCTTTGTGCATTTATATCTTCTTAATTATAATTAAATAAAAAAGGTACCTAATATCATACTTTTGTTGGTTCATTTTTTTTATTTACCTCTATAAAATCTGCTTCAATAACATATAACAATACAAAAACGCGGTACGGTATACTCATTAAATTATAAATTGTTACGGTATATTTCAAATTGACTTTTATAAAAACAATATAATTCTATGTGCTTAATTTACGAAAGTCTGCGAGTACTTCTCAGAAACATAATACCGAACCTTTAATGAATTATTTTGCAACAACAAAGCTATAGCGAAAAGTAATGTAAATAAGCTAAGAAAAGCCTTTGCAAACGCAAATCGGTATACGAATGTCTGCCTTCAGTATACATATAATAATATGTACGGGATCTTAACTCTGCCCTCCCAATACATTCTGAATAATTTAGTTTAAATATATCCGTAAAAACTTTGAAAAACTGTATTTAGTAAAAGACCGGCATAATCTAAATACTAGAAACTGTAACAAACTAGTTGTCCCATGTTTTGGACATAGCAAAATCAGTAATAGTTTTTTAGGTAATAGTGTCTGATTGTAGAACCTAAAGTTATAGTCTCAAAGCATGTTACCGATTTGCCGGACTGTAAATTTAAGCGCAACGTCAAGCGGGTTTTGGTGTCAAAGGGATACTATAGAGTGGATCAGTATGTAAACGATAGTTATGTCTGGAATTGACTCCTCTCTGTACATCCACTAAAAACTATTGTATGATGTATTGGAAATATATGTTAAAAAAATGTACCCGATCGAGTTTCTTGTCGATTCTTCTCGATGAGTGGGTTATCTCCAAACCGGTGGTAGTTTTTGACGTTCATAAGTGCCTGAATAAAGTATTTTTGATTTTGATATGAATTTATCATTATAAATTCAACATTTATCTACTTCTGAAATCGTTTTGTTCTTGCAAAATATATATTTTTAGGTTATGTTAGACTATTGCATAATTAATTATAGATACTACGTCTGTCTGTCCAATTCTAAATTTTATTATTTATGAAGTCCGAAATTAAGCAACTGTATTTCAATTATCATTTTTAATTACTGTTAGCACTGTAGAATTATTTGATATTAATGTTTATTCCTCATTTTAGATGTGAAACATCTATAGGCGCGAGTAAACCTGATTGTTGGCGTGGCGACGACGCGACGATAGCATGCGCAAACGACTGTGCGCAATCTCTCTTGCCGCACTAAGCTCGCATATCTATGGTGTAATTTATGAATTCGAGAATTTGAAATTCGTTCGATTCGAACAATTTCGATGTTTCACATCTGCCAGGTGACCCGTGACGGCTCAATTATTTTGTATGTATCATTATTGTGTACCTATAATTGTGATACATCGTCGATTCCAGAAATATGGTTTGTATTGCAAAAAATTATATTTTATACAGTTTTTTCTTCAAACTGACTACGCTATTGGCCTAGTAAGGCCTTAACTTTTATACACTTCGTTCCAATGTAATACTTCGAAATATTGCTTCACTCGCCTTAGTAGTGCGTTAAAGCTGTTAAGACCTTGCTAGGCAAATAGCGTGGTCAGTAGGAAAGAAGGAATATTGCTGAAACGTTATCTATGAAGTAATTATTATTAAACTATACCGCATAAGCGAGTTATAAATATACAAAAATGTATGCAGTTAAATTTTATTTCTATTTTATATCTTACTACATATCTTTTTGCAATTTGCTTGTAAGATTATATAAATCCATTTTTCCTGTGTTAAATGACTTTTTTATGCTTAAAAAATTAATAAATAGAAATTTCCAAACATTTTATTTCAATAATTATGTTATATTTTATTATTTTTGAGTTGTAAAAGCAGGTTAGTGTGCCGGTGGGTGTCCAGTAGAGAGGCGCGTGCGCCGAACCCATACACCTGCCTATAAAAGACCCCACTAATTATTCTACCACTTATTATATGATTATAAGACTTTTTTGATGCTTTCAATCAAATTACACCTTGGCCTACCACTTTGTGTGAGTAAGATGTCATAACTTTTTTTTTGGTTAAATTATTTCATAGCCGTTGCGTGGGTAACGGTGTAAAGCGAAGTTTTGTCAGTTGGGTACAAAATTATTCCCAAAACACCTTTATGTGGCTTCGATTTCTGGACTTCGGTGGATAGTTCTAGAAGCCAAAATTCGGTGATTAAAAACTAATAGAATTATTAACCGATCATTTAAGAGTTTATATGTTTTTATGTATATAGTTTTAATGCTTCTGTGGGTGTGTATGTTTTGTTGTTTAATAATATTTACGTATATTGTCTATATTCATTGTGGACTGTCTGCATCTGTTGTATCGTTGCCATTATTGTTTACTCGGTGTAAGCTTTTTTACAGGTGGTAAGTTAACCTTGTCAAATTTTATTTTTACCGCTTAACTTTTGAGACATTAAAAATCTTCTATTCACCGCTAAAAATCCCATCAAAACACTGCAGCAGTTGTAAAGATTAATCCGAACAAAAAATGACACTTCATTATTATTACTATGTATAAATGAAAATGTAACAAACGTTAAACAGTTTTCGACGTTCAAATTATGAACCTGCTTACTAGCTTTGGGCCTGATATGTCCCAATATATAAGGCTTGATAATGGGATGATGCGCTATATATCTAGTAAACAGGTTAATATATCATATACATACATTAGATACATACTAGGTTTTATGTAGAACTAGTGACCATCTGTAACTTCAACTGCTATAAATTACTATATAAAACTTAATAATAAAGTGTACCATAGCGCCATCTAGTAACAATAAGTAGGAAATAGATAGCAAATCTTCCCGATAACAAATCATTAAAGTGACCAGCCTTCAAAATGACCGGCCATAAGGCATTAAAATCTATCAATATCAATTTATATATACACATATAGAAAAGAAAATAGAAGAGAGATGGCTAATTTTTCTGCTAATTTAGTAAAATTGTAGTCATCGTAATTATGAAATAATGATTAAATTCGAAACTGTCACACAGATGATCTGATAATGTACTAATTCGAAATTAGAATTCGTGTAAACCGCGCTCGCAGTTTGCACCCGAGCGCATCGACCGACGGGCGCGATACGCGGATATAAATAAATAATTAGACAGCGAGAGGAAGTAGGGGAAAGGGGGCTCGGATAGTTTCGAGATACTATCTCGCAACCGCGCTTTGTGTCAAACGTCAGATGTTTATCTGGTAGATGTTTACAGATGTACTGGAGGGGTAACGGCTCAGTGTCTCTGGTGGGAGCAATCGAGCGGGCAACACTAATACGCTTCGTGAACTGACGGTTAATTACCGATCCGCTTAAATTGAAGGTTTATTTAATTTTTATGACTGCGAAAATATTTAGGTATTGAAATTGTTTTCCTATTATATTAATGTTAACTATACAAACAGTATTTTTACAATGTAACATTGCACATTATTATTGTCAGAAATGAACCGTTATATCGCATATCATAAAATAGTATACAAGCCAAAAAACAAAGGCCGTTCAAAACATGCATTTTTGAAGTTATAGTTTTTTTATCGCGTTAGTGAAAACTGATGAGAGTAATTTTTTACGATGCGCGCGCGCACCGTCACGAAAATCAGACACCCCAAAATTACGATGCGTGCGCACACAGTCACGAAAAACCGCCACTCTGAAGTTAGCTATAGTCAACATTTTGTTTCTTTGTATTTGTTGTTTGTATTCCTTTGTTTTAATGTATCAAATACGTTTTCTCTATTGTTAATGTCGTTTTTTCTACAAACGAAGAATAAGGCGAAAGATAAAATTTTTGAAAAGGATATTATCTTGTTACGTCAAAGAAGTATAACTTCTAACGCGTGTACATAAGTACACACACTTTTTATACTTTTTTATATAATAATTAGTCTATCCTAACTATTATTATAAGTGGTAGTGTCAATTTGTTTATTACACTTTCAAGTCTTAAATACCCAACCGGTCATCGTGAAATTCTACATACACGTTTCTAAGAGTACAGAAAAGAAGATTTCATAAAGAAAATCTCTGTTCCAGAGGGATAGCTCCAATCTACGAATACATTAGCTACTTACTATACGTTTTGATCTGGTCACGGTCTTATACATTTTGCTTGTTAAATTCAACACTATTTTCAATTATTTTTTAGAATTTTCTTAGTATTTAACGACACATTTCAGTAATCAACAGGACACCGCTGAAATGTACGGGTTATTTCTGCTCGCTCGTAGATCACGCTAGATGTCGCTGATACAGTGGCGGTGCGCCAGATCTCGATCGTACGGACTTGGTGCAGGCGTTTCGTCGCCTAATTATAAGATTATCGTTTAGCTTCATAGCCCTAACTAACGTACAGGGTTATTCTTATTCTTTCGTACTAAACTTTATTCGTAAAAAACAAACAAATTCCCATTGTTCTTTATAATATTAGTAGGAATGGAAGTCGAAGGTAAGACAAAGTTCTAACATAACTTATGCATATAAAATGCCTATATTATTTTCCATTGAATCATCGCTATAATTTAACCTTCAGCTACTTTATGATTGACTTTCAATCAAACGGTGATATCCAAATGGATATTATAAAATGCCCTACTATCATACTATAGTCTTAGTATATTATTTTCCTTCACTGAAAGTTCAAGCACATATAGAATATGACGCAACAATAATCAAGGCTGTTGTCTGAATATACTATCGCCGAATCATTTTCACATTAAAATATTAGAAATGTAAGTAAAAGTTACTTACAGTACTATAAAATGACACTTTTATATTGGTTTTAATTATTTAGTTGCAACTTTAAAAAATATACGCCTTATAACATGAACAATTACTAAATGATTAAACTATGTCTGAAAAATTCAAGCACGTGTGTATTTGAAGGAAAATTTTGTAAATCCTTATTTTTCTCTCAAATCTGAGTTCTAGAGTTGGTAACACTAGTTATAACAATTACTGCCCATTGTGCAAACTTACTTCACGGTCCAACTGCCCAAAGCGCAAAAATTGCTTCGTTAAATGACCGCTTTATCTCTTAGCAAAATCTTTACTTTCATGCACCTGCGCTTTTAGGTAATTTACAGCTCTTTTTTCCGCGTTAAAATTATTAGAATAATAACGAAATTTATTTAGTAAGACGTAGTTTGAATATTAGTTTGATTGAAAATAAATTCAAATTTAACCTTTATGAGAATTGTTGTATTTGCGAATCGTACAGTACACGATAGGTACGTGCCTAAAGCTACAGACAAGTAATATTCTACCGGCGAAGCTAGTCAACAATGATAATAGGCAAGAGTTAGGGAAAGTATATTTGTATGCGGTTGTTATTGTAAATAATTATTGTATTTATATGCGCAGATAATATATTCTAAATAGTAGAATGTAACGTTTTCTCATATTAAACACCAGCTTAAATTGATGATTGCATATATAATATTACTAAGATGTCAAAATAAAGTCAAAACTGGCCACTTATGTTCCTAAAGGTACATTGAAAATTATGAAAATAAATCTTAAAATTATTTCAAAAAGTACAACTTTTAAGTGACCATATGGAGTAGTCCGATGAAGCTGTTAAGACCTTGCTTGGTAAATACCGTAGTCAATTCGAGAAAATAAAAATTAGTATTCGAAAAAATATTAAAGAGTGTTAAATGTAAATCAGGATTTTCTTGGAGTTTAAATTATAATAAATTGCGAGTTAATCTATTGTTTTGTAATACCTAATTACATATCTACCAGGATTTATTTATTCCCAATAGTAAACATAATATTTACTTAGCACTATATTTAATTAAAATATATATACAGAGTTCCTTTTCATTATGAAGCTTCATGAATTCGGTCTTAGAAACTCTTCATCTGTGAATCACGATAATATTCTCCTCGCGGCACCTTCCTTTGCAAATTCAAATAAAACTTAATTTAATGTTGCCGCCGTTCAGCGTAAAATACATTTAAATTAAATTTCACATTTCTTTAATACTTTGCCGGTTTTAGTGTTTGACTTCCTACTTATCTGATGCATTTTTTTATATTATAGGGGGCAAACGAATAGGTCAGTCACCTGATGGTAAGTGATCACCGCCGTTCATAGACACTAACAACACCAGGGGAGTAGCAAATTAGTTGCCATTCGATGCATACTAATATGTACATATAATTCATCACTTAGAAAATAACTCGACTGAATTTGTTCACTACACAGAATGAGCTCTTAAAAGCTATTAAATAATGCATTATATTTAGCGCTTTCCTTACCGAATCTTCGGGTACATCGGAAATATTATAAAAAAACATTGTTCTAACGATTTTTAACCATAACAGCACTCATATAAGTTCAAATAATTATAACAGTTCTTGTACGTATCACTTTACGCTGACGGGAGGGTAGTTTGACGCAAACGCATTTCCGGTCGAACGTTGCCGGGAAAAAGCCATTTAAAACAAAAAAAAAGGAATAAAATAGTATCGCGCCGCGCGCCGCTCGGACACTTCCGGTGGACGCCATTTTTTCTGTATTGCCAACAGATAAAATCTTTCCGGCCTACTAAACAAACGCTCGTTTTGTTTCTTTTATACTTTATGTGATCACTTTTTGGCAAAATTAACTGTTTTTATTGTAACAGACTGTTTAGAATATTCTTTAAAAATTTAATAATATACTTAGTGAGACCAATAACACATAACGGCAGAGTCGTTAACAAAACATGCAATTTGTTTTGCAAAAGTTCATAATTCATTTTATCCTATTGATCAGATAATTAGATATTATAGTGGATGTTACTTTGCACTTCAAGCAGAAGCGCAAAGTCGTAGCGTCCACTATAATATTTAAATATACGTAGTCCGGTGAAGCTGTCAAGACCTTGCTAGGTCAATAGCGTAGTCTGTTCGAAAGAAAAACAATTAAATAAAGATAATTAATAATAAAAATTGTCTTAGATTCCACAATAGGTATATAATTCAGTTATAATTCTTAAAAAGCACATTATTAATTGATCTATTAGAACAAAGCCTAAAATTCAAGATTGTATAACTCTACGATCACAAATATCACATAGAGTACATTAAAATGTATCTATACATATAATATTTAGTGAAACAATGAACACCACAATTAGTGTAGCGAACACAACATTTGCATCGCCACAAAATTCAACGGCCAAACTTATGTAAATGGGATAGCTGTTCAATGTTGAATATTCAAATTGATGTCATTATAACATTCGAGCAACGAGCCGGCTGTTTGGCCGCTAGCCAGCAGCCGGATGTGTAATGTAATGAGTAAATTAAAGTTTTCTTTTCCTTTTTTTTCTCGAATTAAGTTCGAACTGTGGTAGAATTTTCACGCGTTTAGTTTTATAAAATCGTAATAATCACGTATATTACTTCAATGTCTAATCGATAGATGATTATACAGCCTGACTAACACAGGAGTGAGTTAAAACACTTTCTGTGTTATAACAAAATAGTTAAATACGTATTGAATACTTGCTTTAAAAAAGTTTGGGTACTTTCGTATTAAGTGCACCTCGTTTGCCGAACGTTTGACATCTTGCTCTTTTATCTCGATTTGGTTCGGTTAGACGTTGGCAACCGTCGACAAGTGCGGTGCGTTTAATACGCAAGTACCGAAAGTTTTTTAAAGCCAGTATTCAATACCTTTTTTTGTTATAACACGGTTATATTCCAGTGTTTGGGACCACATTCTTTAAACTGGGATACGGTACACGACCGCTATTGTATTACAGATCCAATCATGGCACTGTTTTATTGCTACAATTATAATTATTTAAGCCACTTATGCCCTTGACATTTTACTCAGAGACCTTAGTTTGGCTTGATTTTTAAGTTATTGATACAAAATAACTGTATTACCCAAATTAACCCAAATACCGATAAATCAAAGGTATGAGAGTTGGTCTGGTGCTGTTACTCTCACAGTCAAACCTGGACAAATCTTATCATATTTTTTTATAGAGACACTGCATAGTGACGACACTGTGCCTGAGTATAAGTACAGTACAATACGAAAACAATGACGAATAATGAGATCAACATTTTATTGTCGATTTATGGCTTCTTACAAGCTTCTAGAGGCTGGACATACGCTAGCCGAAAGTAAATTGAGAAAAAATAAAAGAGTCACTATTACTACTTTATTATAGTGTGTATGGGGATCCTCGTTATCCATGATTCTATTTAGCACATTAAAATTCTTGTACACTTATATGATTAGTTTAAGATGGAGGAAAATTTTAAAAATATTATATTTTTATTATTATATTAAAACTAAATATGTAATGAAATTGCTAGCTATTTTAATGATAGAAGAATGATTAAATAAGATAATAAATATATTGTTACTAAAGAGACATTCAAAATCGAAATCTATTAAATATATATATCTATGATCACACATTAAATCTAATGCCATTGAAAAATGGGAGAAAAAACGGTGACTGTCAATTCCTTCGGATGTTGGCTGAACAAAACAGCACTTTAGACGATTCAAAAAAGAAAACCATAGGAGCGTTCTCGATTCAAAAATTGAATTGATCGCCCCATTGTATTCGAAATGTATCATTTGAGCTGTTATTATGGGCGCGCTCTCTCTAGTTCTATACCAACTAGTAATCCAATACTTTTGTATGGAAGGCACTTATAGCGCGGTCTCAGAACCGAAATGGCGGATGTGCTGTTTAAAATTAATTTGTTTAGTGTTCTATGACCAGCTTGTTATTAAAGACCTCGATGTTGAGTGCTATTTTTTATTCTTATGTCTTTTGACACATTTAATACATTGTTTTAAAGTAATATATATATAATAAATATTTATATAAACTAGATTTATCCGCGACCTAACGTTATACAATTTTAAACACAATTTGGTGTTATTACAAAAAAGTTAAATACGTATTAAATATTTGCTTTAAAATTTTAAATGTACCGCGCTCGCTGAATGTTCGCCATCTTGATCTTTTGTCTCGCTTTGGTTAGGTTAGTTTAGACTTGCGAAAAAAGGATAACACAAAATTGCCTCGGGCGAGCGCGGTGCATTTAGTACGAAACTTTTTTTAAACAAGTATTTAAAACCTATTTAACTTTTTTGTAATGACGCCGAGTATCGTTTATTTCATATGAAAAAATTTATTGCATGACCTTTTTTATTACCCAAATAATAGAAATTAGTTACTGTAATATACAAATACGCGATACTTTAGTACAATTACACTTAAACTCGTGTTTAACATTTTTACTTTATTTTGTCTCGTAAAAGTCGTCACTGCGATTTTCATATAAAATTTATGTTTATCGAAATTCCGAGTTTTTAAAGTAAATTCTATTCTAAATAATCGTCTACTGCATAACATTGTAATATTTAATATATTAGATAAAGTGTAATAATTGTATTGGAAGTCACTTTACGTGAGTTTGGTTTAAATTTACCTTATAAATTGTTTCATACATATATGTACATTATGTCTAATGTAATAAACCATTTAGGGAAACCTTATCGTGGAATAAACATATGATTTAATAAAAAGGCATCATATAAACCGGTTAACTAAGTTACAAATGAAATAAGCTGCGAGCAAATACTAGTATATTACAAATACAAAAGTATGTCTCTTTACTTTAAATCACGGTTGAATGTATTCTAATGAATTATATATAGAAGGCGGTATAAAATAATACAGCAAACGGAATAAATCTTCTAGTTGTAAGAATACAACTAGACATTGCAATTATATAGGTACCTATTCATTTTGAATTTGGTTCACGGATCCGCAACTCGCATTATATTAAACGAGGCAGAAAATAGAAAACAATTAAGACATAACCACAAAAAACTTAATACCGACTCATTCGAAGTATTCTGACCCCAAAAAAATCCACACCAAAAAAACTTAATCGGTATGAAGGAAGTAACGTATAAAGGAGCGTGATAAATTAAATAAACAAATTTATAAAAAGTTTTACAGACAGACGGCCGAATCGTTTTGTTACGTTGCGGTTTCGAGGCACGGGAATCGAACCCACGCACAGTAATCCTATTAACCGACTATTGTCGATGGCAAAATAAACAAGTTATTTTCTATAAAATTGAATGGTAACTATTTATTTGTTTATTCTCACGACAGAATTTGACCATATAAAATGCCATATCATCAACATTCAAAAGATACATAATAAGATCTATTTTTCTGAACTTGGAATCTAGTTTTTATTACATAAAAAACATAATTAAAAAAATTACGATGAACACTCAACTTTTTGCTTACTATGATGACGAAAATAGATACAAATTAATCTTAATTAACTCCAAATCAGTCTCTAGAAACACTTAACACACGGAACAGATCAATAAACAAACATTTGAAAATTAAATATTTCTTGTGATATAAACACTATAATTGTAATATTTTATAAACTTTACGCTTTTGTCCATACACAGTCACAGGACCTTAGAAACATTCCCATATCAATCAAAATAAATGAAATAATTCCAAATCAAATAAAGAAAGAACAACAAGAAACTAAAATACTAATAGAAAAAAATCAAGAGTTTGTCGGCTTCTTGTTCCGTACTACAGTTTCTATGAGGCCAATTTGAACTGTTGGGCATTTGTAACAACTCACAATCGACTGTAGGGCCCTTAAGGAATATATTTTCAATAAACATACTTGAGTATATTATACTACAGCTATAGTGCGCATAAATGGTCTTGATACGTGATTCTTTGTATAATTTTCATTTATGCTAAAAATTTCTTTTTTTTTTAAGTTATAATTAATATTTTTGTTTAATTTTTCCCCTTAATATTATTTCATTGTAATTAAACTTTCGTTCAAATTTTTTATCATTGTCAGATTAATTTTGTTAGAAGGCATATTATTAGATATATAGGTATAATAACAGATTTTAAACTTTACGGAGTATTTTTCGAAAGAGAGGTACACAATTCTTCAAGCTATGCTTCATGCATTGTCATATCCTACTTGAATTCACATATTTTTGTAATGTTATATTTATTGTGTATAAAAAGCTGCAACGTAAATATTATGTTTACATTAAGTTTTGCAGATCTTATTTTAGATTTTGAACTTCGCTTTTTATTTTTTATTTTTTCGAAATATCTACGCTATTGACCCAGTAAGGTCTTAACAGCTTCACCGGACTACTGAACTTGAACTTCGCATTATAGTCATCTATACTGATAATGAATATAAACACAGTAATTGTAATATATGAATAATTTATCAAACATTAGTAAACACGATTATTAGTTTCTAATCTTATAAAATACACCAACCTATATGACTTATATGACCTTTAAAATGAGTACAATAAACCAATTTTAATATATTTTTTGGGATAGTATCAAAACGTCGTGGTCGCGTGTGGGAGGGTGACGTCGGTAAATCACACAATACGCTCGTGCTTTGTTGTATGAATTGCGTTTTTTGACTGAAATCGATCACGAATGTATCCGCCTCGAGGACCGATGGTATACTGTATTTATTTACACATTGTTACTTCAATTCACTTTTGGCATAACATTAACGAAAAAAATCACCAGAAAATTTTATGATCGCAGATTAAAACTGTTGAGATACGCTTTAAAATTTTAGATTGTATTAGTGTTTTATTGAGTCGCTTACGATTTATATCACTTTGATTTTCCTTATTTGATAGCTAATAACGAAGAAGTTAAAAAGGTTATCTGTTGAGTTTATTATTATTATTGAAGTGTACAAAGTAACAAATTAATTTATATACAATTTTATGCAACTCGTCTTTGAATTATGAATTTGTATGAACACTATATTTCGCAATATAGTGTTTTATAAAAAAATCTACATTTTAACAAACATATTTTCTACTTTATGCTATTTTGATTGATACCTCTTTCAACAAGTGTGGGTCTAATCGACACATTTAGTTCACTTCAAACTGCATAGATGGCGTAGATGGTTTTTTATGTGTAGGTACTTATTATAAAAAGAAACGCTATTTAGTGTTAAATTATTTTGATATAGAAACCAATATATAATATTATATATTAATTAACAACCTATAAATTAATGTCAATAACCATCGGGAATAGATACTATCTTGTAGATTAAATGTTAATTAATTATTTGCTCAAAAACGAGAGTTAATGAATGAACTAGGTTTAATTATCACAACCGTCTCGTTAAGGTAAGGAATCTGTGTCGAATGTATAGTAAGTGATACGTTTTATAAATATGTATGTGAAGGGCGGGTACACCGGTTGATAATGCTACTGCAACATTCCCGTATTATGCTCCTGTCATTATGCCTTCGACATCTGAAGTAGCGGGTACTCCCATTCGTTCCTTTGTCGCTCCATCCGAATAATTATAGCAAACAACATTGTCGCGAGAATAAATCGAGACGAATAAAGTATTCATTTCAAGAGAAAAAAAATGTCGAGAGCCCTCAGAATAGGGTCGCATTGACAGTTAATTTTCGTCATTGTTGAGCCCCGATTTTATGTATGTGCTTTTTTCGCGTACCGACGCTTAAACTTACGCAGTAGTGAGTGTCGTGAGAATAACTGTGTTGCTTGTTTATTACTTAGAATTTTATTATTTCAATATGTTAGTCTTGAATTATTTACAATTTATCTAAACAGTGGATATAAATTTACGCATAAGTTAAGTCAGTTCTCGTTCTTTACGACCGCTCTATAAGATCATATTATAGACTCTATATACATATAAATAAAATTGAGTGTCTATCCATGCTAATCTCCAAAATGGCTAAAGTGATTTCGATGACTCTTTTACTGGCAGTTAGATGTCTTTTTAGGGCTGTACCTAGACATAACCGCGCACATCTATGGGAGCTAAATAGTATTGGTATAACTTTAGTGAGGTAGCATAGAATGGGTAAAATATTGTTAGGGGATAAGTAGCAAAGACAAAGTTACAGTAGACGAAATAAATTACACTCTACGATTAAAGCGGATGAATTTCGCATGAATTAACATAATGGAAAGACATTGAGAGTACTAATTAGTTGCTAATAAAAATTCTCCCGCCGTTTTAACTTTCGATATATTTAAAGGTTTTTATTGTAGTCGTTTTTAATAGAGGAAGTCGTTAATAATGTAATTAAATAGAATTTAAATAAAGTTCATAAAATTTAAGTGCAATAAACATCTAGTTGTAAACATTACATAACTTATTTACATATCTATAAACACATACCGCATTTTCGAATTTCGCTAAGACGAACTGGCCTTTATGATGGGTTGGATATATCTTAAGATTGTATGAGGCTATGCTAACTAATTTAAAATAGTAAAAAGTTGGAGAATACAGGTAGGATATACCAGGCTATCCATTTTATTATGTAATGTGTGGTTACCCATCCGCGACTGTAGAACCTTAGAAAATGATAGCAGTACCTGGCTTTTGATTTGGCACGTCGAGAAGTAGATCGAGAATACCGGATAAGTTCGTTTTCATATAGTGTTGTCTTTTTCTATCGCAATCATTGCGCTGCGTGATTGAGTAACCCGAAGGAAGCCGCTTGCCGCTAGCCAAGCTTAGCCGAACGACTCTTTTTTATCTTCGAAATGCCAGGTACAGTACTGACATTTTTTTTGTATTATAGGTGGTAAACGAACAAGCGGTTCACCTGATGGTAAGTGATCACCGTCGTCCATAGACACTAGCAACACCAGAGGAGTCGCAAGTGCGTTGCCACCCTGTGTTTGTAGGTAGAGGATGGGGATGGGGAAGGGGGAGGGGGAGGTGACGGGAGGTGGGTTCTTCCGGGTCTTTCATTAATCGAACAAAAAGCAACAATGCAAGCACTGTTACTTCACGTCGGTTTTCTGTGAGAGGGTGGTACTACCACGTACGAACCGACCCATTCATACTGAAACCAGTTATAGCTTCAGCGTGGCTCTACCACCGGTAACATACACAATAAACAAAACTTACTAATTCCACTACTATAAGGTTTTAATTCACATATCCCGTTGCATATTATTTTTATCTAAACCAAATGCAGATGTATGTATTACTTTATTTAACCATTTAACGATGTTATCTCAATGAACCGTATTTCATTTGAGACAATCGAATCGGGTTTTATGACACATTAGGCAAGCTTTGGGGTGCGCGCCGTTTCAATCGGGACCCCCGGTTATCTGTCACCAAGATAGTGTCAAATCATCCCGAGGGAACCATACCCTGGGGAGGACCGGGATTAGCTCAATGGCTGTAGTAATTCAACTTTAAATGTTGGTTTACTGTGTTATTTTTTATTTTTATATTGTTGATATATTAAATCAGACGATAGTACTTTTTGATGTTAATATATTGTTGTATATTACTTGACACAATTAAAGATTTCTAATGAAAGCTCGCGTCTTCATCCACGTTTGTATTTTTATAAAATAGAACACCTTATAATATTGTTATTATCTTCGTGTAACTCTTAACAATGTATGTACAGTGCGCGCCAAGACATTTTCGGACGGCGTGGTATATTCCAATTTACTCGACACTTATTGTTATCATTTGGCCAATTTAAAAACTTGTCCAGTAGTTTTTACGGAAGAGAGTAACAAAGATTTATCCATTTGTTGTGTAATAATTTTTTTTTTTTTTACTTTATTTAAAGGGGCTTTTATTCCACCGAACATACCAGCCCCATTGTTCCCCAATCTTACTAGCTCTATCATGAGAGTCGCTGATGAGATATCATTACCAGATCATACAGCTTTCTAGCGTCACTCGAACAGGGTTCAGCCAAGATGCTTTGACAAATACCTATGTTCTGGCAACTACTCATCAACGACTCTCTTTCGATACGGTTCTTAGCACACTCCATCATCAAGTGATACACATCTAATAATTGTTCTAGTAATAGATCAATAACTAGGTACATAATCAAAATTTTAAAAAGATTACCGTATTCAAAAACTTTACTGAATAAAATAAAATCATTTGAAAACTCAACGTACCATCTATAGACCAGTTATATAACTGATAAAAATAGATTTAGAAGTACTTAAGCTCACGAACGAGTTTCCAAAGCCTATATATACAGCTCCGATACTACTAACGTTTACTGCTTTATTGCACTAATAAATATCTTTCAAAATCAAATACTCATTATGACTACTATGAAGAATCTACATTTATTATGTAATAAATTTATATATACTTATCATAAAGCACTTCTAGATTTACCTAATAGCGTTCAAATGAATTGCAGCAACCGTTTGAAAAGTATACGAACAGCTTAATTGCCTTGTTAACTGTTGGTATAAATCATTGTTTTGTATTTTAATACAATAATATAACTCGTAATATGAGTTACGAATATTTCGAAATAATATTTTGTCAAAGCCAGTCGTAATCTGGAGCAATGAAATGGCCAACGGCACTTCCTTGATTGAGTATTACGCGCATTACATAATAGAAATTCTGTAGTTCGTTTTAATTATATCTTAAAAGCCATTTTAAATAAAAAATACTAATATTTTAACATTTCTAATTCGAAGCTAACCTTTTTATTTTTCTCGAACTGTCTACGCTATTGACCTAGCAAGGTCTTAACAGCTTCTCAGAGGTACGGACGAGATATTTTTTTTTCGAAATGAAAACGCTGTTAACTTGGAATGGTCTTCACAGCTTCACCGAACTATAAAAGATATCTCTTTTGCTGTCACTCGGATTCGAACTGGGGTAAGACGAAATTTCGAAGCAGCCGATTTCCATCTGAGCTATTTTTGTTTTTGTCGTACAAACGAGGTTAACGATAATCTATACTAATATTATAAGGTTTGTTTGTTTACTTAAACCCGCTGATCTCAGAAATTACTGGTGCGATTTGAAATATGTTTCATTGTTACATAGCTCATTTATCGAGGAAGGTTATAGGCTATATATCATCACGCCAAGACTAATAGGAACGGAGCACCAAGGAAGAATGTTTCAAAATCGTTTTATTCCCTTTGAGAGCTTCCGCTGCGTGTTAGTGTTAGCCCAAAGTAACTATTCCACGCGAACGAAGTCGCGGGTAGAAGCTAGTTAAATATACAATGTGACGTTTGAACTATTCCGTAATAAAACAGCATTGAAACAATGTAATGTTGACAATTACCCAATCGCACAGAAGTAGGTTCTTGTTGTTCGGATGTATATATTTATTTTGTAGGATTTGTAATATCAACGATATGATAGTTTTCAATACGTGAAGTATAATTAATTTCGTCTTATTGTGAGAAAGGCATACGCTATAAAATATATAATGTCTGTATAAGAATGACATTTGTGAAGCAAAAAAATACAGCGGATAAAAATATATTTTTTTAATTGCCGGTACTTAACCGAACAACTCTATCATTAGTAAGGATAGAAGTTTTAGTATTTGTTCAATCAGGTTTTTTTTATGAAGTAGTACTGGATGCAGATTCTTACGCGTTTTTATTATATGTGATAAATGTATATTTTGTAATAAATAATCCTAATCATATGCGCGAATTTAATCTTCACAACATTACATAGTGGCAAGTTATACCAAAATAGATGACATAAAAATCTTTTCGGTAAATACACTTAGGTGTACCATTTTTCGTGGATATAAATGTATTATTTATATCATAATGTGAAGAATTTTTATTTTTTATAATTTTAGAGTTTGATAACGATGTCACCTGATATTAAGCGACAATGTGTGATAAAATGGTAACGCATTAAACCTATACAAAACTGTCTCTCAAGTGCGTCTATAGGAGCAAAACTATAGCTGCTTGGTACCAGAAGATGGTTTCTAACAATGTGGGCTACAAAAAAGCCTTCCCAAAGTTCTGGCAAATTCGCAAAGATTTTAAATTACGTCGCTCGACGATCATTGAAGTTAATCGATGTCATATTCTTCATTTATAGATACGTGGTCATTTAGTAGCCGAAAAAAAATATTGATAACGCTCTCGAATAGCTTCTAAACAAAGAGGAATAAAAAACAATAGACTTGTAGTGGTAGAGCCAAGCTGAAGCTATTATTGTTTTCAGCACGAATGGGTCGGCTCGTCCGGGGAAGCACCACCCTCTCACAGAAAACCGACGTGAAGTAACAGTGCTTACATTGTTGCGTTTCGTTCGGTCAGTGAGAGAGCCGGAGACCCACCTACCCTCCCCTTCCGTTTCCTCCTTCCCTTCCTGCCCCTCCCCCACCATCCTCCCAAATACAGGTTGGCAACGCACTTGCGACTCCCCTGGTGTTGCAAGTATCTATGGACGGTGGTGATCACTTAACATCGGGTGACCCATCTGTTCGTTTGCCTCCTATGATATATAAAAAAAAAAGACTGGGAAACAGAGGAGTAGTAAGATGTTCTTAATTTTCCCACTGCCAATTTATATGTGGAGATACTACCCGTGGTAGGAATAATCTTCGAGGACATGGATTGCTAAAATAAAGGAAGGTAAAACTTACATTGTGTAGCTTGTAATAGAGGCCACAAGCGTTGCACACCGGCTCTCCGTTCTGGTTGCGTCTCCATAATGTGGTTGTAGTCGTCTTGCAGTTAGCACAGGAGGTGCCCGCCCTTCGTGCCGCACTTTGTAATGACTGTTAATGAAAAACAGTAGTTTAGAAATAAAATACATACACTTATTAACGGACTCCCACCAGCTCCGTTGGGCATTAAAAAATAGCATAGCGTCAATATAATCCAAATTAAAAGCCTAAAATCATTATACGTTTAGTAGATTTTACATGATTAAGCCACAAAAGAAATACATAAGACTATACATTAGATATATGTTTATCAAGTGTAGATAAGAGACTTGCTTGGAACATTTTCATCTATATTGTTGTAGGTGGTACAGCCACGCTGAAGCTATTACTGGCTTCAGTATGAATGGGTCGGCTCGCTTGGAGTAGTACCACCCTCGCACAGAAAATCGGTGTAAAGTAACAGTGCTTGCATTGTTGCGTTTCGTTCGGTCAGTGAGAACGCCGAATGCCCACCTCTTCTTACCTTCCCCATCTCTTCCGTTCTCACCCACCTCCATCCCTCAACATAAGCTGGCAACGCACTTGCGACTCCACTGGTGTTGCAAGTGTCTATGGACGGTGATGATCACTTAACATCAGGTGACTCAACTGTTCGTTTGCCTCCAATGATAAAAAAAAATCTAAAGAGTGACGCATCTATCATTCTTTTCAGTTTTGTGTATATTCGGTATCAAAAAAAGACACATACAATAATATTAATTTTGTGCTTTTACAATGAAGCCATTAGTTTTGCTCTTGATTTTAACCGGTCAATAAAACCTCACAATGCAGATTATTTTAAAACAAACTCACATTTCAAAAATGAAATTAAGACATTAAGAAACCGCAGTTTTAATATAATTACTCTAAATTCATAACTATTTTAATGCACAAGACAAAATAAAATATAATTTTATAATCTGAATACAATCGCAGACTAGCCATCTAATAATAAAATCCTGTTTTCTTGATTTCACTGTATTTAATCTTCTCAGAATAATAAAATATATTGTAAAGTCCATGCACAGTATAGAAATAAATAAAAAAAATTCAAAATCTAAGCAAAACATGCCATACTCAAAATAAATTTACTGACTCTCAAATAAATATATGAATAAAATTGAAGTATTGTTTGTCTGGGCTATTTTTTTCATTTTAGGCTGAAACAATTTTAATGAGACTTTTACTCGCAGATGGAAGACTTTTCAGAGTAATATCTATTTACATACAACTACGCCGTTCCATAGGGAGTAAACATTAATAATATAATGCAGTAAACTTGAGATGATAAATCGGTAGGTAGAATAAGAGAAATAGATTTAAAAAACATACAAAACAACACAATCAGTCCATTTAAACACGTGGTTCCATTAAAGTAATAAATCTCATTTTCATAACAACGAAGTACCTAGTTCAATAAAACAACTACATTAATAAAAATTAAACACAAAACGATGCGACATATAAAAAAGATTCGATGTAGGAACATCGGAGTCGCAAAAGCGAGGTAGCTATCATTCGATTCCTACACACCTGCCCATTACTACCTGTCAATCAAACAAAAAATATATACACCGCGGCATGCGGTGGCCGTTTTATACAGTCCACAAAAGTGCCTCACTCAATTAAAAATGCATTCGTCCTAACCTGACACGAAAATAAAAAGGTCCAGCGCGATCCAACTCATAATAAATCCATTAATTTGTCATGTCATTTATCGAAAAGTAGGTTCCCTATTGAGGTCGTAAAACATTACGATAGTCCAAGTGTACGGGACACTGCCGCGGCTCGGTTCTCGGTAACTAGAATCGAATACTACCAGAGATTATCGTGACCGTGCCGGCGCGGTGTATTGTCCGTTTTAATATTGTAAGTGACTGCATCGAGTTCTGACAACCGTACCTTCGTACCATCGTACACAGAATTGAAACATGTTTTTAAGTTAAAACTTTAACAAACAAAAATTTACAATTTCGTGTCATGAAATGCTGCGTAAGTATGACCAGCGGTATTGCGCTTGTGCGGCTTGCGTCAGACTACCGACGCCTACTGTAGGGGCCTGTGTACATACATATATTGACATTTTGCAGCTCATCACACATTTTATTAATCAATAAACTTTATACAAATGTATATAATTATTGCTCCGAGTGCCAAAGCTGCCTTTCAGATTAATTAGTTTACTAAACAGTTTTTATTATAAGTTAGACATTCTAAGTACTAGAAATGAACGAAGAATCTATTGGTTGAATTAAATGTATTTATTAATTGTTTGTAAAGACATCTGTTCCCATCTGTACGGCTGCATATTGGAATACCTAAATATTAAATGGTTTGCGTCAATATTCGCCGAGTCATGGCAGCTCCTTTGTGCCAGAATGAGATTAGACCTCGCCATATTAGCCGAGCCTTTTTCTTCCCACTGCCTTGAGGATGACTCGAGCGTAGTTCCATTTGTGACACACAATTTTTTTTTGACAATGTCAATATCACTATGGGTTTAGCGGTTTATGTACCAGAGTATCATAAAATTCACAAGGTCATATGTAATGTTGTAGTGGTAGAGCCAAGCTGAAGCTATTATCGTTTTCAGCACGAATGGGTCGACTCGTCCGGGGAAGCACCACCCTCTCACAGAAAACCGACGTGAAGTAACAGTGCTTGCATTGTTGCGTTTCGTTCGGTCAGTGAGAGAGCCGGAGAAACCCGTACAATGCTTTTGGTGATTTTAAATTAATGCAACTCAATTTTATCATTACTACTTAGACTCTACAGAAAATCGTAATGATATATATCCTAGAAAATACGTTGAAAAAACTATTACTAGCAAAAAATTGCAACAAAACCGGTTCAATAGTTTCGGATATCAACCTCAAACAAAAAACAGACACTACTAATTTTTATACAATATAAATTGAATCAATGTATGGATTACAAATACAATTAGCTTATAATCATTATTTAAAATTAAATGTATTAAACTTGTATATGAATTCAACACTGTAATATGTACCTATAAATTACGTTACCTAGTTATCAAAATAATGTCAAATAATTAGTTACTCTACATTCATTTTTGTACAATTCTCTAGAGAAGTCCTGTCACTATATAATATCGCCATTGAAAAAAATAAATTTTTGAAGAACCATTTTAAAGTAATAAAGCTTAATACAGAAATTAACTGCAAACTTTATGAGTCTATTACCAAAATCGGATATTATAATCTTCTGATAAGGGATCCCATCAAGTTATAACTGGTGCATGATGCGCGGATCCCTAGGGAGGAAGCTCTAAATCAGAGGGGCTGCTGGTAAGCCGATTACAGGAGTCAACCACCCGTCGGGAGGGTGGTTTTATTTCCGTGGAAAAACGGCTGTTTACTCGTAATTTTATAGGCGAATTACTTTCGCTCCTCAAACGCTGAAATGGCTGGAAAAACTCATAAATTTTACGAGCGGGATTATTTTTTATACGGGTCATTTTATTAGCGTCTCGGACCTCGACCCGTTCGTAAAGCGTTCTATTTTAACTACTATAAATATTTAAAAGGTTTATTAACATTTTTTTATTTTAATACAATTCAAATAATTTAAAATTAATATATTATTTAAACGATTTGGATATATATCTTGATTACGATACAGTACTCAATCATAACAATTTAATAAATATTCATTAACTGTAACCTTTTTAGAAGACAATAAATCACTTTATATGATAATATTCTTATCAATATTAAAACATACGATTTTTATATGTATACCATAACATCAATCTGAATTGTAAACATAACGTATATTTTTTTTAGATTTTTTTAACAATAAATATAACAAACAAGAATTCTACGTATGCGGACACTTGTCCATATTTTCGAAGAGGTTTATTAATTGTTATACCCATTTCACTGTCAACGACATTCCATTCGGATCGATATCTCACAAGGACGTAAATAAAAATACAACAAACAAACACACGCCGACAAAGATAAAAAAGCATCAGAGACAGGACAAATTCAGGACATATTGTTGTAGGCACTTCAATTTTCAGTGTTGTGTGAAATCAAAGCAAGCGCCTCAACAAGCGAAGAGTTTCTATTGTCGTAATATCACAAACAAAAACACATCCCTTTGTAATGTTTGGTGACAGATATTTACGATTGTTACGTACACGCTGGCCGTATTGAACTGTTTTTTTTATTATTTTTTTTTATATTAATATATTTAAATAAATACTATTAATATTACTTAATATGTTAAACGACTTATTTATCAAAACACTAACACACTACGTTAAACACTTCCGTTATGAGATATACAAAAAGTTACTCCATTATAGTATGCGCTTATTATTATCATTAATTATATTATAATACACTTATTTAAAGTATGTAGAGCTATTTAATTTCTATTAACTGTAGTTTATACAACTATTAAGACGTATAATTAGAATTTTATTCAAATTGAAAGGTTCTTTTGTTCACTAGTATACAACTAAAGAATATACATTAATAGAGAAACGTATTCACCGTTTGCGATGTAATAATCACCTAAATTCCTATATAAAATAATTAAAGTAATATATACAAGTTCGTATGAAACCAAAGAGCTACAGCGTAATTAGAAACAACACCGAAGCAAACGAATTATTCAAGCGTCAATTCACATAACCACGACTAATTCAATAAACCTCCCACATTAAAAACATATTTCCATAACAGCGTGCTCTCCACGCGATCCAATCAGGCTTATCTCCCCCGGGCCGTTGCGAACACCTTCTAATCAAATCAAATCACGGCTTCCGTCTTCCCTAATCTATCTACGTATCTACTTAAAATCATATTACAAAAAGGGATACCTACGGCCCCTCATACATTTGCGAACACAAGCAGAATTTATCCAGCGCGGAAGCGACCCTCTTAAACTACATACATATACAATTTTGTAGCCGGAAAACACAGGCCTATGGTGTACAAGCAGTAAGCTCACTCACACAACGTTCAGTAATATACACACAAAGTCGCATATCAGACTATCTACGCCATCTAGATCTCACTATGAGAACCCCTGAGGGGGAGCAATCCATTTACCAGACACGTTTGCACACTAAAATACCCCTTGTATCTGTATAAGGTTAGAGATGACAATCGTGCGGCAAAAGTGATGTTTTTAAAGGTTTACACGGCCCCTAGCAGTGAAAGCGCGGAATCGATGTAGCCTTTACCCCCCACACCGCGTCAGTTTTTCCGGTACTCCGTCCTTATCTGACCGGAGCGATTAGATAAAGAGAGATAGAGCGTGAAAATAAAGATTTTCATCGTGTTCACTCACACTAAAGCGGTCCTAGAATTATGTAGCAGTTTTAGCGGTGTGCGTGTTTCACGCGGGCAGAATGGGAATGTAGAACGGAAGGGCTCTTCAGTATACGAGGTAAGGGTCGACAAAACTTTAACGTTGCGGGTAGGTTCTATTGAAACCGTTATCGTAGTTTATTTAGTCATATTTAACTACACACTGATGTGAAATATGTTTAACATAAACATACTTGATTCTTTTATAGTAATAGACTAGTTTAATATATGTATATTTTTGTTATAATAATGAGTTTCTTAGTTTTGGTTTTGGCAATAATTTATAGACAATTTATAAAGTTTTTGGTATTTTATTTCTATGAATGTTTATCAATGTATCATTTCATCCGGATGGCATGTCATCGTCACGGTGGTAAAATAAAAGCTATACATATTTTAACATTTTTCACACGAAGTTGAAGCAGCGTTACGAATGAGCGCCGCGCCGCCCCGATCCTCTCATTGGCCATGCCCGCGGAAGCCATGTTGGGAAATTCGCTTAACGATTTATTTGTGTGCGGAACGCGACGCCGGTCGACCGCACACCCGATCACAGAAATAGCACTTGTGTGAGATTCATCTCGAGACCTTTAATTGGTGTAGGCGTTACTGTTACACATAAATCGTTTCACGGAAACATCGTTTGTAAAGTCGGTCGGTATTGTTCACGGGCCGTCGAATATTTTTTAAACCATTTCGATAACAAAGCGTGGCCGGTTAGATTGGCCAATGGGAGCCGTGTGTCGATAGCAATCGGTGCTCGGTTGGATTGACACATCAAACACAGTCGCTAGATCAAGATTACCATCGAAATAAAATCGAAACGTAATCGACACAACGATGCCGACGTCACTGTGCCGCTTTATTCAAATTGCTGTACTTTGTGACTACTTCATGCTATAACAAATTAGACGTTAAGTATGATTATTGGAAAACGTAGATAATAGTTTACTAAGAAATGTTGATTCAGAACAAGGACATTAAAAAAATTGAAAACAGTAAACTGGAAGCACTTATTTAATGTAATATAACTTGTATAACCCTACTTGAAGAAAAAATGGAGAAAACATTTTAATAACGACTAGATGACAACGTTTACACTTACAGACGAGAGATGGCGTCACAATACCATATAAGATATTAAAAAAATTAAAAATATACATTAAAAAAAAAAAAATTTTGACCTACACTATTAAATAAGAATATCTTATCAGTTTTTATTGCGTTATAGTTTATTTTATAGTATGTTTACTTCAATTTTGTGACTTAAAACGATTTCATACAATTACATAATATAATTATATATCGTTATACATATATAAATATAATTATATAATATATTAATTAAAAATATCTTATCTAAATATCTTATGAATTTTAATGGCAATATTTTAAATAACAATTACTGTAGTTAATATCAGTCTGATAACATTAGAATTTATTGTCTAAATCTTACAATAGAATTGGGAGGTATAAATCTTTTACACAATTTTAATGTTTTGAAATGGTAATAAATGTTGTGGTGATAAGTTCTACGTTTAAATTATTACTGGTTTTACGTTAAACGAAAAATCAGAGATAATTTTAACTACCATGAAACATAATAAAATGCAGAATATATAAATTATAGGGAGCTTTTCGAATTTTTAAATGCAAAATTAAATGTAATATCAGGCCAATAAATTTAAGAATAATACAAAAAAGCACCAACGAGGTAAAATTACAAAGTTAAAATCATGTTCCGGAGGCGACTAAACGTTAGTAATTCCCCTCCGAATCCGTTCTTATAACGTATGAATTTGCATTGAATGGCGAAGGATACTGCGAGTATTTTCAAAATGAAGACACGCTGGCACACCGTGTTGCATTGTGTTAGCGATTGTTAGGTTTATAAGCGAAATTATTATTATCACAACTTGAATACATTGTAATTTATATCAGTAATTGAAAAACGATTTAATAGTGTTTACCTTAACCAAGTTTAAGCTTCGTAGCTACTTTCATTTCGTTCGTAACAATAAATTAAGCGATTTAATTTAGTATCGCAATAAAACATATAATACTTATTGTAGATATTTAGTGGCGTGTAAATTATGAACATATTAATAATTCATATTTGAGAATGGCTAATACGATAAACAGTAGTATGTTGTTCAGGCTGATACTTTAAGATAAATTGATATGTTTTACACATTATTTTATGTAGAAAATGTTACTTAAAAATATTAAGACCTAGTAGACATCAGTGAAGTTTAAATAGGAGTAATAAAAAATTTGAAGATTAAATATTAGATTATCCTTGGCTATAGTTAATATTCATAGACTAAAATAATGTCATAAAAAACTTATACATAAAAATACTGTTGCAACCGTCTTACACCAATCTATGCAAGAAAAAATCTTATTTGAAATCTATACTACTATTACAAAGAGGTAAAGTTTGTGAGTTTGTAACGTTATAGTGGGTAATCTCAGTAACTACTGGTTCGATTTGAAAAAATCTTTCAATGTTATATAGCTCATTTATCGAGAATGGGTATAAGCTATATATCATTACGCTAAGGCCAACAGTAGCGGATCACCAATGAAGAATGTTTCAGAATCGGGGTTTTTTCCTCCTGAGAGCTTCCACTGCGTATTAGTGTAAGCCCAAAGTAAATATTCCACGAACTATTCCAACGAAATCGCGGGCAGATTCTAGCATATTATAATTTAGCAGAACTATCACTCTAAATTAACAATAATAATACAATAATTGTATCATCGTGCAATTTTAACTATAATAATTAATCAAAATAAACAGGTGCTTAGCGTAGTATTACCGACTCGTGTAGGAAAGCTGCGCGACCGAACCTCGTAAATACTGAAGCACCTGCCTCTCACACTTCATTGAATGATTTGACATTTGTATCGAAATTGTAATGTATATTCGCCAATATGCTAATATCATAATATTTTTCCTACAAGGCTGCAAGCGGTTACAAATTGATATAGAGTTTAAAAGACATCAACGCGAACCCATATAAATATGTTTGTAATGTATTGTTATAATGTTTACAGGCGCATTTTTGTCTATTCTATATATACATAATACTAGCAACCCATCCAGCTTCGCACGTGTGGAACGTACTTACCAGTATGACGTCATAAGCATCCAGACCATCACTAAGAGAACACACAAACTAGCGCAAAAAATGATTTTACCACACATTTAAATATAATACCATTATAATATTAAATAAAATATTATACCACTTTGCGCTCATTCTTATGTCTTATGAGACAAAGATGATCTAAAAGTAAGTACATTTTCGAAGGTTTCCCTATATTCTATACATCAATATTTCGAAATAGATTATTAGCCCGAAACCGTAGTATATGATTCAAAGATAACAAACCTTTTAACTTTATTTATATATTAAAGAAAAATAAAATGTATGTAGTTCCCACGCGGTAAAAGTGAAACTTAGTAAACTGATTAATTTTTAGAAAAATGAGATGAATACACCATGGAGGTGGTAATCAGTAGTTTTCGGCATTATTTTGTAATATTTTAATATATATTATCAATGTTAATAATAAACAAAACAAAAACACTTTCGTGATTATTATTATGGTCTAACAAAAAATAATATATTGTAGATTTCATCGTATCTCTCGTTCTCCCTATGTATATATTTCGAATGCATAAAGAATATACTATCTCATTCTCTCATAGTCTAAAACCTATATTGTCATTTATAGTTATCTCTTTTTGTTACACATTTACGTTACATAAAATCCAATTAGCACCGTCTCAAAAGACTTCTAACTTCAAAAATTTACATAAACGATACTCTCAATCATTTGATATTATAATATACAACATAACAATCGTTTTGGGAAATCTCAACAAAAATTTTCCAATACAGGAACCTAAAAAAAGCATTTGTACAACATCGGTGTCTAGAGCACAAGAGAGTGTAGATTTTGTGATAGTGCGAATGGAACCCTTTGTTTCGAAATGACTACGCTATTGACCCCGCAAGGTCTTAATAGCTTCACCGGACTAACGGATGAAACCCTCAAACACCTCTTGTATGAATATGATTCACTGAAGCCTACACGAAACCGGATTCTGGCAAAGCATGTACTGCTCCCGGATGAGGTACAGATGCTTTCAACCAAAAGAGTCCTGCAGTTCTTAAAGTCTACAGGACTAGGCAGGGAATTTAGTAATATGAGATGATCACAATAAATCAGTACTGATCGCAGTCATACAGGACTAAGGCCTGCATAGCCCCGTTTGTAGAATAAGAATAATAGAGTGTTTGTGTAACGCGCCAAAAGAAGGACAACTTCAATAATATAGTTTTCTGAAAAATAATAATCAATGAAGAGGTGATATTCATAGATGAAGCCACGGTGCAAGGAATGGAGGAGTGTGACCAGTTCGCACGAGGTCGTGGGGTCAGTTCGCAGACTTTAACACCGCGTCATATTTGTAATTACGATGGGCTGATCTCGCAAGCACTAGTCGCTCACCCTCTCGCGCCCTCTTTAATAAATCAAAATTTTAAATCACCGGTGGGCGTACCGGACCGTTCGAGCAGCGCCGAATAAAATGAATTAAAAATAAAATAAAACGAGGGGGCCGTACGCGCCCTGAGAAAAGTTTAAAGATATTTCGCTTTGGTTTTTTTAATTAATACCTTGTTAAAATTTAATATTGAATCCGTTATTACGATGTGTGCGCGGGTGATTTTTTAAACTTGTTTTCGGTAAAGCTGCTATGTTATTTAATTGGATCATTTTGAACGTGAAATGATAACGCTTATACAGGGAGAGGGTGGCACGAGATCTTTACTTCGCCGTATGTTATTCTTGAATGTATTCTGTGTAATGAAATATTATTCCAAATAATAATAAGATTAATCTCCAAATGTTCCATGTATAAAAAAGGACTTCTACACGAGAAGTATGGAAGTATTCAACCAGCCAAATCACCGAATGAGAGCATTGAGAGAATATTTAACAAATGTTCAAGTTTATTTTGTTTTCTTTCACCAATGATCAAAATTCTTCGCTATTAATTTTAAGTACAATATACAAGAACAAAGAGCATATATATATTTAGAATCATATAGACAAAATTTTATTGAAAATATTGACTACACAGCCCGGACCACACCGTAACTATACAAATACAAAGAAATAGTCTAAAGAGCACTTCTAAGAAGCCTTTTAGTTAATTCCCACAGCGCGTTGCAATGATTGGAATGTCGACATTAACATACTGTCACTGCATTTAACATGCGAGTAAGTCAAAGTAGACAAGCATTAAACTCGGTATCGTCGGAAGCGTCACTACTCTACACTATTTGGGCCCACACAGAAACACGTTCTGATATACATAGATATATATAATCAAAATAAAGTTTCTTTGAGACTTAATCACATGTAAATTACTGAACGTATCGGCAATTTTTGTACATCATTCTAGGCTACGTACGGTGTTATTATAAAAAAGTTAAATACCTATTAAATTTTTGCTTTAAAAAGGTTTTATACTAAATGCACCGCGCTCGCCAGAGGCAAGTTCGCGTTATCCTTTTTTCGCAGGTCTAACCTAACCTAACCAAAACGAGACAAGAGAACAAGATGGCGATGATTTTAGTAGTGGTAGAGCCAAGCTGAAGCTATTATTGTTTTCAGCACTAATGGGTCGGCTCGTCCGGGGAAGCACCACCCTCTCACAGAAAACCGACGTGAAATAACAGTGCTTGCATTATTGCATTTCGTTCGGTCAGTGAGAGAGCCGGATACCCACCTACCTTCCCCCTCCCCTTCCTCCTTCCCTTCCTAATAATATGAACTTTCATTTTACGGAATTTTTGAGCGAATTTTATACAAATGTTTGGGACTTTGTTTGAACAAAAAACCTAAATAATAATAAACTTATTTTTATAAGTACTTCGAATCTATGATTCAACATTCTAAAATTTTCATTTATCCGAAAGTTCAAGAAAAAAATTAGAACATCTCAACTTGTGCTAAAGTATCAGCCTGAACAACGTAGTAGGTACAGTTTAAATTATCTATATCGTATCAGCCATTGTCTAATATTAATTAATATGTTTATAATTTATACGCCAGTAAATATGTTTAAAAAAGATAGATATTTATCCAAAAGATCAGGAAAAAACTGGTACCTTATACTATTTTCGTACGAATTGTTGCCAGGTTTAAAGAATAAATATTTTCATTATTATTTCTATTATTTTAATAAATATCTCTATTATCAGAGTTATAAAGTATCATTTCTTATTATCATATAAACTCAGATAAACTAACATCGTCTGTGGCTTCGATTAAATCACATTATTATCTGTATTAACTGAACCGCTAAGTACTGAGATCTAGTTCGTTAAAACGAATCAACTATGAAGATTTGAACGTCAGTTCTTATCATGTATTTATTAATATTTTACACATTCAAACGAAAAACTATCATACTGTATACGCTAATTTTAGTAGAAATAAGATCAACATTTCCACCTCATTAATTCAATTTCTTTTTAAATCTTATTTCTATGAGCATATAAAAATACAAACCGCTTTAATCTCAATGCTATAAAGTTTTTACGGATTCTACACTGGATGAGCTTATGTACGTATTAGCCATACGATCGTCCTCCACTAGATTAGCCACGGAGGTCACAGTACACGGGATAAGAACCATTCGACAGTAGTCAGACGCGCGTCTCTCTGACAGCCCTTCATCTATTCAGACATAATGTTGACTGGTATATTTTTAATAATAATTTCTCTGTACGATCGGCCGCCGCCGCTCACCGACTGACTTTTGCTCTTTTATAACTTGAAAGAGGTTGATTGATGTTACGTACTTACGCTTAGCTACTTGTATTAAAAGGTCAAAAAAATTTAGTTCGTAGTTCTTTTTTATTGCTAGTTACGCGGTTCAGAACGTTAGCTCATTTTAAAATGTGAATTCGTCGTCATATCATATATGTTAATACGTGAAGCCAAAACTTTGTACCTCATTTTAAGAGAATTGCGTGAACGGATGAACGTTCAATTTGGAATAGTTAAAGTTTATATGGAGAAGTGCAGAAAGCATTTTTTATATAGAATGTTTCAGAAATACATTAAATTAATTAAAACATACATAACTCACACTACTGCTTGAATTTTACACGACATGTACACAAATGTAAACAAAAAAGACATTTTTAGAATCGTCAATAACGAACTTCAAAAAAGGTTGCGAAGGAGGTTGCTATGCTCGACTGTATGTATTTTTGTACTCTTACGTTCCAATTACCCTTTTTCATCCTACATTCAACAATGATATGATAACATATAACTATTATTATCTAATACCTTTAAACGAACTATTCTTGTTATTTAAAAACGCCGTATAATAATAAGGTTTATATATAGTGTTCTCTCTTTGTTTCGACTAAAAAAAAGCATGACTGACCAAAAAACGAGTTATTAAACCATTGTCTTAATAAACCTTGGTTTAATATTAAGTTTTTACCAAATGCATAATTATTTTTCATGAGGAATGATGATATAAATTAAATTTAGTATTTCCGAAAAATCGTATATTTTAATTAACAAAATGTTTTATTGTTCTTAGACAATCTGAAAGATAACATATAAGAGTAAAGTATTACAAAATAAAACACTAACGTAAAATATATTTACTTAAAGTTATGAAGACTGAGAAACGAAAAAGTTAACAAAGTTTATATAAAAACAACTTTATATGGAAATCATTAAATAGATCTTAACACATATTTAAACCGTGGACCGCATCTAAATGCTAAAATAGGTGGTTGAAACAATTAGTTTATAAAAAATCGAAATTCATATATATTCGTCTTTTTGTGTATATTTTAAATGTAACATATATTTACATATACAAACTTAATCTTACAATGTATTTTAATAATAAGTTTTACGAAAAACTACGTTTAATACACTGATGTATTTCTCTATTTAACTGTATGTTATTCACATTAAATCACCTTACATTATTTGAGACCATTAGAACTGATGGTTATTCACATATCAATTATACCAGGTGACTGTTTAGACAGTAGCAATATTTCTGAAGGACACTCTGCACTCGATTCTCATTCTAAATCAATTTAAAAAATATGTTCTTAACATTTGACCTAATTATCTACAAAAATACAAAAAATATACGCTATCCTCTACGCGTCTATGTTAAAGCACAGTGTTAATGACCGTCGGGTGATTTCACTTTCATTTTAAAGGGAAAGTGAGAATGACAGGAATAAAAAAAGGGTTTATAGCCCGTTTTACCATTGAAAATTATTAACTCCGAGTCGTCCATTGTAGCTATTGGCACCGGTCATTATATTTAGGTTTATTATTTTATTTACACATTTGTGGCTAAACTTTTGAAAGTCATAGAACAAACTGTCACTTAGGTTGTCTTGGTTGTTGTGTTTGTTTTAATATTATTATTTTATATGTTAAATGTGACCATGAAGTGTCATATCATAGAATACTGCGAGTGTCTAACCTTTCACCTGGTATATACATATGAGAACATGTAAAATATTTTGAAACAAAAGACAAATTAAAAAATTCGATACTTTTTTTGTCATTTTCATTGTGAAAATTAAATAACTTGCAGAAACGTAATACATATTAGTTAGACACAATCTCGTGTCCCAAATGACCCTGAAATAAGTGGCTTAAAACAAAAAAACGCGTATCTTGTAAATAACAAACACGAGTCATGAAAGAAGTAGTAAATATTATTATTAATTTTAATTGTGTTTTTTTTTCATAATTAAGTATTAAAGATTCAGTGTCATTCAATTGACTTTTCCTTATTATGCAAATACAGGCTCATCCCGTTCATGCTTCGACTGATGTATTAATTACAGAATAAAATGGTCATAATCGTGCAATAATTATAATAATAACTTTATATTTTGGTCAGTTTCATGTCGCACGCATACGAAAAACATGAATACTTTTCACCTTACTGATAATCTAATTCAGCAGAACTTGTCAAAAGTAACACTTGTATTTTGCACTAGTTATCAATCCCCTAATTATTTTATCAATTAATAAACATCAACATATTATATTCAAGAGCTAAACCCGTTACGGTGACGACTTTTTTCTGTTATCGTTTTTCGGGCCCAGTAGTCAAGACCTTCTAACCTGTCATAAAATCTCTCCTTGGACACTATTGTCTCTTGATTGTTAAGTACTTATCACCAAGCATATTGCAATCATTATGTGTGGCAAAAAAAACGTGTACAAAAAACCTTAAAGCTTTTGTTATAAACATTTCCTATAAAAAACCGACATGGTACATTTAAGGGATAGAAAGAAAACAAAACCGCTCACAATCTGTAAACAAGGGTGGGCTGTATCAGTTAACAATACCGATTAATTATTGGCCGAAATCGACGAGTCAAATATAACTGTCACCGGTGCAGAACGTCGCAGACCAATTTATATGGGCTCCGAACAATGGTGAGCGCGGTGAGCACAATGCTATACCCGTGCAAAACGAGCAAAACTCGAGCACAGCGAAGAATGCTCGTGAGTAAGAAATTAATGTTTTTGATTTGTACCTAGGCGTGTATTTTAGTAATACGTCGCATTGAAGTTAGAATAATCGTTATTATTTTAACCCATTCTTGTAGTAACCGGTGAATCGAAATTGTATTTTTTTTTGTATTATAAAAAATTCGTTGAAACATTCGTGTGACATTGAAACATTGATAACCCACTGGTAGGGATATTCTCGTCGACTCATATGGATTGGAATCCTGAAATTTGGTGAAAGTAAACGTACCGAAACCGTAGCGCAATAATGCTCGCCTAAACGATTATTATACTCGAGCTGAAAATCTTTCGAAAACTCCATGTGAACGTCAAACACTAAATTCATAAAGTATTAAATCTTATTTCTAAAACAGTAAGAATAGTAAAAATATATAATAATTATTACATATAATAATGGATAATTGGAAAACGAAAATATTACTCTACAAATATTTAATATACACACATAACTTTATACAAATGTTGGTTGCGTAAAGTTAGGTAAAGGTGCCACAAGAGATCAATCTAGAAAATGATCTTATAGATGACGATAGATACTGGTCAAAGTGCTAGTTGTAGTGAAAATAAAAATAACTCAGATCAGACAAGAATGCTTGAAGAAATTTGTGAATAGAAAGAAAGCTAATAAGTTTTACAGCATTAGAAAAAAGTAATTATCCATTCGCACGAACCACCCTGGTTAGGACTTAGCGTTATAATACGTAGGTAACTTACATTTAGGTCAGAATTATGTATACCGCTATTATAAAGGATTTAAAAATTTTGGATTGAGGAGTTGAATCTCTGGATATACCAATCCGATTCGAAACTTCTTTAACTGATAGAAAACTATGTTCAGGTTGATGATTATAAGTCTTTTTCTTTTGTATCGAGTAATAATAGTAGTAGTATTACTATGAAGACATGTAACTAAGTAGGCTGTTAGTATTATATATGTAATATTCTAATCAAAAATAATGTAAACTTTTAATTCTATGGAAAATAGAAAATAAACATTAAAGGACTTAAGCACCTCTTAAAAGGCTTCTATGCAAATCAGTATGCGGTAAACTTGAAATACATGGGAATTCAGAGGCACACGCGCGTTTTGTGACGTGCGGACCACCAAGCTGCGGTGTCAACCATGATCCATGGCCTCGCAATTTTATTAGGGTTGCCAAAACAAAAAAAAAAAACAAAAATTAGGAAGTGTCAATTAGCGAGCTTCCGGTCACAGAATAAATAAATAAAGCGCACTAGTAAAACAAAATGAAGAGTAATTTTTGATGTTTTGTCATTTTAGATGAGATTTTTTCTAGCAAAAATTTAATAAAATGAGCGCAAGACTTTAATATTGTAAATAAGAGACAAGAATATAACAGTATTACCAATATATGACCAATTTCATGTTATGGTTTCTCAATTAAAAAGAACAACTTTCGTACTTATATGCCTTTGTGGGAACCCTAATACTTAGCTTTACGGCAACGACAAGCGTAGCATTGTTAGGCGGAGGCCTGTTCAACCCTGAATAAATACATTCATATTGCCACTCTACATATATAAGACCGATGCTCTCAATCCTCTTTATGTGCCGACAAATATAAAAACTAATTTACAATATATCAGCGTAAGATTCTATAGTAATGAATTAAGGCAATTTCTTCTATTAAACTTCCTCATCAATATAAAATCAAACTGATAAATGTGTCGTACGAACGATTTAGATTGTTAACATTAACAGCTTACTCTATCGACCACCGGGGCTTAATCGTGCAAAATCTACCGCATCGGTTCGCAAACGGCGCGCCAAAATGTGCAGAAAATGGAAAAAACATGGCGCTAAACCGCGAAACCGTATGTATTTAAACGCCGAAACCGAGATTCCGCATCTCAAAAAGTGGTCAGCGCTCGGTCGTTTAGAACTCTCTAAAACGTGAACACAATGGAACAGATTCAGAAATTTAGTAAACGTTTGTTCTATTTTTTCCCATTTTGAATATAAAAAGGTATTCGGTTCGGCAAGAGCTGTCACATCATTCCAGCGCTGCTAAGTGACGCCGGACGCACGTCATTCGCTGGACGTGTTTTTATTATCATACGAACGAAACTGAATCGCCTTATTTTTTGTTATCATAGTTGATATAGCCTAGCCTCAGGAAATAAATATATTTTTTTACAATGTTTCAGAAATGATTATTGGTAATATCGATTTCATTAGAAAATTTATTGAAATGAAAATTTATTTAGGCGCGTTGGTCGTTAGTTTTTTCGCAGGAGATAAATTTATAATTTCGCGTCATGACATGACGCGTAACCGACCGTATTACGCTTACGTGGCTTGCGTTAGACTAGCGACGCGTAGTATAAGAGTCAGTGTACATCTAATATTCATATTTTGTATTAAGATTACGCAGCTTATCATATTTTTTGTGGATTAATAAAGTATATCAATTTATAAATTATGAAATTTAATTAATTCACATTATAATTAATTTAAAAATTCAACAGTTTCAATTCCTTTTCTTATTGTATTAATTACATCGCATAGTAATATCAGACAACTACAATTAAATAATATTTTATCCTGAATAACAGATAGATAACGCTATCAAAGAATCAATTAGTTTAGGAACAATTGCCGTTTAAAAAAAAGATTAATTATAATAGAATAACGGTGAACTAGAAATTGACTTCTAGACTTGTCCTAGATAAAACAGTATCTTGAATAAGCAGAATAATAAAGGCAAGCACTCATGAGCGTAGACGTCCCGTCGCGCGACTGCCGCGATTGACGTGCGACCACACGACACTAAAAGGTCTATTGTATACGAAATGCTCGTTACGAGTTCGCGTCCAACCGGTCTTTAACACGATCCAACAATGATCACTCTATACCTTAGTTACGTAGTAGCCGTTCATCTTACGAGACAACGGAACTTGATACTTGGACATGTGAATAATCTTATAGATTCACGGATCAATTATACAATATCCAATTATATTAAGAATTTTATTTAAAAAAAAAAACCTTTTTGGCTTATATTTATTATATTATATATATGAGGATACTCATAAACTATAGGTATATTACTCGAAGTCCCCGTAGAATACCACGTGAAAGGTATTCTAGGATATGACACTTCATGGTCACATTTATTATATAAAAGAATAATATTAAAACAAATACTAGTAAACAACCAAGAAAACCTAAGTAAAATTTGTTCTAAGACTTTCAAAAGTTTAGCTACAAACTTGTAAGTAAAATAATAAACCTAAGTGCAATGACCAGTTTCAAGAGCTACAATTTCGACCCGGAGTTAATAACTTTCTATAGTAAAACGGGCAATAAACCCTTTTGTTAGTCCGGTGAAGCTGTAAAGGCCTTGCAAGGCCTATAGCATAGTCAGTTCGAAAAAAAACCCTTTTGTTTTGTTCCTGGCGTTCCCACGTTCCCTTTCAAATGAAAGTGAAATCACCTGAAGGTCACTGATACTGTGCTTTAACATAGGCGCGTGGAAGATTGTATATAATTTTTGTATTTTTCTAGATAATTAAGTCAAATCTTAAGCATCTATTTTTTAATTGATTTCGAACGAGAATTGAATGTAGGGTGTCCTTCATAAAAATTGCTACTGTCTAAACAGTCGCCTGATATATACTAACCATACACTTACTTATCTTTGTATACTATTAGACTCAAAAACACTTTACATATACATACCTTACGTGTAACGAGCATAGAAAAATTTTCTCTACCGCGCCATAAGAGGTTTTACTTCGAAAAGTATTTGCAAAAAATGTGTTTTGTAAAAAAAAAAAATGAATTATGTTAATTTAAATCTCATTAAACATTTCACGTGGATAACTACTGTCACGATGGATAAGGCTATCGGATGGCGATGTGTGATCTTACATCGCGGATAATATCGAATTGCGTCAATTACGCGATGCGGCGCGATCGCGGGATACATACAAATGTATTGTATACGATTGCCTTTATTTATACAATGGATGATCGTGTATAAAACACTTTACAATACTCTGAATTATTAACATACACGAGATATTAATACAATAGTGGAATAATAAGCATAATTGAATAATTTTCAGAAACATAAATGACCATCGCAACTGTATGTTTGCTGGTATATGGTAATATTGAAGTGAAAGCTCCTTTAGGCATGGTATTTTTAATATAAGATATTTTTTTTTATCTTGCGTCATGGCATACCAGTAAGCTTGACCGAAGTTATTGCGCTTGCGCGGCTTGTATGAAATTTGCATGCAACGCGTAGAATAGTGGCCTGTGTACATCTAATATTGACATTTTGTATTGAAATTGTTTTTTTTTTCTCGAAGTGACTACACTATTGACCTAGCAAGGTCTTAACAGCTTCACCGGATTACTATTGAAATTGTACAGCACATCATATGTTTGATTAATCAATAAAGTGTATGAAAATGTATATAATTATTGTTTGGAGTGCCAATAGATGTGAAAATCAAACTAATAACAGTAATTTAAGCTTACAAATTACGAAAATTAAATAATTCGCACTATAACTAATATAAAAAATCCAAAAGACAACGCAATTATTCCATTATTTTGGGTTTTCCCTTCTGTCGGCAGTTCTTCTGACTGCCTCGACATTTTTTTAATTGACAGTATGTTTGTTAACATCACTCCATGACCATAGAGGAATAAGTAATATGCATACTACTTTTCCTTTCAGAGGTATTTCGTTTTCTCTTTACTTCATCAATGTCTCTATGCACCCACATCAGTTTGCGAGTACTTCTATTTTCATAGCATTATATGCATTGCATACATACTTTTAAACTTTGTAGGCTTGTTAATCAACTTCAAACTTCGTATAAACTTGCATAATTTATATAAAAAATATGTAAATACATATGTACTAAGATCTAATTGATCTATGCGAGGGGCGCACGCTATAAAGGTTTACTGGATATTGTTTCTTTGGTTTTTTTTTCGCGGAACACATTTTTTTTCTAAAATAAGAGTAGCCTAAATTACTCCTTATTATAAACATCAACCATATGTCACTGAACACCCGGTCAAAATCAGTCCACACGTTTCGGAGACAAATCGTAAAAAGCAAACAACCAAAAAAAAAGTTGTTTTTTGTAGTATTTACTGTATATAGTTTTATATCAATTTAGCAACAAGCTGTTATTTTGAAATGAAATACGGAAATTTAAAATGTATTTTTTTACATAGTCATTTTAAGATTCAAGTATGTAAAACCGATCTTTGAGATAAAAAACCTTCAATATAATTACTTTATTTGTAACGTAAAATACAAATTTTCTCAACGAACAATTTACGTAGCGCTTATTAGACAACAATATGTGAATTGATTTAATCATTTGTTCCATTTAGCAAAGGAGATACGGAAATGACCTAGGCCGAGTAGGGTTGTGTCTTGTACACAGTATGCGTGGGAAGTGCCTACACACTAACAAAATAACCGTTTACCCAGAATAAAGATTCTGCAAGTACTGTTATACTAGAAGATAATGCATTCATTTCTAAGTATAAACCCTACTTAGAAATTGAATAAATATTTGCATTAATTATACCAGCATTTAAAAACCGAATGCTAAATGTTTTAAATAATCACCTTTTATGAGTACTGTGAAAAAGAGTTTTAACTTAGTAATTCAGATATAGTACTTACCATACATTCAATTCAATATTCACTATCCATCAGTGAATAAAATACGTAACTTCGCAAACCGGTTTATAGTTGGTTAAGTTTAGACAAAGTTGGGCGCTTTAAATGTATCCCATTTAATATATAAGCCTATAGTCCTAATACCAAAAATATAAACTACTAGCCTCTGCCCGCGACTTCGTTCGTGTGGAATAGATACACTAACACTAACACGCAGCAGTTCTCAAAAGGAAAAAAACACCCGATTTTGAAACATGTTTAATTTGTGCTCCGCTCCTATTGGTCTTAGCGTGATGGTATATAGCCTATAACCATTCTCGATGAGTGAGCTATAATAACACTGAAAGAATTATTTAAATCGGACCAGTAGTCTATGAGATTACCCCCTACAACGTCACTACATCACAACGTCACAAACTCACAAACTTTACCGCTTTATAAAATTAGTATAGATTACTCACGGCATTGCTTGTATTGATGTAGACTTGATTGATGACGTGTGTACAATAATTCATGATGATTTGTTTAATAGTTAAGATGTGATAGCGTAACAAACGTACTTCCATTCGCATTTATAATATAAGTAAGGATTTCTAAAGTGCAGATTTTGAAGTGATTATCGCTCTACATTTAGATGGTAGAGCCACGCTGAAGGTATAACTGGTTTCAGCATGAATGGGTCGACTCTTCTGGGGTAGTACCACCTTCTCACAGAAAACCGATGTAAAGTAACAGTGCTTGTATCGTAGCGTTTCGTTCGGTCAGTGAGAGCGCCGGAGGCCCACCACCCTTCCTCTCTTCCCCTTCCCCTTCCTCCTCCCCCTCTTCCCAGCTAACACAGGCTGGCAACGCACTTGTAACTCCTCTGGTGTTGCTGGTGTCTATGAACGGTGGTAATCACTTAACATCAGATGACCCATCTGTTCATTTGCCACCAATGATATAAAAAAATAGATCTCATGTTAATGGACATGATAAAACTTTTGCATGTTGACAGAGCGTTTTCCAACGCTAACCTGGTAACTACAATCTCACGGTGAAAATCTACTACCGAACACTTACAGGTGTGTTTCGACCAGTGCATTGGTCTACCATCTAAGGTCACATAATATTACGTGAGATTGTGATCAAACGCTACATCTATAAAGTATAAAAAAACAACAAGTCAATTTCTCAGAAGTCAAAGGAAACCGGACACCTCATAGATATTTGAATAAAACAAATCATGCTTTCGTAACCCGCGGCATATGTTTCCAATATCAATAATCGAATAGCGAACTTATTAAATATGCTTATAACAGTGTTGGCATTGTCCGGGAGTCGCGTCATTAGTCAGTGAGACACAGAGCGCAACCCGACAATTTGAAAAGGCCGAGCGCTGCCCGAACGCACCGGTAAATTGCGGCCTGCCACCTCACAGCTTTTATTTATATGTATTTGTACATTCGAATCCTAATTACATCGCGGCGAGCATAAACCGTGATTCGAGTAATGCTTTTCGGAACAGTTGGTGCTACCCAGCGCTGACGGGTTAATGACAGCCCGCGCTTCCTGCTATGTTAATTGTCGAGAGGAAGTCAATAGGCGCGGGCGCATCGCATTATTTATTAGATCGAGTTTTGGTTTTATTTTGTTGATTCAACTTCGGTAGCGGAGGCACTTAGCCGACTGTCAGTCTGATCGGGTCTTAATCCAGATTATAACGTAATACGGTAGTTTGCTCGTCTCTGTTGCCATTCAAATGATTGCTTAAGACCTTTTAATTACTTTAGTTTGTGTAAAAAAAATCACCTCGTTCGCAGATTCTTTACCAAGTTATTAAATATATTATTGTTGATTTTGTTTTCTTTAAGCGGTTTTAAATAAGATCGAAACTGAATTGTTGTTTTAAAGTTTCATTTATCACTGATTCGGCTAATGCCAATTAATATATATATATACGCACAAAAATTCTTCACTTAATGGGTCTTACAAGAGTTTGATTTAACAAATTTGTTTATACGTCCCTTTGTTCAGATGCTTTCATTAGTAAATTATACGTTTATTCTCATATAAATCCTACTTCAATTGTTAGGTCCAATACTAAACATTGTTCAAACAATTGCAAATCGACACAGCAAATTTGAAATTGTAAAACTTATTACAATTTGATACTTCAGATTGTCTAACCAGTTTTTAGTTTAATTTAGATTATCGAGGTCTATTACCTTCATAAGGTTGAGAGCATTAAAAGTATGCAAGTGTTGATTGCACTATGGTAAATCGAGATGATAGCTCCGGCAATCCCGAGCCGTGCAATTTAAGCCTCTAAATCAATCTTTCGTCAGAGTCCGCTGCCTGATCCAACGGCTACTGATAAATAAAAGTACGCAGAACCCGGTGAAACGATTAGCTTAACAACAGTATGATTCACTCTATGGAGTGCAAAACAAATGTATTTATTAACTTATTACAATACTAGACGCTGGACAGTAATAACTGTTAATATTACTGTAAATTGCACTATCGTCCTCGGTTATTACGCAATTGTTGTCTACTTTATTTCCTTGTAGATAAATGGCTTTATCTTTAGACATTTTAGGTTTATTTTCTCAAATTTATGAACTATAAGTTTTGCATGCGGTTTTATACATGTTTGTTATTGTTTGTTTCTATTAATATTTGTAATAAATATCTAAGTTATATTATTTATTGTGTAAATATTCATTCCACGCATATCAATTTTCATGACGATAGTTTGAACGGTTCAATATTCAATATAATACAACACAATCTAGTAGTTACAGTGACTTTTACGATCATCGATCAAACAGTATGAACTTTTATCGATTAAAATATACCCATGTATACATAATGTGTATAAACATCTACAGGCACACATACATATATTTTCATTCAAAATTAAATAAACAAGCAATATTAGTTTAGATATTTGTATAATTTTAGCAAACGGTAGTCCATATGTATCAATCGTTATAAGCTTGTAAGAAGCTCACCGCAGGGCCATAAGCATGATCCTGAAGGAACGTATTATACTCTGGAGAAATCCACAGTTCTCTATTTTCCCACATGAAATAGTACTCCAAAAACATTTCTCAGGATCAGGTCTCCTCACAATGTCTTCCTTCACCGTCAGCAGATAGTGTTATTAATTTAAATTACTTAATTTGTGTGAATTCCGAAAACTTCGTCGGTACAAACCAGGGTCCGAACCTGTGGACATCTGATTGGTATATACCACTGGTCAAACCACTGACCACCACGACTAGTATTTAACAATATAACAAAGTGATTTTAAAAAACCTTTTCTTATATAGATTAAAAAAGAAATGAAATTCAAAATTCAACACGTAATAATAACATTTTGGAGTTTTTGGCAGGATTTTAGTCTGTTATGTAGTGGATTTTATATTTTATTCATCATCTTGTGTTATTTGACTCTATTTTGTAAACCTGGTGGTGTTTTACGTATTAAACTTAGTTTATTGTGCATAAGTGAAGTGAATGAAAAATAATACCACGGAGCATAAAATTCTGAGATGCCACAAAAACTCCCTAGAAGGTTCTAATAAGGAAGCCACCATCTAGTTAGAATAATGAAATATTGAAATAATCACACGACGCTTGTAATATTATCAACTACACGACAATGGCAGTAATAATCTGAAAGATTGTTTGCCAAAAATAAAGTAAAAAAATAACAACATTGAACACAATATACAAAATATAAACGTCATAAATAAGAATTCAGATTAAAATATTCAGTTTAATCCGAGAATGGATGCATTAGGTGTTATCAGATCATGCGTGTGTTTCCTACGTATTAGTTTGTCCATTGTAATGTACTGTTTGTGAGATAAAGTAGGCCCTTGTTACGCGGCTCCCCGGGCATATGAATGGGAGCACGTACGGTGCCCTTCCAATCGATTCGGCTCGCTATGCCGCGTGAAATCGAGTGCGCTCTCATTTACAATCGATGCCCGTTTACTTTACCGCCTGATTCGATTACGCTCTTTTTATCGTTATGAACATCGATTTTAATAAAAATATATCGTGTCGGTTTTATTAATAAGCTGGGTTTTCCTCGCGGTAATACAAATTTGATATAACGTTAGAGGACAGTACTTTTGCTGGGTGATATGTATGTACCTTACCTTCTTTTCTGTACCCCGTACAACGTGTATGCAGGATTTTTTATGGGTAGTCCGGTGAAGCTGTTAAGACCTTGTTAGGTCAATAGCGTAGTCAGTTCGAGAAAAAAGATTTTTTATGATGATCGGTTGAATAGTTAAGACGTAAAAATGTAACAAACAAACACACATTCGTATTTATAGTATTGTATATAATCAGCATATTGTGATTTATTTTTCATATTTAAATTATAATTGATAGGTATATATAAAATCAGAATGAGATATAAGAATATGTTTCTGAGATTGATGAACCGCTTAAACGATATAATGAATATTGGTATATCCAGGAATTTTTGACCCATATACTAACCGGCGCGGAGGACGTTGTTCTGCCCTGATAATAAAATAAACCTTTTTTTTATTATTGTTATTCTATTCTGCAGACTCTTGGTCCGCACCTTTTTTTTTGCTTACATGTAGTATTTTGTATACGGAAAAATCATATCCGTGAGCGTATTTTTTTTCTTATTATTATTATTAAATATTAACTGTTCAATTATTATTAACTATTTTTGGTTTAATGACGTTATTGTTTTTATAGCGCTTGTATTTCCATTCTTTATGGCCATTTTTAGGTTGTATCCACTATATCCCAAAATAAACCTTGGATTTAGACATATGCTGTCGGTTTCTTTATTGTAGGTATTATCAAGCTCTACAGCTCTAGAACTCAATCATATATCTCTCATTGTTAAAGCAGAGTTCGTAAGACACGTTGTCGTTCAATTAGTAGTCGATGAAGCTGTTAAGACCTTGCTAGGTCAATAGCGTAGTCAGATCGAGGAAAAAAATTAAGTTATCGTTCGACCGTTTTTTCTCCGACTTACTATGCAAATCCGACTACCACAAAAAGTTTTTTCACCTTTCGAGTATATGCAGCCTATGTCCCTCAAAAATAACGTGACTTTCTACCAGTAAAAGAATTTTCAAAATCGGTTATCACATATATCAGAAAAAGTAATATCAACGGTGTAAAGAGGTGCGGGTTCAACCAAAATCAACATAGAAATCATCGCAGTAAATAAATTAAAAATCAAACTATATTATGCAGTGTTGAAAGAGATTCCTTGATATCGATACATTATTTGCAATATGTTTTTTAAACTACGTAAATTCATCGTTTTAAATGTATAAAACAACGATTTAAATACCATTTAACTCCACAACTCGTATATTACAAAAACACTTCATTATTTATTTTAATCTGATTACGGTTATGGACTTCTTTTTACTAGATTTTATAAGATTCCTTATTTATATGTATTACACGGACACTTTACATATTATCTATATATAGACTTCATCGTATGGTTATTACACCTAAGCTTCATGAAATAACCATTTTATTGTTTCATAATTATTTGTTTGGTTTCGTTGAAAATTCTCTTTTTTTCTTTTTTAGTAATTATGTTAGGTGGTAGAGCCACGCCGAAGCTATTACTGGTTTCAGCATGAATGGGTCAGCTCACCCGGGGTAGTACCACCCTCTCACAGAAACACCGACGTAAAGTAGCAGTGCTTGCATTGTTGCGTTTCCTTCGGTCAGTGAGAGAGCCGGAAGACCACCTTCCCTCCCCCCTCTTCTCCCCCAGACTATTTCCTCCTTTCCCTCCATTCCCCTTAAAATACAGGCTGGTGACGCAATTGCGACTTCCCTGGTATTGCTAATGTTTATGGACGGCGATGATCACTTCACATCAGATGAGCCGCCTATTCGTTTGCCTCCTATTATATAAAATAATAAAATAAATAAATAATTCATATTTTGGAATACGGTCACTTGTTAGATTTGGATTTCGACGCCTTTTTTTGCAGAAACACGTTAACGCGATTATTTTTTCATAGTAGTTTTATCGTAAGAGGCTTGGTAAATTCTCAAACGTACGAAAACACAATTACAACAAACCTAAATAGTAATTGAAATAATCTCAATCTGGCACGAATTCTGCTTGACTGTTCGGTCCCCTTATTCCTGTAGCACAGCACAAAAATCCAAACTTGTACATCGGACGATATCTAAGTCGCACTTGAATCTCTTCACTATCCATTGCATTTAAAAGATTTAGGTAATATCTTAGCCAGAGAAGACCCAAGAGATAATATAAAATATCTCTCGTGGTTTTAAACAGTCATCACCCATTCAAATACAAAAGCAGCGCTAATATGATTTATTACATTACTCTGGAAAAACTAGATTGAAAACACTGGCCGGTACTTCTATAAGATTAAATAAAAGAACAATGAAACCAAGAGCAAACTTTTTTGTATTAATCGTCATTAACGTTATACATAACAATTATATAATTAAAGCTCGTTTTTATAAACACAACTTTACCTGGCTTCGGATTAAAACTACGAAGATTGTACGTATAGATCGGTATCTATAGCTATATAAAATGTACGAGGTGCCGTAAATTACCTTGTTAACTACCATACCAACGCTTCTCTTTAATTCGTATGTAGATGCACAGTTGGTTAGTACACATACATTAATACATTACAATAAAAAATTACATCCGTATAACTTATACAATAGCATCTGCTATCCAGTTCACATTAAAAATTAATGTAACCAAAAGGGAACGAATTCAGGTGAAACATCAAAAAAAATATTTTGACAAGGAATATGGACATGTTTTCTTCTAGTACTCCATCATACAAATTTATGGCCTCCCACGCGTTTCCTCGTTATTAATATTGACGTTAATAGTGTCCCAATGTCCTGGCCGTAAACGTCACAGCCACTGGCGCCTAGAACAGGTACCAAAACTATAAAAATACACGACAACAAAAACCATTCAAACAACAATGAACTTGAGGCAGTACGAAAAAAATCCTTAAATTTATAACGCCCGGCCGCCACCGGTATAAAAATCATGTGAATAGGTAATTTTTCTTAAGAAATTTAGTGATGTGTCAAACTTGTTCGACGCGGCAAATAAAAATGTAAGAGGCGATGTGAAGAGAAAAAACACACGATTTAAAGGTTTTGGGATTATTGCTAAAACAAGGAAAGGTTGCCATATCAATCAAGGCGTTGACAAAAGTGGATATTTTTTTCGTGAGGTCCGGAGCCGTGGAATGAAAAAAGGGTCGAGTTTATGGAAATATTTATATGGGAGGTTAGAAGTATCATATGGACAGTCGAGAAGTATTCCAGTCGGCTTTCTATACCTTCATAATTTAACTATTTTTTTTAAATAAATGATGGACCAACATTAGGCCATTTTTTTCTTAGCAGTGTATGCAGTTCATAAATATCTTTTTTATACCATATACTTTTTAACGTTTGAGGTTTTGAGGTTTGAGATGCGCTTAGATGGAAATACGCAAAAGATAGACAAAGACTGCATCTCAAGTTACAGGAACACAGCTATTGGTGCTTGGCTTGAGAGTGGAAACTAGCTAAGTGAGTCATAGAAATCATAATCCTCGAAGATATTAAGCAGGATGTCAAACCAACTGGATAATCTTCGACGTGGAAAAATATAAAGCCTCATACAAACATAACATATAAACGTCACAACGCTGAAGGAGAATTAAGGTGAGGTACAGTCGCGTACGAGAATAGTAAAAATACGTAGTGCGCACCCCTGCTGTGCGGATATAGTCCCCGTGTCACTCACTGTCCGACTGCAGGTTGACCTTGGTTTTTATACCATGAGAAGCGTAAAAAACAGGCGTATTACATTGGCATGCCATTATTAATTTAAACACAAAACGTATATTAACGAAAAGTTTTTTTTATTTTTCTGTATTGGTAAAAAACATGTTCAATTCAAAATATCTTAAATTAAAGGCATAGTCTTTTACATATATATCAAAAAAACCATGCCATTTTAAACGCATTACTTCACTTAGTATATTTTTCTTCATCTTCTAACACTTATCCACCTAAGTAGGGTCGACACAACATGATTTCTTTTTCCACTCTTCCCTGTCAGATATCATTTTTCACACACACCATCCATACCGTTTTCGGTCTTCCTTTACTTCTGCATCCGTCTACCATCACACTCAAAACTTTTCCATTTACATGACTTTCATCTCTTCTCATAATATGCTCGTACCACGCTAACCTCATCAACTTCTCTGTTATTGTTGCTATTTACAAAATTCCTCTGATATACATATGCTTAACATTATTTATTCTAATTACACCATACATCTATCTTAACAGTCGTATCTCTACCACATGTAATCTTATCTCATTCATCTCTTAACTCTTTCATAGCCCAGCACTCAGATGTATATAACACGTTACGTATGTTATGCGTTATTTCATTCTGTATATGTATTGTAACATATTTGTATTTCTATTTACAGTATTGTGTCAGCAGTTCAGAAAGCATGAACTTTCGGTAAAAGAAAACATTACAATGAAACCATAGCATGATGGTAAGGTTTTCTTTAACTCATTTGTGGTTAGCTTGAACTGTGGAAATATTTGTTTTACATTTTAAAGAGAAGATGTTATATATGCTAATTAAAACCAGGTTTGTTTAAAACATACTGATAAATAGTGAACGTGTAGTATCATTAAAAATTCAAGAAAAGTCATGTATACCTACACAGGAAAAGTAATATACATTTAGTTGGTTTACCATAATCGTAACTATAGTTATCACTTTTGGAATTTCGTATAATTTTCAAATACCACATAATATTCATAATTATTTATGTCTTTAAATGTTACCAGTGAGGATATAGTAGATATAAATCTGTGTGACTTTAGCGAATAAATTGTGCAATTAACGACTGCTTGAGAGCTTGTAGCAATGTATAAAAATTAATGGGAATCCGTCACACGAGGTTTTAATTAAAATTTTAAACGGCCAAGAGTTATGGTAGCTCCGTTGGTAGTTCATCTAGTCTCTTGGCCTTAAATTCGTAACTGTAGCGATAGACTTGTCATTTTGAATTTATTAAAAATATATATTTAAGAGAGTCCATTTTCAGGCAGTGTTATACAACAAATTAATAATAACCTTTCATTTGATTCATATCTCTTTCAGTTAACTATCTATCATCAAATATCTTCAAGTATTCTTACAGTCTACCGAATGTATCATCATTATTTATCATTGGTTTTTGTTCATGGCTTCACTCGTGTTTTTGTAAATTTTAAAAATATGATCCTATATTACGCGCTTATAACATATCTTATAGGTGAAAGTATTAAAAAAAACAGTTAAATATTTTTTGAGATTGTCGATTATACAAACAAAAAGTAAAATTTTTTCTCATTATAATTGTACTATATATAGACCAATATCCAAAAACAAAATGTATTTATTTTAAATACTATTGAACAACATATATGTATCACAACCTAATGAGATGAATAGTTTATGTGAGAACAGCACTAGGTGACACTTGCTGCTGAACGCGACGTATTCAAATACGTGCCTTTAATATCCGTTAGCAAAGGACCTATTTATAGTAAAACTCTCAGTGTAGACGAGTTGCATGTCGATCAAATAAAAGTAAAGAAGAGTTTGAGACGTGAGTAACTGCTGTGCGTGAATAGCACATCACGTCGCACCGTGCCCCGAGTATTAGATTTTTTACATTCACAAAGTATGACGTATTCTAGCTGATAAAAAATACCACGTTACATCTTACACAACTAACTAAATCATAAACCGTGAGACACCATTAAATCACTTGCTTTAAAAACGTTTTAAATGCACCGCGTTCGCTGAGTGTTCGCTATCTTGCTATTTGTCTCGTTTTGGTTAGGTTAGGTTAGACTTGCGAAAAAAGGATAACGCGAATTTGCTTCGGGCGAACGCCGATAATTTAGTACGAAACTTTTTTAAAGCAAGTATTTAATACGTATTTAACTTTTTTGTAATAGCACCGCTAATATTTAATTTGAATATAGCTGTGGCTATGATCGTTTTAAGGGGGAAAGCCACTGTTATGACTATTGTCAGTATTGTATGTATTGTATGACTTTGAACGTCGTCGCGGGCAATATATATATAAAAAATATTAAGAATTCATACGAGCCAATTCTAATACACTTTTTTCAGTTTCAGTGAGCCTATAGTCGAGTTGCAAGTTGACTGATATCACAAAGGAGACTAACATAGCAAATCAAGACAACTAGTTTGAATGAGTCTTGGTTCCAAATCTAATTTATTGCATTGATTTTCCCCAACCACATATTAAAAGAATAATTACATCAAATATATTATTGAACATTATTTCCTACATATTTTAATGTACTCCATTATTCTATCAGCTTAATGTGTGGAAGTAATTAATTAACAAATTTAAGAACATCAACACTTGACAAAGGCAGCCGAAAACTGGATATTAAGCACCGGAGAAGTGTAAAGTAATTACTGTTAATTATATTTGTAATTTGTTAGTCTTTATTTTAGAATGGAACTTAATAGAGACGTCTAAGATAATCAATAATAGTGATAGAATCGTTCTTAGCTTGAAAATTATTGAATAAGCGTTGACTCGGTGTTATAAACTTTGAGAATTATCTAGCTTCGTTGATAAAATTTACAAGATTACTTTATCTAACTAAATTTGATCTTAGCTTTGGAATATTATAGATTCACATTGGTTTTGACAATAATCCCTTTCCAAATGAGAGGGAGAAATAGTTTTGATGTATTATTCTCTTTTCATACATTTCATACAATGAAAGGAATTAAATATGTATGGATATGTCTTAGTAGAGACATAAGAATCCTATATGACCTAACCTGATACAGATATAAATCTAACAAGATACTTATATGTAAATGTATTTAAGTGTAGGTCTGTAGCAATAGTCTGTTGTTACAGATAGGTTTCAAAATACATATATATTTAGTTAATAGAAATAAAAAAAAACATGTTTTTTCAAAACATATACGTCCTAGCCTTTTTCCGCCATTTTGAGTGTTTTTGGTATATACAGAGCAAAACAAAGCCTATTTTAGGACAAATCATGGCAAGATTAGTTGTGACCGATCCAGAGGTATGGACTTAAAGACATAGTATTAATTGTCAAACTATCTATCTGTAGATGGTAGAGTCACGCTGAAGCTATGGTTTCAGCATGAATGGGTCGGCTCGCCCGGAGTAGTACCACCCTCTCACAGAAACACCCACGTAAATTAACAGTATTTGCGTTGTTGCGTTTCGTTTGGTCAGTGAGAGCGCCGGAGGCGCATCTCTCTTCTTCCCACCCCTTTCCCTTTCCCTACCCTTCCTAATGCCTCCAACTTCCTTCGCCGTACACAGATTGGCAACGCACTTTCGACTCCCCTAGTGTTACTAGTGTGTATGCATAGTGGTTATGTTAAGTACATCAGGTGACCCACTTTTTTTTTTTTTTTTCGAACTGACTATGCTATTGACCTGGCAAGGTCTTTACAGCTTCACCGGACTACATGCTTCACCGGACTACATCAGGTGACCCACCTATTCGCTTGCCTCCTTCAATGTATAAAAGAACATGTAATCTCATTCTCATGATCAGAATATTGACTTAATTGAAATCATGTTACAGATGAGTAAAAATATAATTGGTTCATTTAGTCTTTGAGATTTTGTTATCTACGAGACAGGACATATTTCTTAAGTGCAGAATCTCTGTACTTAGTAACTTATGTCTAGAAATATTAACATATAGTTCTTGCAAGGATATAACTTCAGGTATCAGAATGATGTATAGATAATAATTGAATTTTTAGATTCTAAATTACATTTTTCTTTAAATTGCAGCGCATAAAAAGTATACTTCATTAATAATAAAGTGGTAAATTTTGTGAATAAGTAATCTCCTGAGATATGGCTCCGTTTCTAAGTAGGGGTAGGGGTAGGGGGTTCGTTTTAGGGGTGTAAGGGGTGTCGCGTAACATCTTAAGACTTGAGACACCCAAGCCAACCTCACCTGCACGTGGTGCACCCTGCTGAATAACGAACGAGGCAATGGCGAATGCGGGGTGGTAGGGTTTTACAGCCCGACTGGGTCGCAACCACCATGTACATGGCGAAAAAGCCCGTCATAGTGACTCGCTTCTGCGCGTCGCGTTTCGGGATCAGCCTGTGCATATCCAGTACCGGGTGACTTTCGTCATTATGGCCGGCATGTCAGCGGCGACCGGCGATGGATAATATCTCTCGGTGGTTGCCGATGTTTTTGGATTGTACTATGCTTAACATCAGGCGTAGTGCAGTCACTATGTCGTGCTTCAATAAAAAAAAAAAGAAAAAAAGTAGTTGGGAGTAACATTTTTCTCTTGAGGGATGTAAGATATATTTTACTATTGTTATTTTCCTAATTACAATATTTAATTTAATAATAAACGATTTAGTTGGCAGTTATATTGACATATATATTTAAAAAATGCTATAAAAATATGCATATATGTATCATATTTTATAGTAATCAGTTTCAGTATTGGGGTTTATCGTTCTCAGATATACAAATATTATGGTTTTTATATAGATCGACGCATATGAAGACACGGTCAGCTATTAGTTATAAAATAAAGTCAAGGAATATTTCATTACTGGCCTCTGCCTTACTTCGTTCGCGTAGCATAGTTACTTTGGGCTAACGCTAATACTCAACGGAACCTCTCAAGAGGGGAAAAAACGATTTTGAAACAATCTTAATTGATACTCCGCTCCTATTGGTCTTAGCGTGATAATATATAACCTGTAATCGTCCTCGATAGATGAGTTATATACAAATGAAAGAGTTTTTCAAATCGGATCAGTACTTCCTGAGTGTACCCCCTACAACGTGACAAGCTCACAAACTTTACCTCTTTATAATATTAGTATAGATAAATTAATACAAATGTTGATATGCTAAGTTTTCGCTTGGACCACACTTATAGTCCCCCACGATTTATTCGACGGCGCGCGGTGATCGATGACCGGTGAGACTTGTCCCGGCCACCGCTACAACATGGCCAACGGCCACTACCGTTCCATATTTAAAAACATTTACCACGTTCCAAATTTAAAATTAATTTTAGTTATAATATCGCTTCTTTGTATTCATTATATTCTCTACTTTATAGCTGTTGTTCTAAATGATTATCTAACAAATTGCTACTTTTTTTCACTAAGCACTTTGAAACCGGTTTACGAAGGAGTTTTCATGAGAAATTATAGTTAAAGAAATAACTAATTCTTACGGTTACATACGCTATAAATTGTCGGTAATTTATGACATCATAGCGATTATAGATCAGGCAGACAGTGTGGGACCGATTCCTTCCTCCACATTTAAGGCCATAGGATTCTTATTGTAATAGTTTATTTGGCACCGGTTCGGCTCGTGAATGCCAAATAGGAAAGTTCTATGACCGTACGTTTTCCGCAACGTTGTTTTAAAATTTAAATATGTATTACATGTACTGTATTCATGCGTAACGAATACGCTGTCAAGATAAATTGTTGTGTAATAAAATCAATTTGATAGATTATATTATAACGTTTGATGGTCTAACTGAATATCTGGTAATTCGTATGTGAGAAAATTCTAATAATCAGATTCTGTCGATGTTGAATTGTATAATACAGCTTTTTAGGTAAGCGCTTGAAACGCTTGATGCTCTGCACCATTTAGCCGATATAGAGTTCAATTTAACTTTATGTAAGCTACAAATTAAGTCTTATATTTAATAGATATATTGTGATAATAATTCTTTTATCATATAAATTATTCTAGAATTATTTTCACATTAACATTACAGCCCTCTCACAGAAAACCGACGTGAAGTAACAGTGTTTGCATTGTTGCGTTTCGTTCGGTCAGTGAGAACGCCGGAGACCCATCTCCTCTCCCCTCCCCTCTCCTCTCCTTTAGTCTCTCCCTTTCTCTCCGTTCGCCCAAACATAGGCTGGCAACGCACTTGCGACACCTCTGGGGTTGCTAGTGTCTATGGACGGCGGTGATCGCTTAACAACAGGTGACCCTCCTAAATGATATAAAAAAAAGCAAAATAACAGTTCTTTTTCTTATTCACCTAAAGAGCCAAGTAATTTAATTCATAAAAATTAGATTTTATATTTTAGTCTATTTATTGATAATAGTTTACTGTTGAGCTATACAGTGGAGAGAAGACTAGATTTAAAGCGTTGGAGAAACAGAATGAAATTAACAAACACATGAAAAAGCTTTTAATTCAGTCTTTAAAACTGGATTCTTTATTAAAATAATTAAAAAACGGTATATCGCAGTTTTTTAATTAAGCTACGATTTTTTTCAGTATGTTATGTACCTAGTGTGATATGGTTATGACTTCATTTGCTTTTTGATTTATTTTTCTTTCCTAAGAATTCTTTGGGTTCAATGTTTGAAATGGTATTATTGGCGATATGAACATATATTTTATTTGCTTCACTAACACGAGATAAAGCCACGGTTATGCGAAAATCAATTGTCATTAAGACCATGTTTGCAACACGAAGCGTCTAAAGATCAACTAATTAAGCGCCATCTTTTCAATTTTTCTATAAACTGCATTAACCTGACGAGACTCCTAAAACTTTCTTTTTCCTTCGGTATGACCTCTGCCTATGTAGGTAATTCCACAAATTTCAAGTGTAGCAAATATACGTTTTAAATTTAATTGCCAAATATTCCGTGTAACAACGTAGAATGATCTAAAATGCAATATCACCGTAGGCAAATCACCAAAGGGGGTAGATACCGTGCTTTGAGTCCCACAGAGATAATATGCAATACTATATTGGTAATATACTAAAACTTTAAATTGAAATGTATCTTTTGAGACAAGTTTAATGACAAAACCATCGTCAGATATACTGCTTCAAGCTGCATTCAAATTACCCGTGAACACGTCATGAAAATTCATTTACTAATTTTGAACTTTGAAACACCAGACATTTTTTTTATAAATGCAGTAGTTAAGTATTATTGTATTCTTGTCACCCGCAAAAGGTTTCTAATAAATAATTTCAATATACAGACACGACATTAAAACAACTTTATTAGATTTTTTTTTCGAACTAACTAGGCTATTGACCTAGCAAGGTCTTAACTGCTTCACCGGACTACGTAATTTTATTAAACTACATAGGAAGGTGTAGAAGATTAATCATTTATTGAAGTAAATTTTGTCAACCATTGATTTCGATCAAACAGCTTTCATATTTTCTTTTAACACACCTCAAGTAACTAGTTCAAAATTACATTAGTCCCATTTTATGATTTTTTTTTAAAGTTCGTTTTATACATTTTGTTTGACCTTATTTGATACTCATATGAGTCCATACTCTTTACATCTGCCTTCATCTTCGAAATTATCTCCAAAGTGAGCTCACAAGTTATTTTTTCACATAATTACATTTTTTGTCATCTATCGAAAGCTTCTCGATCAGTCTGTTGCTAATATCTTCAAAATACACTGTTGTAAATAACAAAATAAAATCGTAATTTATGCAATAAAATGATGCTTTCAATAATGAGATTTTGAAAAATGCATTACAAACTCAAATAATAAAATACTTGAGAACGGTAGCGTACCTAAGATGAAGTAGTTTTTGACGAGGTACCCAGAGGCGTATTAAAATAAAACTAGAAATTCTAGAAGCACCAGCCATTTATTTTCTGCCAGGCTCCCGCTCTCAGCGCAGCAGAGTAGCACCGTGCGCCGTGCAATATATTGCTTTGTAAGCATCGTAAGTCGTAATACATAGCGCTGTTTATATTGCACAAGAGTCAGCAGTTTTATTACGGCATTATAAAGGCACGACTACGAAGTTGTTGACAGTTTAATAAGAACGTAAATTACTATAAACTCCAAATTTTAATCGATTAACTGTTATTGTTTTTCTTCTTATTTGTGTGTCGTTGTTAGTATTTCTTATCTCCTTTTTTTGTACTTATGAAGCCACATAAATTGATTTTAGATATAGTCGGATTTATTATATGGTGCTATTGTCAAGATTTAACTTATATTTTAAATATTAAGCCCAATTTTTCATATTCTATTTTTATTTCTCACACAGAAGACATCAGGCCTTGCAGTCCTCGAAATACTTTAAATTCAATATTGTAATTTCATTCATGACTTATTAAGATCCATGGCAGAATAATGTCTGCTTACTAGACATACTAGTTTCTTTCACCTAGGTACATATCAAATGCAATCAGCTCTCATTTAAAACCATGATTTCATTTAGTGAAACTGAGTATATTTAAAAAAAAAACATTTAAAAAACAGAAACCTTAATCAAATACATTAAGGGAAAAATTCTAAAGCAGTGAACTTTAGGTGGTTTGATTCTTTATCCTTCGTCCTTCAATCGCCTATGAACGTGTCCATATTTTTAAATCAATACAAATATTCGATTATCGCGAAGGCATAATATGAACGTTGTATTTTTTTTATTAAAAACATATAATATTCCCGTGTAAGCAATTCCTTATGTTCCCATGAAGTAAACACAGGTGTATCAACTCGTCCTTATACCCACAATTTCACTTTATATCTAAACGATTTATGGTCTTGTTGGAGTGGACATATTCACCGACGACTTGTAATATAAACTATTTTGTTTTTCATATTTCTTCTATTTTCCCGTGTATTCTCGTGTATTCTTGATTATAACGTTGTTTATTGTCTTTAACCATCACAGCTAAACAATGATACAACGCTACATAATCTACTGAAACATGAGCTCTGAAGACCATAGAGTGCTTATTGCAATTGGTATCCAAAAACTCCTTAGTAGGATGTTATCAACATTTAGTAATGCAGAGAATCGTAGGGCAAGGGTGAAGTTGGGCATGCCCACTAGGGTTCTTTTAAACCTACATTTGGATCGCATTATCATATTATTAAGGGATCCATAAAAGTTTTTTAAGTATCTACGAATCGGCAATATATAAAAGAATCTAACTTGCGAATATTATCTTATACTATCTCCCCGCCCCGACTTCGCATTTCAGAAGTGTAAAAACAATGGTAATAACCCTAGATGCAATGACCGGTGCCGTATGCTACAATGGGCGACTCGGACACTGTGCTTGATCATTGACGCGTGGTAGATTGTGTATATTTTTTTTTATTTTTCTATATTGAAGTCATATATTAAGCACCTATTATTTAATTGACTTAGAACGAATATCGAGTGTAGAGTATCTTCCATAAATATTGCTACTGTCTAAGCATTCAGCCTGTATATATATCATCCGCATAAAATACCTAGCTCCTATGAAAGAGCGAAATTAGTTTAAAAAGAACAAAGTTCAACAGACACCAATTACTTAAGCATAAATTGTAAAAAGATACATAAATTTGCAATATCAGAACGATGACTTAATTTAGATATATATGCTCTATGAAACATTCTAATGCTATTGTTTAAATGTGATAATAATGCAAATCGCTATTTAACTATCTGCGGTACAAAATTATTATTTAGTATTTTTAAAAGTAATTGTTAAAAAATACAATTAAAAATGAAATTTATATTTCGACTATATTTTTATGCGATACAGAAACAAATAGTAGTAAATGTAAAGCAGTTCTGAATCCTCTAAAATATGATGACGTTTGTTTTTTTTTTTAATTTTGAATATTTTTCGTGTTTGGTATAACAGAAATATTCTGAACATTCGACCTTATTAAATCTTCTATTATAGGTCGTCTTAAACTGTGAGTGACACAAAAGAGGCTGATAAATAATCATAGCTTTTTTGTCTCACTTTTTGCCTCACACATTTTTTTTCTTACTGACAAAATCATTTTAGCCAGTTGTACCTACTCATAGCAAGAGTAATTATAGTTTTAATTTTGATATTCACTATTACTCTAGCAGGAATACCTAGCGCCCGCGTGGCCACAACCTCACACATAAATCACACTCTTTGTGTCGTGTAGATTTTTCAAAGGTTATGTTGTATACAAGACATTAATTAGTCCGTGCATAAATCGCTAATAACATATCAACGTATAGCACAACAATAATCCTACAACCCATACAATAAGGCATCTATAATATATTTATATAAAGAATAATACAATTCAAATGGAGAATCTCATAATTAACCTTACTATCATAAACTTACGTAGTTATTGTAGTAAAGTATCTTACACTCTTTGTCTAGTAATTAGATAACTACAATAAGCAATAACATAATTAAATATGACGCAATCAAGTTATGAATATGTTGGACTAAAACAGTATGATATTGTGTAAAAAAATCCATCATTAATTAATTTCATAACGCTATTGTCTAATTGTAGAGCCACAGATTATTATATTGGGCAAACAAATTTACAGCTTTGTCCGAGCATTTATACGAACAATTTGTATTGTGTTGTTATTTCCCACTGGATTTTCTTATTTGTGTCAAGTGCGGGTCAGGGGGATTAATAATCACATTATTATGAAGAGAAATACATTTTGGATTCTTTGTTGTCGCGCTCACTTGCATTATCCAATTAGCTTGTTAGTAACAAGGTCGTCTCATAATGGATGCAATTAATAGCCGTGCTAAGTTAATTTGGAATTATAATTAATTTCAATTCTTTTTATAGAAATTATGTAATGTTAATTACATAAATTGTATGTATTTTATTCTTTACAAAACATATTTATTTTTGTAATGCACTGAACTACATTTTTATTGTACGACGTTTAAAAAAATGTAATAAACGTATCCAATGTATATATATCCTATATATCCTTTCTTAATAGATAATAATATTATAATGATGCTTGCGATATTGGAAAATAAATCGTATTTAAATGACGAATAGGTTTAAATTTTATTAAACGAATTAGTATTTGAAAGTGGGTATCTATACATATTATATTTTCATAATCCTTTCAAAACCTATGGATTCACACTACTTAATATACTAATTAAGGACTTAGGATACTTAATACTCTTTGCTCAATCTGTTGTACTCACTAACTGTTAGCCAACTTGCCTATTTTCATTCAAGAATAGTTAATAAATTCTAGAATTCTAAAAATGTAGAAAATAATAAATAAACATCTTCTTAAGTCATCTTAATGAAAAGGGTTTCTATATTATTGAAATCATACTTATATCTTGTCGACATAAATAAATCTGTGAAACGATTTTGCCTACATTCTGAGTTCAAAATAAAACAATTGAGAGAATGTATTCTTTTCCGCGTAATATTAACGGTATTCGTCCACAGAACAGTCAATTTAAATATTAAAACAGTCCCGGCATCCGGCTTGTAAACCATCAGCCGAGTTAAATAGCTGCAACGTCAAATTGTTTTACAACATAACTTCAAAAAATACAATTATTCTTGTAGACAACTTACTTCTTAATTTAATATGGATCTTTATCTTTTGAAAGAACGTATACAGTTGATTAATTAAGTAATTTGCTATCGAAGAAACAAAAGATAACTCGCACGCCATACGGATTCTACCTCTAAAATAGGCGGGAATATTAGCTTAATCATACACGTTACTTTTAGTACTAAAATTCTTGTTTTATGTTAACAGGGCGATGATACTGTGCCTGATTGTGAACATATAGAAATCTAAGACAAATTACGACCATTAAAATATTAACAATCCATCACTATACGCAACCGTGATGATGGATGAGAAAACTGTAGCCTCCTTGGTGGCCTTCGTAGGTATACGAGACATACTATATGTGAGTCACTGTGATGAGGTTTTTAATGATCTATAGGTTTTAGCATTTCGACTACGATATCATATCGGCTGAGTGCCTTAAGGTTTCGCCTTAGTAGTCCGGTGAAGCTGTTAAGACCTTGCTAGGTCAATAGCGTAGTCAGTTCGAGAAAAAAAAACTACGATATCATCTGATGTTAAATAACGATGTGATCTAAGATGGTGAACATACTAAACTTGTTCTTCTTACAAAGGTTGTTGCTTAATTGCAGCTTTTGGAAGTTGGAATAATCTAATAGGTTTTTGTCGATAGATTTTCAACTTGTTGATGGTTCTTAACTAGACAGACATACAAACAATACAACTTTCATCACGGTTAGTACTATAAAGTTGTAGAATGTTTCATTTTTGAGACACTATGCAGTTAAGGATTACAATATATCATTGCCGACCATAATAGCTGAATAAGTTAATTGACGTGTAAAACAAATCCTAAATGATAACCATGGGCATAAAGAAGAACACCCTCACTCATAACGAATCGAAGATCTAACCAAGGTATAAGCAACAATTATTACAGTACAACCAATACTTTATATCACCGAATTGTCAGAGCTACTGAATCTGAACGATATTATCGAACCAAATAAAATTGTAGTCTCTATTATTTCTTTTATCTATTATTTATATCTGAAACAGCTGAATTAATTTGGATCAAAATTTTTTTGTAAGATACGTTTTTAGGGCATTATCTACGTTTTATCACATTACACTTTTCCATAAGATCTAAGCTATAATGAAATAAATTATACATACTCCACATAAAAGCGGCAATGATCACAAAATTGTAATATGATTCTCATATATTTATATGAAGCATTTTAGTGTACTTTGTGCGAAGTATTTTATTAACAGTGAATGCACACATATTTAGTATAATAATGTGTGGTTTCTAGGCTAGACAGCCGGTGGAACGTTGCAATGAAATCATAACGTACGGACATTACGTAATTTGAACAACAAAAGGCAAATATTCCGAGCCATTCCGCTAGTTTATGTCAGCGAGACGAGTATTAAGGTAAATTGTAGGTACAATTGCGCGCACGGGGCACTCGTTAGCCGGCTTGCTGGAGTGACGTGAAGCCGCGGCCGAATGTCGCATTGTTTCAGTTTTATGCGTAGATTAACTAGGGAGATTTATAGCGGTCACGGAGAGGCTAGTTCGGTGGACGTTAAGGCCTTTTTGTCGAAACGTTTCGAGTCTCATAAGAGCCCAATTTGTGGGAGCGCTTAATGCGGTGTCGTGCATGCTCCGCCTTTTTATTGCTGCCCCTTAACTGTAAACAACACCCATTCTAGCTAAGAATGTCTTGGAATTCGTAGACGATGACATTATATCTCGTAAAGACGCGACATGTATATCTTCCGGGAAACTGGGTTGGGCCCAACTATAATAAATAAGTGGAATGTTTAGATATCAACACACAGATTGTACTTCTGTATTATTAACGTTATCAATTTCACCTTCAAGATCGGAAATATAGAGTTTTATAGCTAAACTAGTGTACGCCTGTGATACCGTTTTCTTAAAAATGCTGTTGTTTTAAAAGACGTAAGTGTTTTATTTGGATGATTCGTAGATTATCTTATTTTATTAAATATATTTTTTCATTATTACTTAACCCCTTCTTCATTGTTACTAACTTTGAGATACCTCTGTTAAATTTGATTCTTACTGCCTTGAATGATAAAGCATATGTATGTACTCTGCGTAATACTCTGAAAAACCTACTCTTAACTAAGAAAAGTCTAGACAAAATCAATCATAGTCTATGCAAACAGCAAACACTTCAATTCTATGTATATGCATAGATTAAAAACAAACATCTGAAATGTAAATATTCAAAATTAGACAGTGAAAGGAACTAAGGAACTTTTGATAACAGTATTACTATGAAATCTCACTACCAAAACGCATTTCAATTCGAATTACATATTCGAATACTGTTATAACAAAATACCACAGATTATCTGTAAAGCGTATTGCAAATGTTGTTCCGACTGATGATGTTTGACTCCTTACGGAGAACGTTTTTTGTTGCTTCGATTAAATATAGACTAATTGATACACCATCAATACTTCTTTAACTTTCTATAACCACAATTAAAGAGCGCTAGAACGGCAAAATTGAATTCTTATTGATGACTAGCTGACCAGTGCAACTTCGTCTGCACCACATTGGTCATCACTGGTTTAAATTGTATTTTTAAACGTGAAAAAATTGAATAAAACTAATACCCGATTGCAGCCACAACTACCGTTTCCAGTTGTGAATCCAAACTATCCACGGATTAACTGAAACATTACCAGATTACATGTAATTTTTTTTTAAATAAGCCTAGTACCCGTTCGTAGCATTATCTACCACTCCGTTGCTTGTAGTCCGGTAAAGCTGTTAAGACCTTGCTCCGCCAATAGTCATTTCGAGAAAAAAAAATATACGAGGTTCAATTAAGATAAAAACTAACCTACATAAAACTAAATAAACATCTCTACCGCTTACTTTATCATAACCATCTTCAACTTGTATTAAAACCTTTTTATACTCCATTATATTACAGAAAAATATATGAACACCGTATCGAAGCGTCAAACATCGCGCCGAACCGTCAAATGTCACTTGCTTGAAACTATAGTCTAAGAGTTATAAACTGTTTCGAAAACGTATTTTAAATATATTTCTAATACATTTTTATAAATAATCTCTGTACCATTTACAACATAGTGCCTATCACTTCTTGATAATTTATCTATGTTGATATGTTTCTATTGTAGATTATTCTACGTTGTTATATTGAATATTTGGCATTAAATACATAACGTGTATTTGTCACACTTGATATTGGCGAAATTACCTATATAGGCAGAGGCCATACCGGAAAGAATCAATCAAGCCAGTTTTATACATTATATTCATCCTAACAACGGGCTACCTGGCTGCCGGTAAGAGTTGCGTTTATTTGTGCATATCGTACGTTCACAGACCAAAATATTGATTTTTAAATAATTTTAGGATGTTTTTTTCCACTAACTTAGAAACGTTATTAAAATGGAATTATTATTGAAAGACATTTTTGGTATTGACAATAATGTGCTTGATGCTATTTTTTGGAAATAAAAATAAAAGTAATCTTACCCTATGTTAGAATAGCAGTAATTTTATTATTACTATATTTAGATATAAATAAGTACAAATTTTATCTTCCACACTAATTCAGTTATTACTCAATATTTAGACCGATTTATTGCTATAAAAATAATGTGTATAGAATATAGCTATAGCTATAGTTTAGTGCGGTACTGGCTGCACGATAAAGATAGCGATAATTGTGGCAGCGTGTGTTATCGACGCATTTTCTTTTCGAATTGTATACGCTGTTGACCTGGTAAGGTCTTTACAGCTTCACCGAACTATTGAGTCGAGCGCTGAAGGCACTCAACCGACTTGGGATCTTTGGGCGACCAACTCAAGGGTGCACGGTACACCTCGGCTTGGGCTGTCGCCTGTTTTGTGCAAAAATCGTAACCTATCTGATCTAACCTAAGCTAAGCTATCTAGATATACGTATATAAGTTATTGAAACATGCATGTGTACCAAGCATGCGTGCCTCAACAACTCCTATATGTATTTTGTGTCGGAAAAATTTCTCCAAACTATATAGGATTGGATAGGGAAAAATAAGGGTAGAACTCTTTGTTGTGTGTTTATTTTTCTGAAAAAGAAAAACAGCATGTAAGCGTGTAGGCGTGCACGTGTGTATAGGTGATGTGTGTGATGTTATAGCAGTGATTTAAAGTTTTGTGTCATTGTATCACGCGAGCAGCGTACTCAAAGGCTCCCCGCCGAGGGAACGGACCTAGGCTTGAGCCGTTGCCGAGCGGGGCCTAATCTGGTGTGCGGGAGTGAAATTTACCCCCAGACCACGGTGGCGTGATAGTGATTATGCGGGCGTGGACGTGAACACGCTTTGTTTGAAGAGACAGGCTGCTACTGATCTTTCGCTGACCTGATTGAATCAGGAGGGTCGGTAAGAATGTGTCGCGGTCCTCTTCTATACTGTGCAGCGTTGGGTACGGGTTCATAGTTCGTGGCGGATGCCACTAAAGGGCTGGGATGATTCGCGGCTTTTTCGAAATAACTACGTGTGAGTGATTTTATATACGCCCAGACAGAAGGCATCTCCAGGTCCCTGTGGAGATCCTTATTCCGGACGTACCATGGGGCACCGGTTATTTTACGTTGGGCTTGGTTTTGGAGAACCTGTAGCTTTTGAATATGATTTTGCGCATGTGCAAAAACCGAACAACTGTACGTCATAATCGGACGGATGTGAGTTTTATATAAAGTGAGTTTATGTCTGGGGGACATTTTACTCTTATGACAAAGCAAATGATAGAGACGACCCAAGACCATAGCGGCTTTGTTTCACACTCTGTCTGTGTGTGAATCGAAATTTAAGTGTTTATCTAAAGTGACGCCAAGATATTTCACCTCGCCGGCCCAAGCTATTTCGGTTTCGTATAGCCTGATGGTCGACGACGCATATATTTAAAATGGCGTCAATCCCAAGTCATACGTACATACCTTTACGTTTATCGTTGTTTCATTGTATATGGTGAAATCTTAATATCAATAATGTTTAATAAAATGAAATTTGTTCTTTGTTATGGAAAAAAATAATTGGTTAAAATTAATTATTTTTGTTTATAAAATATATCAGCGGGTATATATATATGATTGTTTATAAAGAAATGTGTCTGACTGTGATAATTCATGCTTTTAATTGCGTTTAAAAGTTACTGAAAAAAAAATGTTCCTAAACCTATTCATAAATCAAAATTAATTAAATCAAAATGCGCATTAAAAATACAACGTTAACCGGCTACCAAGTGTCCTTTCGGGCTAATACCAACCTCTCACAGAAAACCGACGTGAAATAACAGTGCTTGCATCGTAGTGTTTCGTTTGGTCAGTAAGAGCGCCGGAAGCTCACCTCTCTTCTCCTTTTCTCCTTAGCCTTCCCTTACCCTCCTCCAATATACAGGTTGGCAACGCATTTACGACACCCCGGTGTTGCTAGTGTCTATAAAGGGTGGTGGTCACTTAACATCACGTGACCCACCTGTTTGTTTGCCTCCTATGATACAAAAAAATATATATTGATATATTAAAGAACCAGGTATTCTAAAATTCTTGTTCTTTCAACGTTGCCGGCTCTTGTACTAAGGTGTCGCAAAAAAGTCTAGTTACGTTAACTACAAATTTTTGTTTTTCGTTATCCTGGAGAACCCGTTGCGTTTTATGAGACAAAAAGTATCCTGGATGTAGCCTTGTAATATCAGTTATCACTGTGTTAAATTTCGTTAAAAATGGCTTAGTACTTTCAGAGTAATACAGGCTTAGATTCTAGACTTTAATCCTAAATCCTGGAGAACTCTTTGCGTTTTATGGGATAAAAAGTACATTTGATGTAATCTCGTTATATTAGGTATCACTATGTAAAGTTTCGTCAAGATTGGTTCAGTACTTTCAGAGTGATGCGTGTGCATAGGGACAGACAGACAGACAGACAGACAGACAGACAGACAGACAGACAGACAGACAGACAGACAAAAATTGTAAAAAGATTATTTTTGGCTTCTATATCGATAACATAGTCTACCCTGATTAAAATTTTCAAAAAATATTTAATGTACAGATTTCGACTTGTTACAGTTTTATTATAGTATAGATAATTCTCTTATCCTATTTCGCAAATATAATTACAGCACGTGGAAAAACTAATTCATCTACTGATTATTATGATTAGTATAAGTTAGTGTCATAACATATGTTTTAAATTAAACCATAGTAAAAAATGTTTAAATCTATTATTAAGATCAAATCAAATCCGATGTGATTAAACATTGATTTGTAATTTTTGTAAGCAAACCGATTCGCGAACGAAAGCTAAAAACTGCAACAAAACTCAAACACATACAAAATTGGTCGGATTCTTACACTCACCAATCTTCGTTTGGGCTTGATAAGCGGCCTATTTTGACCGTTCATCTTGTAGTAGAGGCCGCACGCGTTGCAGAGGTAGTGTCCGGTGCCATCCCGTCGCCACAACGGTGTGCTCGTCGCCCCACAGTTGACGCACTCACGACCCTCTGCACCACATACACACCACAATTACATTTAAAATTTCATGATTAAAACATGAAGAAATTATATCTTTATGTATAAAAATTTATATGTAACAAGACATTATGTCTAATCACATTAATATTGAAATAGTGTAGTAAAAATAGCTTTGAATTTAAGAGCTAATTTACAAAACCAAATTTAAGTTAGAATTACACAAACAAAAAAAAGCAAAAATACACCTTATACCGTTAAATTAGCATAGTTTTATGATATATATCTGATTACCTGACTCCTGGCAGGCTGAGGAAGAGACCAGAGAAATATCACATTCAGATACGTTACATATAGAATATCACAAACTAACAAGACATGCATCACGTCAATACAATATTATAATACCAAACAAATCTTTTATTCTAAGAAAAATCTAATTAAAATTACTACAGTAATTGGCGAAACATTTAATTACCAAGGGAAAGAAGCGCAACGGGTTTCGCTCGAAGAAAAAATATCAAGATTTTAATACGCAAAGAAAAATGTAGAGAAAGTAACATTTGCATATTGGATTGCAAAGATGAGTAGAAAAAACATATCATAAACCAATTCAGCAAAGTTATCAACTAATAGGCCTTTCAAAATCAAATATCTGACCTTTTACTGAAACCTTTTTCTGTACTGAAAATATTAAATCTTAACTACAGGTTGAGTTTTTGGCGGGATCTTTGTGTGTCATGTAGTGGATTTTATATTTTATTCATAATCTTGTGTTATTTGACTCTATATTTGGTAATTTGGTGGTGTATTACATAATATAGTTAGTTTATTGTGCATAAGTGAAGTGAATGGAAAATAATACCACGAAGCATGAAATTCTGAGTTGCCACAAAAATTCCCTGGAAGGTTCTGATAAGGGATCCACCATCTTGTTAGAATATTGAAATAATTACACGACGCTTGTAATATTATTGTACTATAACGTCCATTGAAAGAAAACAATGACACTGGCAAGTGCTTCTGCGGAGCCAAAATAAGAAGAAGAAAATAGCTACAGGTTATTTTTTTCTTTATTATACTTTATAAGTTTTAGCGTTTCATCAAACCCTCATTTTTTGGTGTTAAATTACGATGGTAATACATAGTAACATGGTAGCACATGGCAAAATGGTAACACACTAAACAGAACAGGGACAGGATTAAAATGCTAGAACAGGTAGCTTTGTGGCAGAGTTACATCTTGAAGGTAGTAATTATCCAAACAGATAATAAAATCCTACAAACATGCTATACCAAAATCACAAAATCATCGTTTTTTTACTATCACCATAAATAATTATTCACAAAACTACTGCGAAATATTATAATTAGCTACGCTGTAATAAACAAAGCAATCTACTAAGAAATTTTGGGTTACAAACATGACCCAGAACTATAGGAAACAGAGCATAACATTACTGTGTATAATTGAATTAAGGTAAATTATGCTGTAGTCCGGTGAAGCTGTTAAGACCTTGCTGGGTCAATAGCGTAGTCATTTCAAAAAAAAAAAGTAGATTATGCATAAAATAATTTTAACGTAAACAATATTTTACTCAAGTTCGTAATCTATTACACAAAATTAATACTACTGCATTTGATGCTGTATTTATTTGTAACAAAGCAGAATGCTTACAAACATTTGAAATAAAGCGTGAAATAAACATGCAATATTAGTATAAAACCCCAGGACGAGCCTCCTTCCGGAGAAAATTATACCGTGAGAAATCAAAAACATTGTTAAAATAAACAATTTCATCAAAATTACTCGTTCGGTTAGTGAGAGGATGTGTTCACATATGGAACGCGCGTGCGCCGCCCACAAACTCTTTTCTAAACTCGATTACATGACCGATGATTTACCGATATCGAATTTAGAAGCTCATCTCGTTACGATTTCATATCCTTCATTTAAATATATGCGTACGTATAGTCGACCGGCAAACTTGGCTTTATGAGAAACGATTAATAAAACATATATCAAATTAAATATGTCTAATCTAAACCATATCACGACTATATTCATTACATTTCTAATTATATCAAGCTGGGTGGGTATCGATAAGGAAATTTTCGCTTATCAAAATCGTGTTTATGAATTTTTATTTGTCATTTAACACACGTCATAACACGCTCTGTATCTTTCAAACTTCTGACGCTTCCTTTACGATCACAATTTTAAAAATCTTTTTTTGTTATTCATCAAATGAAGTATTTATTTTGAATATTTGATTAATCATATTTCTAATGTTCGAGAAATAAAAATAATATAAATCGATAGATAAACGATAGAGATACACTGAATAAACAGCGATAAGGAAACCGTCTGTTACGAAGGTGAAAGTAGCCGAAGATTATAGAAAAAAACGCTGTTAAACGAACCGAAAAATGTTTTACGAGCTTTAGGCAGTGCAGCAATTCATCTTTTTTATGTAAAACCAGATCAAAACCAGCAATTAAATCTCCGGACCTTATCGAAAACTTATTGCCATCGGACGGACCGACCGACGACTCACTTTTTGGTCTCTAACCCTTTATATTTTTTGTTCGATCGATAAAACCTGTAATTTGTATCGAAGTTTGTAATATATAAACACCAATAACAATTATTATGAAAAAATAACAGGATATTACCCGAGCCGTGATATTTTACGATCGCGTCTCTAGCTTTTAAGAGTGATTCGCTTCAATAGTAACATCTCTATTGGTAAAAACGTTTGTGAAAGTCGACAGTGCCGCGGGCGGTGACGATTCATGAGATTTACATCTGCCTGCCCCTCACCGTACATATGTCGATATTACACGTATTATTAAAGAGAGCGGTATTTCTGATTAATTACTCCACGATTTAATTGTCCGATCCAATTTATTACCAACGTTTTAATTCGTTCACACTATTACGCTTAGACTACATACATTTGTCTATTTTATTTCTTTATAGTGTATAGATGACGTATGATGATAATCAGTTTTTCATTCTTTTGTTATTAGCACTTTTCTACTTAAGTATACCTTATACCGATATAAAATCTATATATATGTATATCTAATACCTTTAAACGAGCAATTCTTGTATATTTATATAATCCTATATATTCAAGATCTCGGAAACCGCGTCATCGATTTCCGTGAAACTTAGTATGTAGGTAGTTTCCGGGACGATAAATCGATCTAGCTAAATTTTATTCATAGAAAACTTTTTAAACTGAGATTTCAGGCAATGAAAAAATATAATTAGAATATGAAGATAAATTTCGCCGGCGCTGTCAAAACAAAAATAGCTCAGATGGAAATCGGTTGCTTCGAAAATCCGTCTAACCCCAGTTCGAATCCGAGTAACAGTTAAAGAGATATTTTTTTAATACTTTTTTTTTTGCTGCTAATGCTTTTAATGCTAATGTTGTGAGGCAAACGTTAGGTTTGTTTATTTTAATTTAAAAATGTTTTTTAAAGAACCGAGCTAGACTCGGTCATCCAGGTACTATTTAATAAACGTATATATAAAGAGTAAGAGCTAATCTAAATATATATATAGTATGGACGACGGTATGAACTTTAAGCAAAATATTCCAGCGTTTGTACAAAATTAGAATGCGGTCCGCTCTTTATTTCCCGGAGTGATGTGCGCTCGTGACGCGGCGGCGCTACGTGACCGCGATAAAAGATTTTCATCTGCCATATTTACGTAGCCGAGTGGGCGGTTTTTATTTTTCGAGAGTCTCGACCCGTACTCGATTCCCGTTGAGAACTCGCAAAGTTTTCACACGAACCGAACCGCGACCGTGCCCGTGTGGGGATGCATGTCAAAACAGCTTCGATTACTCGAAAGCTCTTAAGCGTTTCGAGTGAGTTTCTACTCTCCAAGTCACCCATACGTTCGATCAATGGACGTTGTGATAAAAACAAGTAACTACTCGACTTTAGCCACGTTTGTGAAGTAAAGTCTTGATGGGGTGGTACTGACTGGCAGAATAGTGTTTTAAGTTCTGTAGGTTTGAATCCTGGCATCAACCAATGAATTTTTCAGAATTCCCGAACTCAAATTGAAAAGGTATTAGAAGGAAATCAGAATGTTCTTAAGCGGAGAATGTTCTTGTAGTACCAACGAGTATGGCGAATATGTATAACTGTATTTCTTGGTATTTGAAATAACCAACATCGTGGTTTGTCTTGGTGATTGTGTCGGACTTCTTTAATCAGGAGGTCTTTAGTTTGGTACTCTTACAGACTAACATTATATTCATTATTATTAATTACGTATAAAGTTAATTTATATGAGAGTAACGTAATTTATAAATGAAGGAGTAATTCGTTAGCGCAGACCGTGACGGGCTCTCCGACGCAGTGGCCCATCAACAAGTAACGGTGAGACTATTTTGCATACAAACCATTAAATTATTGCTCAAAACTAATTCTTTGTTGCGCCACAGACGCTATTATTACAGTTTAATTACATGTTAGTATGCAAATATGTGTACTTAATGGAAGCTGATATTTTAGCATGAGATTTAGTTATGGTAAGCATTGTGTTATGAGAACACTTTGAATCTATATATAAATATATATTGAAAATACAGTTTCTTTGAAGTTCATCGTTTCTCAATCTCAAATTATCGTAGGATCGTTCTAGGGTACGTCTTTTTTTTGGATTCCACGGACCCTTTGCCATTTTTCCTATTTATTGTTGTATACCTTTGTGGGTATCAGCCAGCAAATATAAATTACTAGCAGGACCGGTAGACGTTGTCTAGCCTTAACAATGAAAAAAATCCCAAAGGCAACCTGCGGCCAACTATCGATTCCAATTGTGAGTCAAAGACATTCTTGAATCCACTTGATCATACACCCACCAGAATACACTTGCAGATGTTTAATGAAAGTCTTTAACTTGAGAGTGCTTACCAATAAGGCGAACATAAAAAACCTCCACCAACATGCCATTCTCTCATCATGGTTTTTCCCTTTACCGCAGCCTCAGGCTTATTTTAGGGCTTGGAACCTATATGAATTGACGCGGTCTCCTAAGAATTAAAAACCACTTAAAAATATATAAAAAAAATCATTCATTGACATGACATACCTTAAGAATAAGGATTCATGTCACTTTGAAAGAACAGAAGGTATCTTTATAAAAACCTAAGTTCTAAATATTCTACAATAAACAACGCTAAAAGAAAGCAGTAGTTTAATCGAGTAACCAATTCACAAAATGTTGACGAATTTTAGCATTAGTCAGTGAATATATAATTATATATTTCCCGGAACAAAGGTAAACTACAAGAATATCTCTCAACCAGTGGTAAGAACAGTTCATAGCTAATGATTATAAAAATAAATTCATCTCGAACTAGCGCATATCAGATCTAAATTCCAACGGATCAAAGTTTTGAAGCATCACGAGTTTAAATTTGTTATTTAAAAAGTACAACGGACAAACAAAACTTTCAACTCACTTTCTCTAAGATGACCCACTACATAGTCTTCTATCTATAAAGAAAGTAATTGTTTTAAAGAACTTTAGCAACTGATTTGTTAACAATGTACTATAAACGAGTAGCAGTAGTTAGTAGCTCTTAAAACTCTAAACGGTCTCTAAATGGTAATCATTGTTCTTAGTGTCCACAAATCGAGTGTAGAAGCTACGAGTCCTATAACGCTCTAAAAATTTGCTGAGAGAATTGATATGAATATATTAGATACCATAGATGTGATTTATTCTTAAACAGAACTACTTAAAAAAATCACTTACATTTAAGTCCTAATAGAACGAATACGTTAGAGTAAGTGGTGGCAATGTGAGCACTAAATATTAACGACTAACTGAATTTGACAACTCAATCTCGCTTATAATAATAGTCTTGTACTGACAAGAATTTTGACTATTAATATGTACCTATATAAACTTTGCTATTTATAATACTCTTAACGACGCATAACTACAACTGTAAAGCCTACGAAACTATAGAGTAAATAACTGGTCAATCCATGCTCAAAAACGCTCCGCTCACTTCCAGTTAGTCACTTCCATATTATCTACTACTTTTATTTGAATAAGCTATTCTAATACATAAACACGTAATATGATATTTCGATGTTTAAAAAAAGTACAGTAAAATATAAAAATGTAGTTGATACCTAAACACAAAACTAACGAATCACAACACCAACAGCACCTTTTTGTAAACAGACAACAAAAGGTCAAAATAATTTTCACGGTCGCCTGCACCGTTGTAACCGAAGCAGAAACGTTGTTGGATGGTATTTGCATTCTTTATTAGCATACTCCAAAATAATTACTTATGAGGAGGGATGCAATGCCGCTGAGTTGGCAACGTCCACTCGGCTCACCGTAATTATTTTGTACACGAGTCAAATTATGCTCAAGTTACTTAATAAGCGCCACGGTAACAAACAGATATTTTTTTAATTTTTTATAATACTACATTAATACCAGCGTCTTCGCTAGCGTGTAATTACTATTTCTTATTGTTGATTAATAATTTACATATTAATTTACTTCAAGTTAAATCAAGTATAAAAACGTATTCTAATTAAAAAGGTATTAAATTCTCACATAATACCTCCCCAACTATTGAAACGCGTTAAAATTATATCCTAACCAAATTGTATGTCACTTCACTTTTCAGATTTTAACTTACAACGATCGAGATCTCTATTACAGACAAATATATAATGAAGTCAGAGGCAAATTAATTTATCCATATATATTATAAAAAGGAGTCTCGCCGTTTGTCCGTTATTACATTTATAACTCGAAAACCAATAAGCCAGTTTACACAATTGTTATTTTAAATTAGCCAGCTTTTAGCATAAATTTCCCTACATCATACAATATAATATACAAAATTATGAAGTGAAAGTAAATTAAATCGACACAAAATAACTATCAGAATGTATTTGTTGCAATATTTTATGTAAACCATTAGATATTAACCAATATAATGCCATAGATAATGGTTTCGAATAGAAATGACAAAAGAATACCACTTTTATATTTAATTCAAAGTGAACTTTTTTGCATCTTACGCGAGCGGAGTCGTAGATACATCTAGTTTTATATTAAACGAAACTATTTCCATGGTTATTGTAGTAAGAGTTATCCGAAATTCTCGACCATTAAATTTTCTCGGAGAATTCTTCGTTTAGGAAGTATTTATAATACAATTTTATTCGTAATGTATGCTATACATATTCATTACATCATGTCGTTTTACTTTCAGAAGAGTCTAGCTTCATAATCTTTGGTTAATAACCTTTTAGTTTCCGGAGATATACGAGTTCAACACACAGTGCACAAAGCTCTAACCTGATGTGAATAACAAATTTTATCAGTCGCACCGGCCGCGGCCTTACATCCCGCAACTTTATATAACAATCTAATACAAAAACATTCAAACCTAATTACTAGAAAAGATATTCCCTGAATGAAAGCTTATTTTAATATTTTATTACACGTATATTTAATCCTTTAATTAAAATATTGAATTAATCGCTAACGTTCCACGGATGTGCAACGTAAAATGCAAATTTCGTGTACCGCGATTGTGTACCACAGCGTGCATCGGCAGACCGTGACGAATCCACTATACCTAACCACCGTTTACGAACTAAACATAAAAATGTATATTAGCAGCTTGTTTGATAATACGTCAATATATTTTTTACGGGTATTTCAAAAAGGATTATTAATTTTATTTATTTTCATCACACTATATTGATACCCGGACGCGAAATATGAAACAATCGTTTAACTATTTCGTGCAGTCATTTATTTCATTAATAACTATTACGAATCCTTCTTTTATGCATTCGCTTAAGTACTTTCCCGTTTTTTCATAACCAATGCATTATACAGTCATCTTATTATATTTTTGCTAAAATTTTAAAATAACAGTTATAAATTCAAAACAAGCTTTTAGTATTAAATCACTCGCTAATATAATAAATTACCGTATATAGTAGATGCAATTAAGATTATCGTAGATTCATTTTTCTACTTTTTGTACTCCTCTTTTTTGAATAAATCCGCTTATTTAGTCTTATTCAGTGTACGCTGAGAATCAGCGAGAATATTAGCTCTAATATCAAGTAATGTCGAGTGTATTTGTTATTATAAAAGAACATAATTACGGGTCCAGTAACAATGTATGAAGAGTCTCGATTCCGGTTATCAGACGAGCGTTGGTCCGCGCCGGTCCATGTAGCGGGGTGCTCGTACTCGTACCACTAATTGGTTGCGTAACCTTCGCAACATCGTCGTTGCTGCAACGTAACGCGTGAGCTGCATACAAAACACGCCTTCACTCATAACAAACAATTATAACCTTTAACCCTACGGCAATAAGAAACAAACAACGTAAAACAATAACCGGCTGCATTTAGATTGTTGAACACAAAATCATTGTATAATTTGAATACGGTTTAAGTGAACGTAACATTGTTTTAGAAAGTGTTGAATTGTACAATGAAATAAGCAGTTGATATTACTGTACTCCGATTCCGCCTACATTCGTGGTTATTTTCTTTAAAACGATTATAGATATAGCCGCTTATTGCTAATTCATGGTTTTCGTAACGTGAAATTTTAATTTGCTCTGTGGTATTATAGTGGAACGTTAGAGAGTCGAGGTCAACCGATAGGCTGGCTAACAATGGAATGGTTCGCATCCGGCCGCTGTTTATTATCATAATACTTCCACCGAGGAACCAGTGCCAAACTAGCAATAGCGTTTTAGCACTTACCGACGTTTATACGATCGGTTTAAATATCTAGCTACATACTAATTTCATGACTATTGTTTCGAACTATAAATATATTATCATTGTTCTATTGATTTTAACTTCGTATTGCCTATTCAGTTCAATTCTACAAAACGTGTATTTAATTTACCTGTTATTTCTTCATACGATAATATGCACTGCTAGAAAAAGCTCATGATTAAACCATATATATATTACAGATATCCTAACTAATATAATAATAAGAAAGATAGGTCAAAGCAGCTTTAATTCTGGCATTTCTGGGGTGCCCGACTAGGTGCAGAACTCCAAGAGGATTCCCCACGAAAAAAAAGCTTTAACGCGAGCTAAGACTCAAAGCTAGTTAAATGATAAATCGTTGAATTAAACTTTATAAGCATAAATATACCCATAAGGAATACCTATTCTGTTACTTGGAACGACCATTTAACCATTTAACCCAAAGTTTAGCTTAATAATTTACAGTCATTTCCAATCAAAAGTTTAATGATAATATTTATAAAAAAAGTGATGATTAAACTAATATATTTTCGATCTCCTATAGGGATTATAGTGTCAAAATAATAAACCAAGAAGAAAATTTAATTCACTCTGCAGACCACTTTACGCATAAATGTATTGTTAAGTGACAGGATGATTAATTGCTCCAATTAATTATTAAATACACACATAAAAGAACGATATTAATGATATAAATAAGTTAATAGTGAATTTCCGAGTACTTGTAACATAGATAAGGACTTGTAGGAGGTAGCTTTTTATGTAATAACTTTTTGCTATAGAACTTGTTTTCAAATGAAAACAGGTTAACGGCGCGTGAACATTGTTTGAGTTGAATCAAAGGGTTTTGCCCGATATAAGAAATATACTTAATCGTAAGTGTAGTTAGTATTATTAGATTAATACAACTTTGTAATATATTCGTTTTTTAACTCATACTACCTTGCTCTTTTGTTATTTTGTTGTACAAAATTTTTATTACAATTTCTTCTTCATGATTTTAATTTTTTTTTTTAACTATATTTCTACACTCAAAAGAAATGTTTAGATTTTTTGTTTGTAACGGAGAAACTCAAAAAATACATAATCGTGTGTTTATTTAAGCTATAGACTACTATATTATTAGCCAGTAACATTGGCAGTATTCTATTTATATATTTTTATTTTAGAGTTTTTGTTTGTCATTCTTAGTTACTCTGGTTTACTAAAAGTAGAACAATAGGTTTCTCTAGATACACAACTTGAATGTGTGATTAGGGCAACGGACCTATATTATTGTCTAGCTGTGCCCGTGACTCCGTCTACGTGGTACCTAATGGAAAAAATAGTGATTTATAAAATTTATCTAAATGTATTAAGTTCATTTACTTATCTACTTTTCTCTCGTGCTGAAGTCGCGCCGTCATAGTAATAAGTTTTGATAGAGTGGTAGAGCGACGCTGAAGCTATAACTGAATTCAGCATGAATGGTTCGGCTCGCCCATGGTAGTACCACCCTCTCATAGATAACCGACGTGAAGTATGAGTGGTTGCATTGTTGCTTTTTTTTCGAAATGAAAACTTGTTGACCTGGAAGGGTCTTCGCAGCTTCACTGAACCACCGAGGCGAGCGCTAAAGGCACTTAGCCGATTTGGAATGTTTGGGCGACTAACTCAAAGGTGCACGGCACACCTCGGCTTGGGCTGTCGCCTGTTCTATGCAAAAATCGCGACCTATCTGAGATAACCTAAGCTAAACTATCTAGTTATGCATTGTTTCGTTCGGTGGGATTAATATTTTTTTTTTTTTGTATTTAATGACGGAAATGGAATTGTGCGTAATTTTAGTAGATGCGTATAATATATATCCTGAGAAACCTGTTCATGTGATTTTCAATAGTACAATTATATATATTTATGTGCCCGAGGCTCCTCTCGCGCTACCTTCAAAATTATTATGAAGACAAGATTTCATTATATTAAGATTACATTATCAGTTTCATTTGACCCGTAAAAGCAGTCACTGTGACTCAAATGTAAAATTAAGATTTATGGTTCCTATACAGCGGGTTTTCTAAATAACTACAAATAATTTATATTTATTGATGTGGTAAAACATTATGACGGAATGTACTGGTAGTTATTTTGTGTTTACTTTAGTTTTAATATTTAATGTAATAAAACGTATACTAAAGAGTATACCAATCCTTAAAAAAGGAATTCATGTAAATCGGTTTAATATATTTTATTTAATTAAAGAACACTAACTACCACAGCCTAAAAGGTTACCTGTTACAATATGAAAGGATATTATAATATTTACATTGAATTGGCAATTTAATGTTCGCAATAACTATCATCAGGAAACAAGATTCTGTATTTTTAGTGTTGAGATAGAAATATGTAGTACGTACAAGTAATTAAAATTTGAGAAAAGAATTCATCTTGTTTTAAAATTTTGATGTAAAATGTGAAAACATTTTCAAACTATCAAAGCAACGGAGAACAGCCAAGAAAAATGTATAGAAAAATATACTTAATTTTCTCCAAATTATTGAATAAACATAATCGCAACCGAAACCGTTTCGTATTTAACAATCATTTCATGTAATTTCGTACTTTAATTATTCTAATGTTAAATACAATAAGCGGCCGCCATTTTAGTTCCCGTCCATTGTCAAAGTTTAACAACGAACATAGAAATAATTACGTTTTTAAAATATAAAATAAAGCTCCCATTATGCGGTGTTAATACAATTACTGTTGAGCAATTCTTTGTTTCGTTGTGACGTAGGTGGATATCTATTGCACATGTTACTGTGCCGACCGAGTCCTATTATTCTGATTGGAACAATGATATAAGCTAAATACGGTCCATTGCAGCTTCATTTATATTTTAATTTAATCTGTATTGTATTTAACTGAACGCATATTCGAAGCATCCGAGCTAATATAAAAACAATGCATTATAGTAATAATGGCAGTCTATAAAAGTTCCATCGTTCGGTCAAAAACTTTTCCTTAGTGAAGGTATAGGCATAGTTACCACACAAAACTATAAGGTATTCCTAATTGCATACATAGAGAAATCTATAATTCTATACTCTCCCATATATAGTGATACTATAGCAGCATTTCTACGGTTCAGGTTTCCTTGCGTTAATACATTTCTTCACCATCAGTTGCCAATGTCACCAATTTAAATTAGTAAATATAGGTGAATTGCGAATTTGTTGGTATAATTCGAACTTCGCACTTGCTGACATCGAATTGATATTCAGGCAGCCAAATTCTACAAACACTATGTAGACTAACACTATATACAGAATCAATATAATGTCTTCTAAACAAAATATACCCGTATAATATAATTTTTGGGGATTTAAAATATCTATCTTCCTTCTATGCCCATCGGTGAAACGAAACAAGCAGGTTATAATGATGAACGATTAAATAAAAGCATGTCTTATAAATTTATATTACTTTCTTCTAATACTTTCTGATGTCTTTATTACATTATATTACATTGCATTGTTTTTTTGCAATGACTGCAAAAAGCTTGCCTCATTCTAAGGAGAGTTAGATTTCATACTAATAATGTGAATAGAATTGTTTTTTTATCAAATACATTAATGCAAAATATCTATCTATACTTCGATTCAATGTTCCCATATTCTAACCCTGTATCGTGTATCATTTTTTTTCGGAAATATACATTTGTTTGCTTATTGATTGCTACTGTCTGACGGTGAAAAAAAACATAATGCAGAAACCTGAACATCAGGAATATTATTCTAGTAAATTATGTGGGGAAAATATAGAACTGTAGATTTCTCGGTGTTTGAAATCACAAATACGTCATGAGTATATTCACCATGAATATGTCCCTATCTTTTCTCGGGAAAAGGCCCATGGCCTAGCAATAAAGTTCTAAAAAGCTAATATTATTTATATATTATATAATATATCTACTGATAAATCATTTGTACACAATTTATATACGGAGATATTTTTACAACGTACTATTTGTTTTATTAAATGTGAACGTGTACTTAGAATCACTATTCGCTATATTTTGAAGTAATTAAATGCTTAAAGAAGTTTATACCGTTATATAATTTAGTAGATTTTCCCGCTGTGAATTCACTTTCAAGATTAATTCATTATGTATTATCTTGTTAAACTTAACAAATGTGAAATAAAATAAAAAGAATCGACCAACATTAACTTAGTGAATTCAAAGAAATCTATTTAAGAGATTTTGTTTAATTACTATCCAAAACAATAGAACTTGCAATTAATAATGAGAAACGTGTTGTTTGGTCAACATTACAGGGCCGGGTTCACATGGATCAGACAATGCTGAGTACTGGCGAACCTCCGCTTGAGCATGTAACAGCGACTTGCTAATTGAGAGTCCTCTCTACTTCCTCTTCACTATTTTTAGCGTGAAACTTGATTTAAGTAAAATGTATTACGATAATAATAACATTTACGTAAGACAAATGACGGTGTATAACGTTTTATGCAACTCCGCCGCGCGCCGGGAGAACTGCAAAACACAAATAAGAACATTCAATCCTCCACCGTGTACCCGTTAAGCCAACTGTTAGTATATGAAACATGAAGCGTTAATAACACCGGAGAAACCAAGCGACCGATGCTTTGTACCGTGTCGTAGTCGTTAGATGGAAAACGTGTGGCGCCACAACTCTGTGCAACATACCACGCTTATCCGAACACATCTCGCTCCCAATACCATTTATACCGATCAAATGAATAACTATCTCGGCACATTTATCGAATTAATAAATCGCAGTGTCGATGAGACAATCTGCATTGAGATACTAATTACTCGGAGAGCACTTTGGCAGCCATTTTGTAGATATTAACAAGCCAGAAACGATACTCGAGATATTTGATTTACTAACTGATTAACTATCGTGATTTCAGGTGAAAGCTATATTACAACGGTGTATGATATAGATGGAAATATATCTAAATATCAGTTTCAGTGATCGGATAAGCGTTCAACATTGTAGTGTGGGTGTATCGAGTGCTCGGTAGCGAGAAGTGCAATTGCGGGCAGTCCCCGAGGACTCACCGGCACTAGTTCGTGTCTTGTTCGGTCGCGGCTTGCTTTGCTGCTGCGCCCCATTATAACCCTTCCCCTGGTAGTTGTAGTAGTCGCCGCCGGCGGCATTGTACTGAGCGGTGTATTCCCCGGAAGGCTGGCTCGACTCCTGGGGACATGAGTCCGGTTGCGCACCTTCGCGCTGCTTCGACGGAGGGGCGCCCATCATGGGCTTCACGTCGCCGCAGAGCGGTAGATCCTGCTGCTGCTGCATGAAGGCGACGCTCATGGCCGTCGCGTGCGCGACCGCCGCCTGGTAGTCCTGCTGACCCAACGCCGCCGCCGCCACGGAATCTGGCGTCGAATCTTTTGGTGGCGTTGGAGGGAATGAGAACAGAGGATGGGGGTGATGGTGCTGGGCAGGTGATAAGGGCTTGTCAGCTTGAGCCGCATCCTGTTGGAAACCGCCTCCCCACGCACCACCGCCAAGAGCCTTCGACTCCAACCACGGGTGCAGCGGCGTATGGAAGTGCGGCCGACAAACTTGCCCACTTCCACCGCCCAACGATCGACCTGCACACAAAGAAAAGAATCTTTAATGAAAAGAAATCACTGCTTACAAACAAAATTGGACAATTCTAAAAACTTTTGTAAAAAATAACAAATTTTTATGAGCGTTTAAGTGGTCATTAACAGCTGACAAAGATCCACTGATATGAGAACCATTGTAACGCTAGTCAAAAATATCAAAACTTGTTGTCATTAAGTGGTATTTGAAGGCGTATAGTAACTCCGCCCGCGCTCAACTAAATTAATATCATTTGTATGTAACAACTGGTCTTTCACACGACATCTTCATTCTCAAATACAGTAATTGTGTTCATGAATATTCCCGGCTCTAATGAGTATTTGATAAACAAAAATGGTTGCATTACGATGCTCTCGATTGTTGCGTCCGTGAACAAAAGACCTTACTTTTCCGAAATATTACAAAAGCGGCGTAACACTGAGTAATTAAAATAACAGGCCAACTGGAAATTTCATTATTACATATACACGGCAGTGTCAGTTTTAATGATACACGCCGTTGATTTGTTTGCATACGAGAATTATAAAGCGTTTTGATTTAGTTTTACTCATTTGTGAAATGTCTATACTATTAGCGGCAATGTGGCAGTTAAATGACATCTGTTTTATTGAATTCAGGTACGATGGGGGCCATACGAATGAAACTCACTCCCCTTTTTAATTTCACAAACTACATTCGAGGATTATTATTTATGGAAGTGAAAGCAAACATATGTACTGGTGCTTTGTTAAGGAAGGGTGGCGAGCGTAATGATATCTGTTCGGTATTCCCGACGACTATTGGACGAGTGTGGTTGGGGCACATCCCTAAAAACGATTCCCTCTAACGAGGACGCGAACTACAATTCTTGGTACATCCCGCCGAGAGCTGCGGGTAGTTAATTGTTGGTTTACATACTTCAAACGATTTGAATCGTAGTCAAGCTAAAATTCTACAACAATAACATTGTATTCGTAATATATTATTGTTAGCTGTTACTATTCAATTGTTGCAGAAAAGGTCGAATAGTAAAAACCATTTTCATATTCAAAAATATATTATTAGATATTACATGCAAATTCACTCCAAAAGAAAACGACTCGATCGCCATCTAGTGTAAAGTGGTAAACTACACATAGGTACATAGCATCGTATAGAAATCTAATGAAGAATTTCACCAAATACTTGTAGAGCAATACATACCAACAGAATCTAGCATCCGAATACATAGCTATAGAGTCTATAGAGTGTGTTTGACTCGAATATCTTTTGAATGAGTTAATACTTCGAAAAATGATATTAGAACTTTTTTATAAAGCGTTCAATTCTCTATAAAAATATTCGATGGAAAATGCAGGGCAATTTATAGTTCATTAGTTACAATAATTAGAAAAAAAAAAAATCTGCTGGAAATTGAAAAGTACGATGCGGACAACCTTAATATACAATATGTTACATAGATAACCCTTAAATGGTTTTATCTGTGATCCATAAATATTCAACTCTCAAAACTCAGTGCTGTAAATGATTTAAACAAACCAATAACTATTAAATAGCAATTAGTCTTTAACTAGAATAAAAGGAAAAATAATAATACAATCGAATAAAAGCAATTTTGCAACGGAACCTGTATAACTAAGAACTGAGAACACAATAGCATAGTTGCACCTTCAATTAATGCAAACGATTATGTCAATCTATCTACAAACATCAATCAGATAAGACAAGAAAACAAATTAGTACGCCTTGACCTTCTAAAAACAAAGCTTTAGGTATCGCGTCAATGAATTCGTCATAACGATGTCGTAGTGGATATAGCATGTACAAAACCCGCATCGCTGGGTCCAGGTGTCGATCGCAGTTCGAGATTATCAGCGATTGTTATCTCAAGGGCACCCGTACATTGCGGCCTAGTGACGGCTAGACTGGGTGGGGGAATGAACTTTGCGAACGGTGAATGTCGAAAATAAAATTAATTAGCCGAATCTGATATGGTAACAAATAACAATTAGGAATTTGTTTACGATTTCATTTAGGTATGTTGTTCGTGATATAGGTACATTTAAAATCAATTATTAATTTATACCGCTTAATATGATTGCTTAATGCGTATTGTCTAATTTTAATTCCGGATGGCAAAACGAATAAAAATAATACAAATTATTTTAACACTATACAAAAAATCATTACAATTAGTTTTTTCTTAACTTATAAATTACAACTAGGCATATAAAATATTATATAAGGAAATTATCAATAGTAACCATCTGCATGAAGGGGATGTTTGCAGTTTTTGATTCAAAAAACTTATATTGATGTGAATCATCTATAAGCGCGGGTAAACCTGATTGTTGGCTTGGCGAATGTGTGAGACGTGGCGACGCGATGTCATGCACAAACGACTGTGCGCAATCTCTCTTGCCGCACTGAGCTCGCATACCTATACCTACTAAATACAGTGTTGTATACTACGTTACAAATTTCGATGTTTCATATCTGCCAGGTGTACCATGACGACTCACAATTTTTTTTTTAGATTTCAATTTAGAACATTTACTAGTGTACTATACATAACTACTGATTGCTGGTCATAATAGTAAACAACACGATATAAAACAATAATCAATCCGTACCAACGGCGTCACATTAGGCCCGGTACACACAACAACGTTTTGACAGCGCCCGCGACAACCGGGAGCCACCCCTCGCGCGTTAAGCCGCGTGCACAATAGCTCCGCGATGGCGGGCCGATAACGCGCGTATGAATAATTCCTGTTATCGCACCATCTCGCCACATGCCCTACCTGCCCCCCTACCATGAAATACGAAAACAGCTGTATAGACACAACAATTCACGTAATTCCCTACACAAACCGTACACAAGCTGAGGTCGTTGAAATTTACTTGGTACCGGGGTGCCACCGGTGCTTTTTATTCATTAGAGGGCTGCAAGTTTCGGGCTTTGTGCTAGATACGCCATTTGTGGGCCACTAAGCCTTGATTGTTACGAGACTTCGTGTTTTACAAGCACCAGGGTTAATAGAAACAAAAACTGGAGAGTTGAGAAGCAAATACAGCGGAAATTAAATTTATTTCGGGTTTCGTTATCTTACATCTTTATACAAATGAGCATCTATGAATTAAGTACATATAAAAACAAACAATTGTTTACAAACAAAAGATTTGAATCGTTTAAGTAATTTTAAGTCATTGAGAATATAACCACGATGAGTGTACTGAAAATTGTTTACAATCAAATTGTGATCAGTAGCCAACGATCTCACATCGGAGTGTTCAGCGTAATTAATCAAATAAGCAGCGATACCATCCAGATTAAGATTTAAAAAGTTAACGTATTACAAACTAGTTCATCCCAAAAATTGGAAAACCAAACTATTTGAATACATAATATTAGAGAGCTCTTTTTTGGTATATAACGACCTATTTCTGTCATCCCATAATAAATAATAAATTCTACTACCAAATCTATTACGGTGTAAAGGAAAACAACACAGTACTAAAACTTCCATACGCCAAAGAAAACTCGTAAGATATTACAACTAAATTTAATATTAAATAAAATCCAATTATAGAACTAGGAAGTTCCCACAGGCCGGCGCCGAAACAAAACACCGGATTTGTTTCCTAACTCGACACATGGGGGCACCACCCCAGACCGGCAGATGCAGCTCCCAGATCTTATCATGCCAACGCGCCACAGGGTTACTAAGTGTTGTTAAAAATTGACGATGCACTGCTAACACCCGTCTTGTTTATTCAATGTAACGGTTCTTGCCACCCTTTTCAACTTATTCTGTATATTTTTCATCTTGCTAGAAAAACTAACGAACTTTTAAAAGCCGCGTTTTTATAATGTCATGTGCAAGACTTAGTCTTTCCACAGCCCATATACGTATTATTTTCCATGCAATTTTTCTCTTCCCATTAGCAGCCCATGCAAGCCCAATGCAAGCAATGCAGCCCATTTCAAAAATACTGAACTTTATTAACATAAGTTAAGGGTTTCAAAAATGTGAGACGTAAAATATCATTTTCTATACAAACATTGTAATTATGCCTATACCTTGTCGGAAAGAGACTACTAGCCCTGGAGAGATTCTCCTACAGACTAATGATCATGATACAATTTTTATTATCCCTTTTACATTCTCAGGGATTGGACATCAAGAAATACAAATATTAAGGCAACATTCTACCTAAATTCTAATTTGTATCCTTCGTTATTTGAGATAGGTCAAGTCTCAAGATACCTATTTTATATAAGTAATATAACGTAAGTACAATATAATTCTACAAATTTTAAACGGCACTTAAGTATTATTACTAATTTGCGGCATTTAATTTAAATGTGAAAACATTCTTATACTAACATACACTTAAAAAAATTCTGTTTTAAAGAAAGTAAATTACATCATTATAACTTTACGAATTTTCTCATGACCCAATAGATACTGTCCTTTTAGTAAAACTTTTCTTTATAATGTTTATAATTTTAACGAAATTAATTGCATTTACATGAAACTAGTACAACATTAATAGCATTATTTCAACACTCTATACCAAGTTCGAGTTTATTCCAGTGTTGTTATTACGGTTTATATATGAAGTACGTCACAATTACATTTAAATTCAATAGTGACTAATTTAAAATTAACGAAAATTTCTATTAAAAACCTTAAAAAATATTATTATGTTAAAAATAATGTCTTTTGAATTTTTATACGCCCATCATTTATTCAACAAAAGAATAAAGGCGTGGTTAACTTAAAAGTTCGCTTCCCTACTTTTTTCGAGTCACGATCGGGACAGAAATTTCCCCTGTCGCGGTTCGTTTAAACTGCAACGTAACTGATGCGTATGTACGTAATAAACTAATGTACGCGCGCCGATCGCAGCATGAAGTCTTCCGGCTGTTTATGATATTTTTATTTCTCCCTCAATCATGTAAAGGGCATTGCAGAGTATGCGTCATTGCCTAATAGCTTAAGTAAACTAATAATCATATATATATATCTTCAAGTTATTTTAGTTTTTAATACATATAGGTATATAGGATAGTATGTAAAAAATGAAGTTTTTGGCGGGATTTTTGGAATGTCATGTACTAATTTTTATAATCGATTAATATCTAATCTTGTGTTATTTGGCTTTATAATTTGTAATATTGGTGGTAATATCGTTTGGATATTGTGCACAAGGGAAGTGGATAAGAAGTAATACCACGGAACATGGATTCTGACTTATAACAAAAACTCCCTAGAAAGTTTCTAACAAGACGGCCATCATCTTGTTAGTTTAATTAAACGAGGATAGGAAACTTGCAATACCACTATCTACCCAACTATGGCAGTAATAATCGACTAGAAGACTGGTTGCCAAAAAAAAAAACGAAAAAAAAAAAACTAGGAAATGCTTAAAAAATAAAAAACCGGATATTTATTTAGGTCAACGTCTATACACATAAAAGCTATTACTTATTTATTTGGAAATAATTGAGAGATTAAATCACAACTTCCAAGCTTTCGTAACGTCAAATATGAATATAATATCCGCAAACATTTCAAGGTCTTAAGCAGCGTCGTCCAGTCTGCCACAGTTTATTTGCACGCGGTGTCACCAGCTGAATCTCGAGCGTGCTCGCACGCGTATCCCGATATCGACGCGCCGCTTAACAGACCAACATATCCCTTCCACACGTCGTCCTTAGACGTGTTATCCTTTGTTCCCGCGGCGGATCATTACATCCGATCACGTTTATTACAATAACCCGTGTGTGCTCGTCATAAGGACCACGTTGCCACGTCCAACGTCCTCTGTGAAATGTCCGCCGTGTTAGCGAATGATAAATGAAGGCGTCGATATCGCGTATCGGATCAGTACGTTCGCACGCCGAATTAATTTTAATTTATTGATCGTCGCATCGACGAAGAGTATTTTCGGTGCCTACGAGCGTGGCGACGACGCGCTGTGTTACTTTTGCAGTATTTATTTACAAGTTTCGCGATTATTTGATATATTGCTGTTGCAATTAAAAAGTGATAAGCCGTCGTCGAGATATAAGCGTGAATTATCTCGTAAAGGATACATTTCATATCAGTTATTTAACGTTAACGAAGATTTTATCTTACACTAGTTTGTGTCAGCAAATTCGTATGGAAATTACTATTTAAAATATGATTTTATATCATTACATTATACTTACAGTTGCATACTTTCAGATTGATCTGTGATTGTTTTTTCTTTCATAAACAAATATTGTACTACGAAGAATACTTTTTCAGTCTAATACAGGTGTTAACCTGTATTCATAGTTGTATGTCTTACATCTTTTCATTGCTAAAATTTATATATAGGTATATACTACTACTAGCTGTACCCACAGTTCTGCACTCGTTTTAGATGCAAAAATTATATTCAACTTTATATTTTTCTCATATATTATAATTACTATACTTAAGCATTCATGATATTAATAGCATAATCCCATATATATTGTTTCATATAAATATATCAAACCGTTTTTGAGTTGAATCCATACAAACAGACAGACAGAAAACATTTTTACATAAAATTCGTAATCAGTGACCTTTATCTTCATTTAAAAAATGCAAATAAAATATATTATAGACATAGATACAGACTTATTAATATAGATAGATGCCTACTTATCATAATTATACAGCAAACTAAGTCATCAATTATGCCTTTTTAAAATACATATTTTTATTTGCTTACTTAAAAAAAAATACTATATGCTAACAGGATATCTATAATCCTCATCGATCGTTAGCTAATAATATCAGGTTACAACAAAAATGTGAAGCAGACACGGGTGTAAGTTAGCATTAAATTTTTGACCAAATCACCCAACCGCAAGGCCCGCTAAGGTCGTTGACCGTTTGACAGCTAACCACATGCCGAAAAGCGAAAAAATACATAAAACAATACCATCCATCCTGTAAACCAAATAAAAGTGTTAAAATAACGATGTTTTACTAAAAGCAAGTTACGTATAACTTAGTACTTAAATATTACAAATTTCGATTTCCATAGTTGTTTTTCTTTTCACTGCAATGCGCTATTATTATTTACCTATTTCTTCTGTTTATGTTGCTTCAAAACAGATTTTTTTTCAAGGTAGAAATACACATTATTACAGTAATCTATTAAATATTTATATATTTAAACAGGAGTTCTCGGCTTGATTATTACATTTCGTTGCTAAATAAATTAATGATATATCTCGATGAACTTAAGATAATGTTCTTTACTAATAATGTTTTAATCTCGTGATCTTGCGTTACATATGCATGAATGATATAAATTAACACTAATGTAACGTAACGATTGTAGATATAAGAAACTAATAGAATACGGATAATATTCCCAGTGATTCAACCGTTAACACGTACTTATAATCTCAGTTCTCAATAATTACAAAATAAGATTTTGCACTATAGGATGACTGCCTATAAAAGAAGACGTAACCTAAAACCTGTACCTGACGTAACTTGTAGGCGGTAGAGCCACGCTGAAGCTATTAGTGGTTTCAGCAAGCACCACATTCCGGGGTAGCACCACCCTCTCACAGAAAATCGACGTGAAGTAACCTGTAACAATGCTTGCATTTTTGCGTTTCGTTCGGTCAGTAAGAGCGCCGGAGGCCCACCTTCCCTTCCCTCTCCCCTCCCCTCCTCCCTGTCCACTCTTCCCCCTAACCCCCCAAACAAAGGCTGGCAATGAACTAGTAACTCCCCTTGTGTTACTAGTGTCTATGGAGGGCGGTAATCACTTAACACCAGGTGACTCGCATGTTCGTTTGTCTCCTATGACATAATATATATACATATATATATATATATAGAATGTAGTATTAACGTATTATACCTAACTAGCAAGCCCGGCAGACACTGTTCCGCCTTGAATATAAAAAAATCCTTGAAAAATTATATACTAAAACCTTCCTCATGGGTCACTTTATCTACACATGAAAACCGTATAAAAATCCTTTTAGTTTTTGAGTTTATCGCGAACAGACGGACGAGATAAAGGACTTGTTTTATACTATGTTCGATCATAACACAAATATCATAAATTCAAACATCCTGACTGACGTTTCGTGATCTGATACAAACATTTGCGCCGCTAAAGATAAAAGATAGAGTTTACTCGATATGGAAGTACCTTAATACGAATGCAAATTCTACATTATAAACATTAAATATCATTAAAAACACAACATACTTCTAAATCGATGCAATAAAATCCACAATTATGCTTAACTAAGTTTTTAACTCAAATGTTAATAACGTGTTTATCATAAATGTTTAAAAATAGTCAACAAAATTCACCAATGTATCGACTTCTCTCTGCAAGGTTTGAAAGGTGGCGGTTTATCTATACTAAATTCAGAAAGAGGTAAAGTTTGTAAGTTTGTGACGTTGTAGGGGGTAATCTCAGATACTACTAGCCCGATTTGAAAAATTCTTTCAGCGTTACATAACTCATTATCGAGGAAGGTTATAGGCTATATATTATCACGCTAAGAACAATAGGAGCAGAAACCAATGAAGAAAGATTCTAAATCGATCTTTTTTTCCTCTTGAGAGCTTCCACTACGTGTTAGCGTTAGCCCAAAGTAACTATTCCACGCGAAGGACACTTCCTTCGCAAAGCGGGCAAAGGCTAATTTATAATAAACTCAGAAGTAGCGTAGAAGTGTCATTAGTTATCTCACAAAAGATGAAACTTTCAGTGAAGAAAAAATGCATTGGCGAAACTACGATTACTATCATATTGTAATCTAAATTCCATTAGATACCATAAACTATTCAGAATTCTGAACCTGTCAAAAATATACTCTTTCTAAACCATAACAACATTATCTTTCCTTTACAGAATTCCTAAAAGAATCAGCGTCAGTTTGCCATAATAATAGGTATTTACCTATGAAATTGCCGTTCTGCAGTACTGGCCATTTCAAATCAAAATAATATTTGTTTGGCTAAGAGTTCTAATTTCAAATTAATTTTATTTTAAAAACATGGAATTCTTTTTCCAAAAGTTGTCATTTGTTTATTGGTTAGTGTTACATTTTCATCGCATTTCAATCTTTTTTGTCATCATGGATACATTAAAAATTCGAGTAATTATGGAATATGAGTACCGTCGTGGCATCAACGCGGCACAAGCGGCACACAACATCAACGACGGCTACGGAGCTAACACTACAAACCAACGCACCACTTGTTATTAGTTTGCTCGTTTCCGTTCTGAGGATTTCGATCTGAAAAATGAACCTCGCGGTCGTCCGAAGACTTTGATCGAATCGACAATGACGAATTAAAGGCGATTGTGGAAGCTGATGATACACAATCTACGGCTGAATTAGCAGCAGCTTTCTACGTTAGCGTCAAAACAATATTGGACTATTTGCGTCAAATTGGCAAGGTAAAAAAGCTTAACAAATGGGTGCCCGACGAACTGAATGATCGCCAGCGCGAAGTACGTCGAGACGTGCCTTGCACTGCTCAACAGACATACAAATGAAGGAATTTTGAACCGCATTGTTACCTGCAATGAAAAATGGATTCTTTTTGATAACCGCAAGCGCTCAGCAAGTTGATTGGATCCTGGTTCAGCACCTAAACAATGCCCTAAACGAAAACATCCCTATAAAAGTAACGGTCACTCTTTCGTGGTCTAGCGCTGGTGTGATTCATCACAGCTTCTTAGCAAACGGGGTGAGCATTACCGCAGATGTGTACTGTGAAGAACTGAATACAATGATGGAAAAGCTGGCACATCTCCTACCAGCATTGGTCAATCGCTCATCTCTGCTGCTCCTGCACGATAACACGCGACCTCATACTGCACAGCAGACGGTCTCTAAGTTGCAAGAACTGGGGTTTGGAAGTTCTCCGTCATCCGCCTTACTCACCAGACCTTGCGCCTACAGACTACTATTTTTCCAGAATTTAGATAACTCCTTGGCGGTAAAAAAATTCAATACCCGAGAGGCAGTACAAAATGCCTTTGAAGAATTTGTTGGCTCCCGTCCAGCTGATTTCTTAAAGAAGGGCATCAATAAACTGCCACTGCATTGACAAAGATGCATTGATTGCATGGGTGATTACTTCAATTAATACAAATAAAAAACACATGAAAAGAAATCGTTTAAATTTTTTCATACAAAACGGCAATTTCATAGGTAAAGACCTAATATAATAAAATAAACTTACCTGGTAAGCAAGTACAAAGAGAAAATACGTCAAATAAGAAGGAGATTACAAAAAATACATTGCATACGCACTATGTACACAACATATACGCAACTACTACATGCGTAAGGACAGTGCCTTTTTTTTGTATAGCCTGCAAATATTTTTTTTTTTAAATGAATTACTGTTGTAATTTGTGTTAGATACTAAAGGCCAGGTAACCAATGAATATTCTCGTATATGTTTTCCCTATCTACCAAGTTACATATTGTTAACAAATGGAAACTTTAAGATGATATAAATTATCACTCCTACTCATATTCATAAAAGTTTATTTATTAATTGATAAAAACCTACTTAATTTTCCTGCATTCTAAAATTATATTCACATCAGCACTCAGATAACCTTTAATGTCTATTTTGGTACCTCGTTAGCCAACGGGAATTGCATTATCCAACATATCTCTAAAAACACATTACAAGCACCTCTCGTCTTATCTGCACAAGTATATTGGCAAGTGTAGTGTTTACTTATATTTGTTTAGGTATCCTTCAGACTGTCCCACGAATACCGCGTTCTCATTCGGCACTGCATTCAAGGCGTCAATGAACTTCAAAATATTGAATTCTTGGAATACGCTCGAGCAAAGACGAATGGAATCGAATGCGACAGGACCTTCTAATAAGCTCCCAGCGATGTGTGTGTCTTGTACTGGCTATTTACTACTAATTCCTTTTAGTGTTGTACATCCAAAAATATTTAACGATCGACACAGTCGCGTACGGAATGGTAAATCGAACTCGCGGGCGGTCACACATCAAGCTACCTTATGATTGGATTATAATGCTTTCATATTACGATTCTTATTACGGATGGATGCTACCGAGTGGCGTGTGACAGACGACGTTGAGAATAACAACTAGTATTGAATCGGACTCGAGAAACTGTCTAGTTCAATGCGACGGGAGAATCGCGCTTCAGTTTTAATTTGTTTTGCGGTTTCGATAAGCAATTTAAATTAGTACGACCGAATATTTTTGTAGTTGGGCCTATCATATGATTAATTAAAAACATTATTTATGCTTCGTTTAGTCTTACGATACGAAAATACTATTAAATTTAACTAATAACAATTATTTAACAATCAAGTAAAATGAAGTTAACGTTAATAAGGAATGAGTTAATACCTCTATGTTTAGGTAACAATGAAGCCCATTAATGTTTGTTAACTTTATAGAAGAACTTATTAAGTATCAATTTTAGTAACAAATACACTTCTTTCGAACCAGCATGTTAAGTACAAATTTGAGCATTTCAAAGATAAGTTGATTTTGGACACGACAGAAGCCGTTAAGCTGAATCAGATTAGGACTGAGTAGTAAGTACGGGCAGTCATTCGTCGTGGGTGTCTCTCTGATTTATGGCTCAACGTCGGATCGATTTTGGACTTTCGATAGCACCAATAAAATACAGCAATCAAATATGTTATTAATACAACAATAATCAGCTTGTAGTTCTCGAGTTATGTTGAAATATTTGTTTAAAAAAATAAGGTTATATATACTACATGGAAATGAATATAGGTATTCTTTACAATTCTGTTGTGGAAACAAATATTTGTAAATGTAATTTCCGAGTTATTAGATAGATTTGTTAATAGCCAAAATATGTACACCGTTTTCATTCTCCGATTTAAACATTATCGAATGAGAAAGTGTAGGACTCTTATCGAGAAGACAGATTAATATTGGAAATGAGTTTCAAATAATTGTCATCCTTGTCACCAATAGTAGAGATTCTTGGAAGTCATTACCACACCATAAGTATTGAAATCATATCACTACCTCCATTTCTTAGCAGAATTCTGTTTTTCATTAAATATATTGTTTTAGTGGTATTCCTTCGATATACTTAACTAGCAGTTTCCCATAGCTTCGTACGCGTGGTCTATGCGGTAATCATTTTCGATTCTTTATTCTAAATTTGTATAAATAATAGAAGCAGTCTGACAGAAAATGACAGACTTTGACACAAACAATTACCGACTTTTCCACCACTAATCTTTTTGTTTTTATTTTTTTCTTTAAATGTTCAATAATCTTAGTGCTTATCTACAATGCAAAACGAACACATATGCAAATTTTGACGGTCCTTAGCCCAATAGTTTGGGCTGTGCGTTGCTATGCCAATCAGTTATTAATTTATGTATATAGTTTTACATCAAATTACGACTAACGAAATGATCGAATGAGATGATAATGATAATTAAATTCGGTAATTAAGTATAACATACGATATTATGTTATAATTCGATTGGAAGAGTACTGTGAAAGGAATTTCTTTGCATACAGAGCATGTAATTTCAAGCATACGCGCCCTGCATACGCAATGCATGCGCCTCGTTGGGAAACCGGGGTGGATACATTGTGTTTTTATTTTATTTTCTTACGAACCCATCACTTCTCATTAAGTGGCGTTTGGAGAATAACTTAACATCGCTAATGTCCGGAGACGAATTTTATTGTTATTGCATTTTAATAAATTTTCATTGTTTCAAACGGTTGTCAATGGTACACTGTTTGGATGCATTTCCGAGTATTTAGGAAGGAAATGACATTCTCTTTGTTTATTGATGACATTTTTGAACGTCGATTGAATAATAATAATTCTATGTGGGCCTCCTTTTCAATCGCTTGACTGGCTTGTGATATTTTTCTTTCTTGATTTATAGGAATTCTTGAATATATTAAGCAATAACTAGTAGCAACCTTGAATTATATTATAGTATAGAAGTTTAAGGTGTTAAGGTTCATATTTTATTGATTTCATATACGTTTCATTTCAATTTACGTAACATTATTTTTATTTTTATAAAGCGTTTTGCTTCCACGTATATTTTTAAAGAGTACACAGTACCTGATCCAAGTGGCATGTAGAGATACTTTATTCTTTATTTAGTGAATTATTTGATGCATATCATATAATTCTCACTGTATGTTTAATTCGCCCTAATCAGATCATACATGGTAAAACAAACAAAATTAAGAATTTACACGATAAATTATGCTCACATAACTTGAAAGCCATACACCACATTAAATTGATTCAGTGAACAGTCGAAAAGAGTTCATAGATCCGAGTAGAAATTCCCAGTGACCGCAGGGCCACTGGTGGGATACGTCACGGCTCATGATCTAGCGGATCAAAGACACCGGCGCTCCTCGCTATGCCGGCTGCGTGCACGCAATCGCACAACTCAACCGCCTTAGTTTATTTACACTACATTTCACTCGACAGGTGTGTTCATATAATTCAAATTACATACCAAGACGCTAATGTGAAGATTGTAAAGTTAATTTAAGATTTATATACAACCGTAATTAAATATATAGCTCCTGTGTCCGGTGGTTCGACGAACATGTTTTATAAATTTTACAAAAATTCCAACATATTTCAGTAGACCCGACGACATCAGGTTTGCCCGAGATTTGACACCCATTAATGTAGATTATATCACTTAAATCCCTTTTTTTAATGAAAAATACCTTATGTGCTTTGTTGCATCGCTAACGTATATGCGAAATTTCATATTGATAGGTTGAAGTCAGAAACAAACAGACTTTCCCATTTATAATATTAGGGATCATTTAAGATTACGTAAGCACTGATGGGGAAGAGGGGATTCTTGACTTGCTTATCTTTGATGACATAGGGTGTTGGGGCTCTGGATGTTGATTATGCCAGCAATATTTATTTACTGAATTAGAACAAATTTGAATATGCTTATATAAATGATTATGTAATCAGGGGGAGGGTTGAAAGCATTGTTTACTTTTGACCAGGGGGAGGGGACAGCCAGAAATTACAAAAAAAATCGTTCGTTTTGTTCGTATTAGGAGACGTTAAAATAGCTTTATCTTATTAATACAGATAGATTATTTAATGTTATAAGAATATATCTCTCATATTATTTAATTACAAAGAATATTATTAACATTTCTTTATTAACATCAAGTTAATAATACTTATTGCAAGATATAAAAAAACCTTATCTCCTAATCTCTTACAAAATATACCTATATGTTGCATCTCTTCAGGCGTACAGATATATTATGCATAGACTTCGTACGTACAAAAAGATACAAAGAGAAAGATAACCATCAATATGTTTTACATACATGAAATTCCTATTCAAAAATGTAAATGTTCTATTCCAATTTATTTGAAATATAGTGTCGTCAAATGTACATATAGTTATATTCAATTTAATACACAACAATTTTAAGAAATTATCAATTTTTACTAGGTACCTGATATCATAACTGGGACTGTGAGTTTGTTTGTTTTTTACGCTTTCATACCTTAAATAATCAATCGATTATCATAAACTTTTGTACACATGTTGTGAGTGGTACTGGAAAATATATATGGTACTTGTCTATTGACCTTGAAAAATATACTTTTTCCGACAGCTAGATCTAATTTACAGTTATACAAACACCAGTAACTTCACTATACACATAGACGGTGCTATTACAAAAAATAGCCATCTTGCACTTTTGTCTCGCTTTGGTTAGTTTATGTTACATTTGCGAAAAAAGGATAACGCGAACTTGCCTCGGGCGTGCGCGGTGCATTTTGTACGAAACCTTTTTAAAGCAAGTATTCAATACGTACATAATTTTTTTGTAATAACACCGATCATCTTTGATCATTTGTCTGTACGTGCTGTGAAGTGTAAACTTCAAATAGCTCGGACACAATAATATTTTATCTGACCAAGAGAATCATCGCCTATAATAAATTATCATCGTGCTGATTGTTTACATATACAGTATTTGTAGTTATAAATAAACATAATAAATTACATATACCTTAGAATTCTATAAAAAAAAACTGACAAACCTTGCAGTTGTGTGCACGTCACTCAAGAACTACTGGATAAATTTCGATTTCTAATTTACTTCTTAGATCCTTGATCCTTATCGAATATAAAAATATCAAGGTAACTTAATGTAATACAAGAAATTTGATTTAAGAAACTATAATTTGTATAAGTACTACGTGTCTGCGAAGTGTTTTTTTTGCCATAAGAAAGTGAGGCAAACCGTGTGGTGTTATATTTTTTGTATTCCGGTAAAGCTGTTAAGGCTTTGCTACACCAATAGCGTAGTCAGTTAAAAACAGATATGTTCTTTCCTCTGTCTAGAAAATATATTGTTAAAATAGTAATCGAAGCAGATGAAGTCGCCTGAGTTAACTAGTTTTTTTTTTCTAAACATGTTGGTATTAACTAGTAAAATAATATAATTCTTGATCACGTCATATGTAAGTTAGCTGTGTTTGTGGCTCCGCACGCGTTTATTGTTATACCTCGTAATATATACTCCATACGCAATCTCCAAGTTCAAATATTCACCCACACCAACTTTCGTGACGATTCATTGAACGTGAGTGTAAGTGATGAGTCTAATAGTAAGTAATTGTTATCGAAAAGTTTATTTGAAAATTTTTCTTTTTAAATGTACATTTTTTGGATTTTTTTTTTCGTTTGATAAAAAATTTTGTAACAGAAACAATAATACCTCAGTTTGCTGACAACAAACTTACATATTTGCATATTCAACAACATAGTCAGAGATCGAGACGAGAAAAAAAAATCTACTAGATGTGATTAAATTGAGATTTTATTCACATAAAAATACACAGTTACACGTTAAAAAACTGTATTACTTCTTTTAATTTGAGAGGAAATTAAAAGATTTAGAACGAAAGTATCATTAAGATAAATCACTTTAAGAAGTCTGCGTTATTTTTAGGATTAGATCTAGATAAACATAACACCGATAATCAAAATATGGCAAATTAAATATGTATATTTTCCAACTGAGATTAAAGGACCATAAAATATTATATTTCAAAAGCTCAAAGAAAAAAAAAAGATAAAATAAAATACTCGTATATATATTGCTATCGGTCATTTAGAACATAAAAAAATATAGGTACTATAAATAAATGTACCTTACGATGAGTTCTGTAATTAAAGAGCATGTAAGTATATCATAGAAGTCGTTTTGTTGATTTTTAAGGTAATTATAAGTATTTTAACATAAATACATACATATTAACATAATTGGTTCACCAAACTGAAGACAAGACACCATAAGAAGGTTTATCATGTTGAGCACGTTGATATCAAAGAAATATTTAAATTATATTAAAATAATTAGATATTAATTTTATCAAGGTGGTAGAGCCACGCTGATGCTATAACCTGTTTCAGCATGAATGGGTCGGCTCGTCTGGCGTAGTACCACCCTCTCACAGAAATTGACGTGAAGTAACAGTGCTTGCATTGTTGCGTCTTTTTCGGTCAGTGAGAGCGCGGAAGACCACCTCCCTCCCTCTCCCTCTCTTTCCCTTTCTCTCCCCCCAACTCCACCTACATAGGCTGGCAACGCACTTGCGACTCCTCTTTTGTTGCTGGTGTATATGGACGGTGATGATCACTTTACATCAGGCGACCCAACTGATTGTTTGCCTGCTATGAAATAAAAAACAAAATAATAATAAAAAATATATATGAGGCATATCAGTATATAGCATCAAAACTTTTTTTTTCTCGAACTGACTACGCTATTGACCTAGCAAAGTCTTAACAGCTTCACCGGACTACGTCAAAACTTGTCATAAATCATATAGAATTTGTTTATTAATGTGAGGGAAAAAATGTAACAAAACCTTTTTTATACTGCAAAATTAAAACATAAAAAGAAGTGAACTTCATCACATCAGACTGTAAAAGACCCACTAGCAGAACCATATGCCTCTTTCTGAAGCAAGTTATGGGCGTAATCAACCCATGAGATATTACTACGCACAACGTATTGGCGATTCCAAAATTGCAAGAAATACACAATTCTATATTATCTATATGATCAGGCTTCCTCACAACCCTTCCCGTTACCATTTGCCGATAGTATTGCCAATCTATTTAGTATTAGGAATTTAAAACTGCGAACATCGAATTGACAGTACTGTTTATACCACTCGATCACCATCTACTAAAAACAACCACTTATAAATGAACTTAAACACTGAAAGATAATTAAAATTTATTACACTGGCAATTGAATCATAAAATGAAATAAACAACCAGAATAATATGAACTAGGATATAATAAGTTTATTAAACTTGGCGATACCGAAGTGGAGCATAATAAAGTATGTAAATATATAAATACAAAATTATATCAGGCCAACGCACTTCGAACCACATCATAAATAATTACGCTACACAGTCAAGTGACTTAACAACATAATAGCACATAAAAATATATAATAAAACCAACTGCTTGTCTGTTACATTTCCAGGTGTATATTTTTCGTTGATCCTCAATATTATTTACTGAGAATATACATCTAAAGCCAATTATGTTAATTATCTAAATCATATATGTAATACATTGTGGACGAAGCCTGCAGATTTATACGCATTTTTTTTAAATGTTAATTTACTACGAACAGAATTAGGTAAGATTAAATCAAATAAAACACGACTGTTCCGTAGAGGGATTATTACGCGACTGACCTGCGCGCCTCGATGTCTCGTTGCCATATGCATTCACATTTCGACTCTACTCGATAGTGCTCGTCCAACTCAAGTAACCAACCCGCACTCGGGCATTTATATCCTAAGCCACGATCCACAGCTTATCCGCGCTATTACTTCCGTCTCATTTAGAGTACTTTCTTACTTACATTATTTATGGTAATTGGTCTACTCCTGATTATATTAATAAAATGATGTTCGATACTCTATTAATATATAGGTAATAGAAAAACAGAATGTATCGAAAAGACACACGATAGAAGTGAAACATTTGGATCACAGGGATTTTTATTACAAGAATACATCAAAAAGCCGACGTCACACTGTGTACCCCGACGGTCACCCATCCAAGTACTCGACATTGCTTAGTTTTGGTGATCGGATGAGAACCGATGTTTTCAACACTCTACACGATAGTGTTTACCTCCAACCACCTTTCGTCCCACAACAAGCCCTCCCAAAGAAGTAAAAAAAATTCGAAACTACCTAGTAGTTCCTGTGTGATACGCGCACAACAATAAACCTCTATCTATGAATTGCAAAATATGTTGCTGAGAATAAAACTCGCAGACGACTGGTCCAATTCGCGTAATTGTTGATTTTATTTATTCCTTGAACACTGAGGAAGGTTTAAATGGGGAGAAAAAATTGAAAAATTGCAAGGAAAAATCTAAATATTTGTTTTCATTTTCTGTAATTGTGAACGCAACTTCAAATTTCTACTAACAACTTGAATGCATCCGTAATTACGATACTTTTTTTCATTTTTGTGTTGAAGTATGTCATTTTACCGTTTTACTGCAGTTTGATTTAAAATTTCCACTTTCTCAGTTTGTATTCCACAAAAACGAACAATCCTATGGGGTAGCATAGCAACAATGTTTCATATTATGTTGGTATGTATATACTAAAAATGTAGGCTAAGAAAAAAAAATTAAGACGAAACGAAGTTCTCGGGGTCAACTAGTATCATATAAATAAATGAAGTATATTTTGAAGCAATGTACTTTCCTTCTAATATTAAGTAGCTTACTTAAAGGTGGCAACCCTGGCAATATACCTATAGGTTAGGCACGACGTGAGCACAATATGAGTCGTCGTAATCATTTCCATAATTAATAACCCTGAGTCAGTCACGATGGTTATCGAGCGTGATCTAAGAAGCAGCTGATAGTCTTCATGTCGAATAAATTGTTTTACAAGCTACGTTTTATTGGGTTATAGGAATATGTAGTTGCGAAATTACAAGTTAGTTAACGTCGAGCTCGGGTCTCGCTGACCCCACAATCTTGACAATGGCCGTGCGAGGGGCCGAGTGTTCCTGTAATAATGCCTATAATGACGACGCTGGCCGGCAGCCTCTGCTTACATAACCGCTCGTGACTTGCGCATTACGGTATCGATGAGAAAAATACAAGTTCGCTGACGACAGGACCGAATTTGAATTTTATTAATAAAAAAATTGAGCCGTCACGGGACGCCTGGCAGATGTGAAACATATAAATTTTTCGAATCAAACTAATATCAAATTCTCAAATTATACTATAGGTATGCGAGTTCAATACGGCAAGAGAGATTACGCACAGTCGCTTGCGCATGGCATCATTGCGTCGCAACGCCAACAGTCAAGATTACCCGCGCCATGAATATTTATTTTTATTAGCTTTCTATAAAAATACTTGTACCATAAATACATCTCTAGCTTAGATATGCATGTTCAGTTGGCAAAATGATATTAGCAAAGTTTGAAATTACCCAATTTGTGTATACACCGTACACTTAGGAACATTAAAAGTAGGTAGTAGCTGGATATGATAATTAGTTCCGACGTGGTCGTAACAATTATGCATGTGGTAATAAGTCTATTTTTAGATATTAATTTTACTTTATGCAGTATTTCATTGAAATGTGTAAGCAACATACTTTTTTTTCTTAGTAGTATAACAAACCTTGCCCTATAAGCAAAGAGATAGCCAACTTCTTAGAAATACTACCATGTTTGTTCCGAATTGCACTTATCAGCCAACAGCCCAAGCCAAGGTGTGCCGTTCACCCTTGAGGTAGTGGTCAAATAAAATCGGTTGAGTGCTCGCCTTAGTAGTCCGGTGAAGCTGTTAAGACCTTGATAAGTGAATAGCATAGTCAGTTCGAGAAAAACAAACCGTGTTCTATTATAATACAGAATGTTCTGTTATATACAATATTAATTTAAAATTTTGATTCAATTCTATATCAGGTATTTCAAAATTCATTTCTATTTCCTGAAGTACAACCCTGTGAACGCAATACCTAAGTCGTTCACAGATCGTCAACAAGGTAGAAGTTAATCCCAACAGAAGAGCAACGTATACTTTACAATACAACGGCTTATGCTCAGAGAACTTCTTATTAACAAGTTCTATTTAAGTCACTGTCTACTTCCACTATAGCTTTATAACTAAATTTAATTATCATTGGATATCACATCTTGTTTGTCATTGATATGTATTCAAATTACTGTGGATATTTCACTGGTTTGTGTCATTATTTAGAAATGACTATGAACGGTGATTACTGGAAATAATAAAAAAATATCACGCGATACAGTGACACAAAACCTTACATCACTGCTACAACATCACACACATCACCTATACACACGTGCACGCCTACACGCTTACACGCTGTTTTTCTTTTTCAGAGAAATAAACGACAAAGAGTTCTACCCTTATTTTTCTCTATCCTATCCTATATAGTTTTGAGGAATTTTTCCGACACAAAATACATATAGAAGTTGTTGAGGCACGCATGCTTGGTACACATGCATGTTTTAATAACTCATATACGTATATCCAGATAGGTTAGCTAAGGTTAGCTCGGATAAGTCGCGAATTTTGCACAAAACAGGCGACAGCCCAAGCCGAAGTGTGCCGTGCACCCGTGAGTTAGTCGCCCAAACATCCCAAATCGGCTGAGTGTCTTCAGTGCTCGCCTCGGTATTTCGGTGAAGCTGTAAAGACCTTTCCAGGTCAACAGCGTTTTCATTTCGAAAAAAAAAGACAAGAAAAATGATTGTTTTTTTTCTTATAAGTGCCTTATAATACTATATATATCATAATCATAATATCATCATATACATATCAGTTCAGTGAAAATTGATGTAAAGCGTCAATATAATACATTTTTATAAACAACTAACTGTGCCCGCGACTTCATCCACGTGGAATTTTTATTTAAAAAAACATTGATTAATAAAGTCATTCGAATGTATTAAGCCCATTCACCTATGTATTTTTCTCTCGTACTTACGTCGTAAATTTAATTTACAATAACTTTTTAAACAGTGGACCGCTATTTTTGAAACAAAGACTAAGTTATTATCGGAGATATGCTTTATAATTTTCTTGGTGTGGTTTTATTGTGAACCCAGCACTTTAGCAGTGATACGTGTGTGATACACACAGACAGACAGACAGACATTTCTAAAAATGATTTAAACGTATTTTATTACTTATTCCTAGACACCGGTAACATTTTTTTTTCACGAAAATTGAAAAAGTACAGACACTTAGATTTACATTCGTATTACATGTATGAATAATAACTTAGCTATTTAGTTTTTACTGGTCCCGTTCGATTTGCTTAATATATAAACATAACAGTATAAATGTATGATTGATGCGTGTACATACAAGCAAAAGATATGCAGTCCAGAACAAATAACCTCCCATTGTCTTACAGCGTACGGTCGACTGCTTATTACCTATTACACAAGTCTCGCAATATATCGCATTTATCTAAGTTTCGATTCGATCAGCACCTTACTATCAGAGTTAAACGTGGCAAGATAGACTACTTTACGCGTAACATCGCAACCTAATAAATCAACCGCAACATTATTACTTACTTAGTGGACATTTTAATCAATCGAAGCGAGACGTCTAGTGACAGATCGTAAAGATCGAAAGCGCCTGCGGTGATCAATATGTATCTATTGGAAAATAGTTAGATACCTAGGATTATGTCGCCCTCGTTTTATATTATTTATTGTTTTTTTTTCGAACTGACTACGCTATTGGCCTAGTAAGGGGCTCAGACGAATTAATTGTTAGTAAGAGGTACTGTGTACCAGCTTTATCTTGCGGCTTTATTCGTTTTAATGACCTTTCCCTCGAAAAAAGTAATTTTAGAAAATAGTAGGTATCATTTTTTTGTGTACCCCTTACAGCGTGTATGCGAAATTTCATGATAGTTGAGGCGTGGAAATGTAACAATAAAACTCATAATCGCATTTATAACAATAGTAAGAATTAGCAATCAGTAACATAAATCGAAATTATTGAAATCGAACAAATCTCCAATTCTCTAATTACACTATAGGTATGCGAGCTCGGTGCGGCAAGAGATATCGCGCACAGTCGCTTGCGCATGGGGCATCGTCGCGTCGTCGCCACGCCAACGATTAGGCTTATCCGCGCCTATAGATGTTTCACATCAAAAAGAATATTCATAAAATTGTGTTTATGAATATTCTCTGTATTTAAATATCTAATTTTTATACCATCCTAACTAATATTATAAATGCTAATTTGAGTTTATTTGCATCTCGAACTTTTCCACGCACGCTATTGAGGATATACGTAGTAGTTCTCTAGACATATATCAAAATTATATTAACGCGATAAACGTAAACAGCTGCTAGTACTTAATAAAATAGTCAACTTTGTGTACTCTTTCTAATAATATTTATTTGCACTGTCTTATTAAAGTACTAGGTATAGTCTAGTTATGATATAATTAATTTAACTGAGGGACGCACCTGCTTTATACGATCAAACTAATGCTTGTTCTTTACCTGGACCTCGTTTCTTACAACCCCATATAAATTATCGACATATGTCAATTTATCCTGTTGTTTATATTATAAAAGAAGTGTCAAATGAACACTTATGCTTACCAATATTTAACTCTTTATAAGACTGTATTTTATGTCTGTTTGAACGTACTAATCTCGCGAACTATCAGTCATGTTTCATTTTACTTTTTTGTAATTCATTTACTGATGAAAGGTATGCGATATCATGTTATGAGTTTTATATGCAGACAAATAATCATAAGCGTGGGGTAGAAAGTATTAAATGTGAACGAAGTAAAGCGTATAGCGCGATGCAAGCTAGTACTGAAATAAATGTATTATAAACTACTCCATTTTTTTTAATAATACATAGTAATGAAACAACATTAAAATCCATTAAATTAGTTCAAATCGCCTACTTTATGTAGAATCAATTAGATTTGGAATAACACTTCCGATCGCTACCGAACCGACTCATTATATAACAAATTGCATATATATATATATATATATATATATTTAATTATTAATTAAAGAACAAGACAAGCCACACAATGAAGTATGTCTAGTATGCAAATGAAACGATTAACATAATTAATCGATTCTTCGTTAGCACATAAAAATATTGACATTTGATCAAAATATAAGACTTACTACAACAAAACCTTCTAGAAAAATCGAAAGGTCTATAGTATTAACGATGAACGGAAATTTAATTAAGTAATTAATTAATGAACCAGTTTTTAGGATCTGTATTTTTTTATGTCATATAGGAGGCAAACGAACAGGCGGGTCACCTGACGTTAAGCGATCACCGCCGTCCAACGACACTAGCAACACCAGGCGAGTCGCAAGTGTGTTACCAACCTTTGTTTTAGAGGATGGGGGAAATGGGCTATGAAGAGAGGAAAGAGGAGGGGAGAGGATGCGAAATGGTCCTCCGGAAAATTATTCCTTTTTACCTCTAAACGTTATGCCTATGGTTCAAGCCGCAGTGAATTCCTATACGAAATCTTAAAAGATACATTTTAACTCGCATTGATCTTCTCCTCATGTGATCTCACCGTTATATTCGCGTCAAATCTTTTCACACCCAAAACATACATCGTAAATTTAATAGCAAAGACAATCTCTAATGTAATCTAATACACCCAATAAAATACAGTAGACACGATATTGGCATATAAAAATAACTGCCTATGTAATTTAGATACCTATGAAATGAGAACTGATATATTATTAATATTGATTATATTAATTAATAACCTGTATTAACGGAAATAACATGAGATAAATGTGAAAATAATGTTAGATATAGAAAAGTGTTAAAAATTAAACTCGTTTTATAGTAGCATAACAAAGTGACGTCACTGTACCTAACAAACAACGGTAACCATCGAGAAATTTTAAATCTGTTGGCTTTCGTAACTGTCACGCCGGCCTGCAACCCTCTCAGCATCTGTATACAAGTATGTTACTAACAATAGTAGTCCGGTGAAGCTGTTAAGACCTTGCTAGGTCAATAACGTAGTCATTTCGAGAAAAAACAAGCTACTAAAAATGCGACTAACCACTACTAAGCGAAAGTTCGAAGGAGAGAGAGAGAGAGAGAGAGATATCGGCTGAACCCGGAACGCGACAAGGATGGCAGACGTTACACAATGTATATCATCATGAAAGTTGACATGCACATATGCATATGTATATACACGCATTAAATTTATATTTGAATACAGATAATATTTTCAGTTTATCCATTTCATTATAATTCGGCATTAGATAACAGTGCAGCATATTACCTTCTATACCGTAGAACCGATCCACATTAGATTGTTATATGCAAACTTTGAAACACAAAGTGTATTTATGCAATACTAGACTCTGCTTAATAATGCTTCCTCTCGAGAGGAAAAAAAAACGATTTTAAAACATTATTCATTGGTGCTCCGCTCCTATTAGTCTCAGCGTGATAATATATAGTCTATATCCATCCTCAATATATGAGCTATACAACAGAGAAAGAATTTTTCAAACCGGACTAGTAGTTACATCGTCACAAACTCACAAACTTTACCTCTTTATAATATTAGTATAGATTAATTACTGGCTTTTTCTCGCATTCTCCTCGGGTATATTATTCTGTAGTCTATAGTTATTCTGGATGAAAGTTACCCTAAATCCGATTCTATACTGACAACGAATATACTAACCTTTATAACAATCGGTTACGTAGTTAAGGCATGAAAGCGTAACAAACATATTCACATTTATAATATCGGTTAGAATAATAAAATTCAAACATTACAACTAGTGATCTTCTATTAGTCGGAATTGGACCATAATTATTTATTGATATGATTTTAATACTATTGAGACTGTTTTGCTAAAAGGTGTATAAAATAATGTAGATTAGTAGATATTTAGATTATGAAGTATGATGAATAGAGGTAAAATAATCTCATCAATCAAAAGGAAATAAACTATTTCCATTTTTTGTTATTAACACTAAATATCATCTTTTAGTAGAAACAAAAATAACGAAATTCGATTTAAAATCAGTGGATAAAAAGGTTTTGAATTGTTTTATCTTCGTTTATTTATACACAAATAGTAATAAAATCTATAACATATATATACACACATGCATACGAAGCCACGGTTAACAGCGAGTATAAATTAAAATTGCTTGAATTACTTTTCATAAAGTCAGCTATATGTCAATGAAAATTTCGTGAAGATCGGTCTTACCGTTTTGGAGATAGTACTGCGAGCGACGCTACGGTTAACAGCTAGTCTAATTCATTTAATTTCCGAGATCACCCGGAATAAACAGACAGACAGAAAGAACGACAAAAATAATAAAATTGCATTGTTAGCTATGAATACAATGTATATTATGTTGAATAAACAAAGCTAGTTTTCATTAAGATAAACTAAATTCTATGAATTTTTATAGTCATAGGAATTAACCTTTTTCCTTTGAAGGACTACAATGATTATATTTAGTTTACTTAATATAGACAACGAATAAATTTTAAAAAAAATACCTAAATCATTATTAATGTCTTTAATGGTCACCGCATGATGAAATATTAATGCGAAAAAATTAACACGTACGCATGTGGCAATAGCAACAAAAACTAATCGGACTTGTTTTGTATTTATTACTTAATTAATAACCGAGATAATTTATACTTGTGTTTTAAATTACGCTTTTAAATCACTTTTTTTAATTTAAATTTTATTTCATTAACAACCGCGTAAAGAAAGAAATGCAAGCGACCGTGGAACGGCTTCAGTCAAAGATTAAAAAAATTACTTTTCTCAGAAAGGTTTCATTCATTTCGTAAACATTAATAATAGCTTTCTAAATGTGTATACATACTTATATGATATAAAAGAACTATTGAAATCAGTTTTTAAGACAAAACAATTGCCATACTTTTGTACATCATAAAAAGATTTATAGCATATATAGTATAGTAAATGATACCTATTATGTTGAAATATTTATTTACATAAAAATGTATCCATCTTCCTCAATATCCATTTAGATGAAAATATATGGACAGTTCTCGCCAAATTTTTCGACCGCTCTAAATACATGTAGCAATATATAACAAAAATATAAGTATAAATATATATTATACTGTATGTATAACATCGTCATAACTTAAGCATCACTAAATGCCTAACATATTTTAACTTTGTTTTGTAACAAACTCTTGATTGTATAATGCACAAGTTCGAACTTACAACTATATTCAGAGCGGCCAATAAGATTGCCGAGGACCTTATATAATAAATAGAAATGTGTTCATAAATCTGAATGATAATGATAATGTTAACAGATTTCAATAGATTGTCAAAAATTATATACGTTATTCATAATTTTTTTCGTTCGACTACACCAATTTTATGTATATCACCTACACATTTTATGTATTAAAAGATATATTAAATTTAACAATTTTAACAAAAAGCAAGATAATCAGTTAAACTAGCAGCATCCAAACCGATGTCTATCTCATCCCAGCATACCTGCACAATGAAAGACAAATGCCGCACTTTCCACGCACAAAGGATTGTCCATTCTTTATACGCGGGCCGGGTAATGACTCTATGTCGTTGGTAGTAGCCGTAGAACAGTGAGTTATAAATCATGCCGGCCCAGGAAATCATTCATCCTCCGTAATGTGTTGCGAAAATAGGCTTCCACTCGGAACGAAGCGACGCTTGCGCCCTCTGGCCTAAATGTTTTATAAAATAAAAATTTACAGCCATAAATTTAAGTATAAATCTTAAGTTTTCAGCAGTTTGGGTAACTTACGACTTTAACCTTTAGACGTAACAACTTGGAAACTCGAAATCCAAGTACGCGATTTAGCCCGCTCTAAAATATTAGGTATTACGGCTATTATATAATTCTTCTTTTTACTTCTTTTCACTTTGATTTTCTAAGATAATTTCTTTATTTGTAACCCAATTATTTGGCTAGAGAATTTTGCTGAGAGACATGAGATGTGTGTATGTCTGGGGATTTGAAATGTTGACGATGGTTATCTCCGATAAATCTTCATAAACGCTCCGAATTTGTGAAGATAAAATTCGTATAAAGAACTATTCCGTTTCCTTTCTCTTTCAAACTTACCTATTATTTATACAGTACATCCCAAATATTTTATTTGTAGCTTCAGTACTTTCAGCTCTGTGTTGATCTCTCATCAATGTGACTTGGTATTTTAAATAACACTAGTTATAAGTTTTAATTAGCGTATTCTCTCGCAATATGTTTGTTGTGAACATGATCTCAACACATTAATTAAGTTATATAACAAATAACTATTTTATCGAATTATCTATCACTAAATATTTGTTTTAAATAAATAGTTCCGCTGATAGACATACGAACTATTATTTTTTATAATAAATACCTTACAATATAATTATTTATAAATATAATTACGGATATTATTACTACCTGTAAATATAATATAAGGTTTTTTATATTAGGTATCAAGTTATTTTTATTAAAAAAAATACCAGTTGTAGTATAACTTGGACGAAGTCTAAACCATTTATCATAGTTAAAAAAAAAACTAGAAGTAATCATAAAGTTGTTAGCTACAACTAACAATTGCCAGAATATGATATTCCTCGCCATTTAATATAACAATAAAAAAATAATATAATAGTTAAACGTTATCATTCGAAATAAATTAATTACTATACATGGAAATTGATTCATAATCTTATCTCCATCTAAATTGTTCACTCACATTCATTGTCATCCGTCTGTTGTAAATAAATCGTGGATTAATAATTAATTGTAATAATTACATTCGGTTTTGTTAACAAATTATTTCGTTTTGCTCACGACCGCTATGAACTTATATATTCGAGCTTAATCAATTAAAAAGGCAACTCGGACCAACACGGCATAGTTCGTCGGCCGTTCCCATAGCATTTTTGTCATAACTCCTGCTTATTTTTAGGCTCCAACTATTTCTAGGGACGCCCAACCGCATATCGATGTATGACAAATCGTGACAAAACCACCGACTCATCAACGGTAATGCATTTTAGTTACGGAATGACAAAGTACATTCGGTATTGTACCTTATTACACAGCAGTAAGAGTTAAATGTTATGTAATGGAAAGTAAACTTAGTGTTGTATTTGGATACATAAATTCATGTGGCTAAGCCGCATGCCTGCGCCTGTGCTGCCATCATCCATCAAGTTCGGCGCGCATCACCTTCAAGTCGGCAATCAACCGGAAATAACGAGAACCTTTACCAACCTCTGTTTAAATTTAGACCCATAAAATATAACATAACGAACAAGGATTTATTAAAATATTTATGGTACATAAGATATTAACGAAGATTAGAAGAAAAAAGAACTGACATTTGTAAACAAAAGATGTTAATTCACAGAAACAATATTCTTAAATTATTCCACTTACTTGATTGCATTAAATTGGTGTATTTTTATTATTTAATAGGTACTTATGATCATCATTTAACGGGCAGCTAAAACCTGTTCTATATTCACATTTTAGAATAACGCTACCGAAAATACTGCGAGAACAACTATTACTCATCACGCGAACGATTATAAAAATCCTCTATTCTCTCACTCTTTTCCGCAGAAGAGACTATAATACCATTTCTCTCGCACAAACAGACGACAGTACAAAATATCGAATATCAATATTTGGATGCAATCAATCAAAGTTAATCACGTGAAAGATATAAAAGCAAAATGAATACATTAAGTTCTTTGGGCGAACGGCGTCGGGTGTAGTGGACCGATATCTACCGGGGACTTTTTTTAGCGGTTCGTAATGACCGATTAGTATAAAAAAACTGGATGGGAACTTGTGCGCTCATTGTGTTACGTACATTATCATGACGTAGCAAGTTTGAATATTAATTAGCTTGCATACAAGAGGGGTCGATTTGATCGACTTAATGGACGAAAAATTATACCATAAGTAACAAACTAAATATATTATAGTAAAAGATTTATAATCTCATCTTGCTAAGATAACTACGCTTTAATAGACTAGCATATTATGGCTGACTAGTTGTTACCCGCGACATCGTCCGCTTGGAATTTAACAAAAAATATTTGTTCAATGTAAAAGTACCCGTGGAGCACGAGGTACTAGACACTGGTTCTTTAATGTATTATATTTGTGTAGAACCCTAATTTCTAAAATAAATGTAGCTGGAACTTATTACATCAGCTATCTATCAGTGAAAGTTACATCGAAATCGGTCCGCACACAAAAAAATCAAAACTAGTACAAACAATTTTTTTATATAAGTACCATGTATAGTTTCTTATCCGTTTGGAAAGAAGATGACATTTTGACATTATAAACAGACACTACTATTTTTTATTACTAAATGAAAAGTTAAGTATGTATTAAAAACAATATAGCTATTTAGTAATTTTAACCATATCTTTGTTTAACATGTTATGTTCAGAATTTGATCTCAAGACTGTATCGGTTCGCTACTCGCATCTTTTCCACCGTCATATAATATGGGTATCTTCAAATGAAAGTGAATCAGTTATCGATAAACTCGTCCTACGTGTATTATCGACCTCATCGTTTCATTCCGTCAGATGTTATTAAGGTCAAGCTATACTATATAAATCTCTTTAAAAACTATACAGAGTAATACTGTTTATTTATATAATTAGTTTAAATAGTGTATTATTTTATTAAAAGTAAAATAACTTATACTTTACTCATGTCAAAAATCTGTTTTAAATATTATATCCTTCATCAAAGAATGTTTCAAGAAAATTAAGAATTACTTCAGCAATTTCATTGTACTAAAACTGTCCTTTTAGTTTATGGAAACTACTTGTATAAATTCATTCTGGGTGGTTTTTGATTTATTTATATTGTAATTTAATTAGTAATATTTACCCTAAAATTGTTTTATAGATTTTAAATCACCTCTGTTACATTTAGTGCTACTTAACCCGTATGGTAAAGTGTAGTGACAAAATTCTCAGTAAAATAAGTTCAGCCGTTTCAATCAACTCAGACAAATAACAGACACTTCGATATTATTTATATATATGGATAAAAAATACGAATAGGAAAAATTACATAGTATTTATTTCTGTGAACCTAAATTAGGTGTTATTGTGTGTGTAAATAAATAGTGCCCCTGGATAGAACAACTTCACACGCTAGAAGGAACCACGTCTGTTATTTCCATTTACAATAACAGAAAAACATCGATATTATTTATCCATATGACAAAGACTTGAAACATTTAAACTATTGATAAACTATGTCGTACAAAATAGTGGAAACGTCTAACAATTAAAAAAAAAGTTAAGCAATTAGGTCAAACGGTCTCGTGCTCGGAGGCAATATCGATCGATAACTAGAGGGTGAAGTTTTAACTACAGTAAAGTACGTCAATAAAACCGAGCCAACGTAGTTGTTGTTTTCAACGGACTGTGTGTTATTATTTGTTTGCGGCGAATCGATATTTCTAATTGCATTTAACAAAACACTCTATGTCTGTACATACCGTATGAAAAGTTCTACGTTTCTTCATCAGAGACAATAGTCTCGGTTACTTGCTATCGATAGAATTTGAAGTCGTTAAGAGTTCTATGTCGAAGTGTCAAGTGATTTTATATATTAGACTAGCTGTTCCCACCCGATTAGGCCTCCCACGGCAGCGGCTCAAGCCTAGGTTCGATCCCTCGGTAGGGAGCCCTTGAGTGCGTTGCTTGCGCGATACGGTAACACACCAATATACATCACTGCTACAACACTACACGATCACCCCCACACATGTGCATGCCTACACGCTACACATTTTGGTGGAAGGGTTTACTTTTTTTCCCTTATCGAACTGAAAAAACTCTCAATTTTTCGATAAATATATATGGAGGAGTTCTTGAGGCGTATATGCTTGGTACACATATACGTTTCAAAAACTCAAACATATATGAATAGTTAGCTAGGTTAGCTAAGATAGGTCGCGACTTTGCATGCAATGGGCAACAGCCAAGCCGAGGTGTGCCGTGCACCCTTGAGCTGGTTGCCAATATAAAATCGGCTGAATGCCTTAAGCGCTCGCCTTAGTAGTCCGGTGAAGCTGTTAAGAGCATGCTGGGTCAATAGCGTAGTCATTCCGAAAAAAAAAAACTAGCTGTTCCCTCGGCTCTGCACGCGTTTGTTATACTTTCTCTTATTATTTACTATAAAAATTAGTCTAGTTTCAAACAGTGATTTTTAGAGGTGATAGAGTCATGCTAAAGCTATTATTGATTTCAACCTGAATGGGTCGGCTCACCCGAGGTAGAACTACCCTCTCACAGAAAACTGACATGAATTAACAGTGTTTGCATTGTTGCATTTCGTTTGGTCGGTGAGAGCACCGTAGGCCCACCTCGCCTTCCCTTACCCCTCTTCCCAACCTTCACGCTCTCCCCCCAAACACAGGCTGGCAACGCACATGCGTATCCCCTAGAATTAACATTTGTTACGGCTCTTGACCAGTGTCCCGGATGTAACAAAATTAGATTTTTTTTCATTAATAATATAGACTTTTATATGTTTTCTTTCTTATTCAGAATTAAATTAATTTTCTATATGCATGAAAAGAATGTACCGCATAGTATAAGTTTATGGTTTAACTATTTTCAAGAATTACAAAAATATTAATAAACTCATTTTTGCTTGCGGTTGCACTCATGTTAGTGTAGATTTCACTTATACCTCCTGAGCCCTATATTTTTTTCTGTACTATTGACAACGCTAAAGCAAGTGTGACTTACTAACAAATTTACTTACTCATTTATAATATAAGTTAGGATTAGGATGATAATACCATTGAAAAAATCAACATGCTAAGTTGAGAAATAGAATAGACTGACACACAGGTTCTACGGTCGATATATATAACAATCTTGGCGATAATCAGAGTATTTTAGCCAGTCTTAGGAGTGATACAGAATACACTAACGAATACCTATTGTTAATGATTGTACCATGATGTTTAATATATACTACTAATTACAGGCTAATTATAAAAGTCAAACCTTCATCTTCTAAGGGCATCCGAAATCCGAACAGTTTATTACGCCAAAATCACCTTAAAACTTAGTTTACTTTGGGTAAAATAGGTTCATGTAACAGAGAACTCGGAAAGACGATCTATTCTTAATCGAAAACCTCAAATATAACATGGACGATGAGAAACATTGATTACATATGTAAATTAGACTATAACATTATGTTCTAAAAACTTTACATAGATAACTAACTCCCTTAAGAATACCGCACGTTCGCGGCTTCGCCACATTGTTTTTTTTTCTTTCAAACTCTTTTTATGTGGCCGCCTGTTTAATGTATTGTGACGGTTAATAAACGCCCGCTCTAATGAATAACGGGCAAGTTTGACTTAATTAATCGTGAAGTACTGCCGCTACTCCGAAGCTAACTTTCGATTACTACATACGATTAAATTGAAAACATTATGATGTATTTTCATTTGTATGTCTTCTATCTATACTCATATTATAAAGAGGTAAAGTTTGTGAGTTTGTGATGTTGTAACATTGTAGTGGGTAATCTCAGGAACTACTGGTCCGATTTGAAAAACTCTTTCAATGTTATGTAGCTCATTTATCGAGGATGGATACAAGCTATATATCATCACGCTAAAGCCAATAGGGGTGGAGCACCAATGAAGAATGTTTAGATTTTGTCCACTTGAGAGCTTCCGCTGCGTGTAAGCGTTAGCCCAAAGTAACTACTCCACGTGAACGAAGTCGCGGGCAAAGGCTAGTCTTCTATACATATAATAAGAATGTAAAGTTAACTTGTCTGTACTTTTCCATTTTCGTGAAAAAAATTGTTGCAGGTGTCTAGGAATAAGTAATGAAATACATTTCAATATTTTTTGTCTGCCTGTTTGTATTAACACGCATCACTGCTAAAGTACTGGGTTCATGATAAAACCTCAACAAGAAAATTTTAAAGAATATCCTCGATAATACTTTAGTTTCATTAAAATCGGTACACTCTATCAAAAGTTATTATAATTTTAATGACGACGCGCCTTAAATACGAGAGAAAAGTAGACATAAACTTAATACATTCAGAAGATAGTAGTCCGTTGAAGCTGTTAAGACTTTGCTAGGTCAATAGCGTAATCAGTTCGAGAAAATAAAAACATTCGGAAGATGTTATTACTCCTTGTTTTTTTTTATTTTATGTTCCACACGGACGTAGTCACGGGCACAGCTAGCACTCACTAAAGTTTGCTTATTAATGTGTTCAGATTTAATGACAATATAAAAATCTTGTGTCACAGTATTTGTGTTCGAACTCCACCGAAACGGCTGGACCGATTTTTATGAAATTTTTTATGTATAATATTAACAATGACATTGGATAGGTATGAGAATAGGTCGTAAAGTATATTTCATACAGTTAAGTGATAGGGTGTCGCTGTCCAGTTTTTTTTTCTATTTATTTATTTGAATTACTTACGTTACTGAATGACAGATGGCGCTACATCCGCCTCATCGAAATTTTTTCCACACGTACGTAAGTCATTCACTAAACCAACTAGGTATGTGTTTGAGTGAATTCCTGAATTGTTTGGTTTCACAATTAGAAACGGTAGCAGTCGCCGTAATCAGACTCTAGGTTTTTTTTTTATTATTTTTCGAGCTTGGAAAAACAATTGGAGTCGGTAAGTAACCAATTTCACGTAGACGACGTTGCACGGATCAGCTAGTTATTGTAATATATAAATATTTAAATAGTTGATTTCCGCCCGTTTCACTATGCATTAGAGAAATATTTAATTTAAAAAAATACCAAAGGACCAATGAAATCGTAAAATAAAGTAGCACTATAACAATCTACAAAAAAATCCACAGTAAACGGGTATAATTACATGCCAATAAGTTCAATAGTTTTAACGTAATTGAAGTATCAAGGAACTGTATTTTTCCGAACCAGTGATAGTATCGACACTCATAATCACCTTCTTACGACCTATATTGTATAAATTTTTATCCAAACTTTTTAACCACAAAAAAACGTTCCATACGGATAGACCAAACATTAACGCGAGCGAAGCTGCGAGCAGAAACTAGTAATTCATATAAGAATTTCAAACGAATACTTCATGTTTTATAGTTAGTATTGTGATATTATACACTACATAAAAACCAATCTTAATTGAAAATTATGTAAATATTGATCTTTATCAGTGATTCAAATTTATATTTAGCACATCTGAACTAATGATTTGTATTATCTATATTAATAAATATGTAGTTCCGTATGTAGGTATACTTTTTCCTTAAATTTTATGATATGTGTCTATTATAACGACCACTGTTCACAAATATGACATAAAGAAATATGTTTGTCTGTACGTACATATGTCCGGAATAAATTCGAAAATTGCGTGACCGATTTTGGATTTTTTTATACGCGTATATTATAAATCATTCCATATATGTTAGAGTAGAAGAATTGTCAATAATGAATTTAGACACTGGAAAAAATAATTAAGAAAATAATATTATATTTACCCTCGACGATTTCAATAACATTTTATGGACAAATATACGTCATTCCATAATTACTAATCTATTAAAATCATTAGTAGTACTTCTATGAATAATTAAATAAACACATATTTTATTAGAGTAACAATTAATGTCTTAGAAACACTTGGATCCCATATTTTGGATTAAGTATTTAGGTTATTGACAATGAATTGTTTAATTGAAAATTTTCTACTCGATTAAAAATGTATGTAATGTGTATGCCACTAGTTACTTATACCAGATGAAAGGTTAGACACTCGCAATATTCTAGGATATGATACTTCATGGTCACATTTAACATATAACATGATAATATTAAAAGAAATACTAACAAACAACAAGCAAAAGCTATCTTAAAGTGTGATCTGAGACTTTCAAAAGAATAGCTAGCAACGTATAAATACTGGGCTACAATGGGCGATCCGGAGTTAATAATTTTCGATAGTAAAACGGGCAATAATCCCTATTCTTTTGTTCCTAACGTCTCCACGTTCCCTTTCAAATGAAAGTAACTTCACCAGACAGTCATTGACACTGTGCTTTAACATAGACGCGTAGTGGATTGTGTATAATTTTTGTATTTTTCTAGATAATTAAGTCAAATATTAAGCACCTATTTTTTAACCGATTTAGAACGAGATTCGAATGTAGTAAATATTGCTACTGTCTAAACACTCACTTGGTATACACATAAAAAACGTATACGTTTATATGTAATCAATTTTACTAAAACTCATCGATAGATGGCGCTATATTATACGAATACCTGTCAAACGAAAGCTATGAAAACTAGATACATAGAAAATAATTAAACAATACTGATTTTATTAAAGCAGACATTATTATAACGAATGATAATCGACGCGTAAAGAAGCACAGGAGAAGCTAGTCGTATTTGGGAGACTTGGTGACAAGTTATTTTATAGCATCGACCAAGTTTCACTCTTCATAGCACCATTAATTATGCAATTTATTTGCCCAGTCTTAATGTAACCCATATATCTAAATACTAATATCCGTTTATCGCCTAGGTCCGAATATAATTCACAAATATCGATGATCGATTCAATTTTAATGTTTATATATATACAAAACAAAATTAAATGATTCATGACTGTACATTGTATATATATATATATGCTCACGGATACGATTTTTACGTTAAAAAAAAACTACATATAAGCAAAAAAAAGGTGCGGACCAAGAGTCTGCAGACTAAAACAAAATACAGACGGATCACCTGATGTTAAGTGATCATCGTCGTTCATAGACATTTACAACACCAGGGGAGTCGCAAGTGCGTTGCCAGCCTGTGTTTGGGGTAAGAGAAGGGAAGAAGGGGGATGAGAGGAAGGGGCGAGGGGAAGGCAGGTGGGCGTCGGGCGCTTTCACTGACCGAACAAAACGCAACAAGGCAGGCACTGTTACTACACGTCAATTTTCTGTGAGAGGATGGTACTACCCCGGGCGAGCCACCCCATTCATGCTGAAACTAGTAATAGCTTCTGCGTGGCTCTACCACCTAAAACGAATAGTAGGTTAGAAAGGTAGGTTAGGTTACGTAGCGAATAGTTGAATACAAATTATTAGAAATAAAACATTTAAGTAACAGAACACATTACAATACATATCATATATCTATTCACAATGTCACTACTCTTTTCTCACACTCGACCCCAGGTATGTACACCATGCCACAGTACACGACTCTCCCGCATTATTACTAAGTCCCCGCTTAGAGTATTTTCGTACCCACAATTTGTATAGCAATAACTTCAATCACAAAGTCGTAACGAGACATTTGATTTTTGTAGTATACGAAATATATTTTTATTAAATTAGTTTGAATTAGGTAATAAATTATTTCAAAACATACATTTTGCTAATTACATAAACGATTTTATAAAAAAAAAATCAATATCAAAAATGAACTTACCAGCAATATTAGCAGTCTACAACATTCTTGAAATAATGAACTGTTATATGCAATCGATTTTTTTAAATCTGACTGGTAGTTTTAAAGATTAATGCGCTATACAAACCAAAAAATAATAATCTCTTTGACTTTATAATCTATACTTCTAAACTAATATTATAAAGAGGTAAAGTTTGTGAGTTTGTGACGTTGTAGGGGGTAATCTTAGGAACTATCAATCCTTGAATTGTTAGTGTCATATAGCAACTCATTTATCGAGGAAGGTTATAGGATATATATCATCACGCTAAGACTAATAGGAGCAGAACACCCATGAAAAATAATTTAAAATCGAGATTTTTTTTTCTATTGAGAGCTTCGGCTGCGCGTTAGCGTTAGCCCAGACTAACTATTCTACGGGAACGAAATCGCGGGCAGGGGCTAATATTGGTATAAATAAGGTGTTATAACAATAATACATAACATTATATTTTATTAGACAAGTTATGTGATTAAATTAATTCGTGCGTAATGTTTCATGTAATGTTCGTCTACCGGCGTAGCTTCGCTCAATCTCGACACGTGTACAGACGCTAACAGAATCTATTAATCCATTAAAATACGTTTTTTTTCAATTTTGCACATTTATCTTAATGTCATGTGAAAAATGTAGATTAAAAATACGAAAGATCAACAGAATTAAAAATAAACTAATAATTTAACGTATTAACGTATGCTTATATTATATGTCGTAAAACATGTAATTAACGATATGAATCCGTTTGGAGCTACCGCATAATATTAAATCGCAGTAGAGCTTATCATATCTTTCATCGTAAACACTTTATTTCTATTTATTTACAGCTTTTAAACTAGGTTCATTTCTAGAAACTCACATTAAGTATTTTTAAGTGATCATAAATTATAACATTTTATATATTTCATGTTGCAGAGACTCGAAATTAAACATGTGGATAATCTGCACGTCATTCGTGTTCACTCATTTAACTAACATTCATTTAACAATCATTATTAAAGGTTTAAATCGATGCCTTTTTCCATTTATTCCTTTAAGAGATAGGTACGCTGTTTTCTTCATGGTTAGTAAAAGAAGAAATTACATACAAATATATTTTATATATATAATGAAAGTACAGTTCTTTGATGCTCAATTACGTCAAACTATTAAACATATCGGCATAGGAGTATGAACATCCGATGCAATTTTTTCCTAGATAGTTTTAGTCTACTTACTTTTAGAATTCCATTGACCCTTTGCTACTTTTTTTTATTTAGAATTATCAAATGCATAGCGATGCGAGCGGATGTCGTAATATATAAAACTGAATAATGTAACAAAGAGATCGGCTTAATGTACTTCCATGGTTTTTTTTTCGTTTTAGAGCATTTATGTGAGCTTGTTTTTAAAAGTATATCTTAATATTCATTCATTTTATAATTTTATTTATGTTGTTGCCTAATAATGACGAATTGGTCACTCCATGTTCCAGGCTCAATAGAACTACTGAAGGAATTTTTGCATAATAATGTTAGGTTTTACAATAAAGTCACAAAGCATATTACCGATTTGTAGAACGGTAGGTTCAAGTGCCATGTCAAGCAGGATTTGATATCAAAATGCAGATATAAGGTGGATCAATATCTAAATGATGATGAAACAGCTTATGAGACCAAAAATTACTAACACAGGAATTTTTAATATAAAGATTATCGCATGTGAAGTCTCTGGTGTTTAATAGTTTTATATAAAAAATATAGTACGAGTTTTTTTATTACTATTCGATTACAAACAAGATCAAGTGTTTGAAGTAATGGCCTAAAAAAACACCGTAAAACCCGAACATTTGTTTAATTAAACGATAAGATACGTGTGAATACAACAAGATCCGATTCACATGTTTTATTCAAATACGAGTTAGAAACGACTTCTCGACGCGATAGTACGATGACAATAAAAAAATAAAAAATATTTGTAAAACAAATTCATAGAATCACTTTGTAGAGCCGGTTTATTTACGATCTCCTTTTGAATTAATGTCAGTAATTATTAAAATTAAGTGTATTTATGTATAATATATTGGCAGAGTCTAAATAACATATATTTAGCTTAAATAATAATGTATCTATAACTTATACACGAATGCTACGTCTCATGGTTTCTATACACAACCGATGATATATTAATGGCTTTTATTAATATTCTTAACACTTTTTATTGTATTATTATTATTATTAATACTTTTGTATTAACTATCTGTTTGTCTGTCCAGTATAAATTTTAGTAAAAAACAATGACAAGATCTTTTCATTTATCCGTATATAGAAATGATATACTGGCTTATTCCAAAAAGCGATAAACTGGAAAGTACAATATAATGCTAATGTTTGTTAGTTTGTTTGTTTTACTTCCAAACTTTAACTACAAAACCGATCATTACAACATTTTGCGTCCACGTTGTCAGAAGTAAACGAAAATAACATAGGGTAGTTTTTATACAGTAAATATGTACAGTTTCTATGTAATAGATCAAATCTACACCATGCTAACGAAACTGTTAACAGAAACTAGTAATATTATTAATATGAAAGTAAATTTGTTTGTTTGTTACATACACACGTTTTCCATACACGTCAGGAGTACATAAAAGGACATAGAGTACTTCTTAGAAGAAATGGACTGTTAAACGCCACCGAAGCCGCAAGCAAAAGCTAGTATAAATACAATATCATGTATCAATTAGAAGCTATTTTACCGACGATATCGTGAGGTTAGCCGCACTATTTTTGTTTATAAATTATTTTATATATAAATTATTATTTTATAAATCAAGTGTGAGTGCTACAATTTGATCTCTTGATAAGTTTGTTATTAGATAGTACATATTTTCTTTTTTTTTATATCGTAGTAGGTACCTTTATATAATTAGCACAACTTATGTTTTGGAATAATTTATTACTTAATTTAAACTACTCTGGAATAAAATAACATCTTTGGACTATAGACATTAAATGCCGTGTGAATTTAAATATTTTCGAAATAAAATATGGTCTTTGGTGTATTTTTTATTATTTTCAAATTTAAGTATATAAAATAGTATGATGTGACTCCTCTCGCGTTTATTATTACTTATTTTAATAAATAGTTACGTTATATTAATATTTCGTGAAAATTCAGATATATGCATACTAATTTTTACGACGATTTAACGGTATATAATTTACAGCAGAATAGCCAATTGTAAGTTACTGCTAAATATATAAATCTTCTTTATAGGTAATAAAAACTTGGTTGTGCCAATTCTTACGACAATCAGTTGTTATTGTTTAAGGTTGACAATCTCATATATATATCAACATCTAGAGATATATAAATGTATGTATTTCTCATATATCGAACAAATGCTTAAGAATATTTACCTACTTCTGGGTACTCCCAGAACGTAAAAGTATATTTGGATAGTAGTTAAATTGACTGACAATAATATTGTGGGTTATGCTGGGGCTACATTAGCGGCCGAGGATTCGGGCCTCGTTGACGCACTAAAACATCGTGTACTGGCATAAGTGATGTTCTTGTGTATATTAAGCGAATTCATAATGCCGAACTGTGCAAACGAGACGTAAGCTTAGCTATGAAGGAAATAGTAGCGTTACGTTGGACGACACAGTAGTGACGTAATACCCCGATAGTATATCATCTTCGCCAATTTTATTATAACAAAAAACTGTAGTTACGTCATAAGCGTTTAGACAGCGCCTTGTTAAATATTGGCTAGCTAGCATATTGCTGCCCTGTTACCTAACACTGAAAGATTTTTAAAATAGGAACAATAGTTCCTGAGATAAGCGCATTCAACGCGAAAATCGAAAAAGTACAGACAAGTTGCATTAACATTTTTATTAGGTGTATAGAAGATATCATTGGTCTTTGCCCGAATACTACGCGTATAATGTAGCCCCAGCATTAGAGTTTACACAACTTGGCAATACTAGGGAGGTGATGTCGCATTGCGCATACGCAGGCCCCGCCCCCCGCCGCTAATTGCGCCAATCTGAGGGACGCGACGCACGCACACTATCGGACTTACGCACTTACACACATGCGTACAAAAACAATAAACCTCCATAAACGCTCAGACTGAGTTCAGTAAATAAAAGCGTAAAGGAAGTCGACGACCGTAAGTACTAATTATTTAATTATCGTTTAATTATACCTTGTTTTAAGATATGTTTTTATGAAAATCACTAAGACTTTTAAATATTTTTTATAGAAACTGTAATAAAGTAATTTTAAATATTAATTAACATGTCTTATTTTTCTAACGTTCATAGGAACTAATACATATTGACTATTGATGGACTTTTGAGTATTATTTCCCTCGAATACCTAATAATTAAAAAAAAACTTATTGATATTTTTAATTCAAAATGTTACGTTATATAGGCGATATTATTGCTTGTGATTAATTTTTTCTTATACTCAGTAAGTAGGGACGGTTCTTGGTTCAGGTTTTTTTTTAACTGAATGCAGCTTCACTCATCTATACTAATATATAAAGCTGAAGAGTTTGTTTGTTTGTTTGTTTGGTTGAACGCGCTAATCTCAAGAACTACCGATCCGATTTGAAAGTTTCTTTTAGTGTTAGATAGCTCATTTATCGAGGATGGCTATAGGCTACATATCATCACGTTAAAACTAATAGGAGCTGAGCACTAATGAAGAATGTCTCAAAATCAGGCTATTTTGGAAGCTACCGTTGCGTGTTAATGCCAGTATTATATGCGTTGCCATGGTAACGCGATAACATTCTATCGCAAATATTTTCATGGTTTATTTTGTGTTCCTACTCAAAAAGTTTATTCTATGTTAGTTTTGTCTACAATTTTTAATTATACGTGTTACGTTTATATTGCAAACATTTCTAAAGTTTATTTTGTGTAGCTATTCAAAAACTTTAGTAGTAATAATATTCGTCCAATAAGACAGTCGAAGGAATTAATCCATACTGCCGATTCTGAAGTTGTCAATATAGGTAGTTTTCTTCTATGTCCAAATTAATGTAAAGGTATAAGCGCCAAATCCTCTATATAATATTTCATAAATTTTGTCTTCTTAATTTTCAAGATCACAGAATTCATGCTCCGTGGTATTATTTTTCATTCATTTCACTTATGCACAATAAATGAACCATATTACATAAAACGTCACCAATTTAACACAATATAGAGACAAGTAACACAAGATTATGAATAAAATATAAAATCCACTACATGACAGACTGAAATCCCGTCAAAAACTCCTCAAAAAGTTTATTCTATGTTAGTTTTGTTCCGAATTTTTGATTTGTGATATATTACGTATTATAAAAATAAAGTGTGTGTATGTAGTATTAAAATAAATACTTTTTGGTGAATAAATATATCTGTGATGCTACAAATATCAACAATTTTTTTTTTAATTCTGTCGAATGTCTGTTTTTTTATTTGTTTTGGGTAATCTCCGAAACGGCTGGGCCTATTAGAACAGTTTTGTTTCTTAGAAATGACTACGCTATTGATCTAGAAAGGTCTTAACAGCTTCACCGGACTACAAGTAATATTGGAACGGCAATTTTACAGGCAAATAAGTAACTAATTAGCTGTTTTATTTTAAGCTAGCGGGTTCAGCAGACAATAATCGCCCTGATAATAAGACAAACTATACCTAAACCTTGCCCAAGAATCATTTTATATATTGGTAAAAACGGCATGAAGACGCGTTTTTGATATTTTCGCGAACAAACATATAGACAGACTTTGTTGACACTATGTTGTGATGAACTGTTATACGTGCATTCGTCCGTGTAAAATTGACCAAAAATATGTTATTCACTGTAAACATGCGCGTGTCAATGTACGTCACTGTACTGGACTCCAAGAATAAATATAATTGAAAGTCATATGTTTATATGTGATGTAAATTATAGCAAGGTATATTAATAACTTAATTATATCAACACTATTGACATATTATATATCTATATAATAAAAGATTTAACACATATTGTCTGATAATGTTTAGCTTAATGTTTTCATTACTTTCTTATATAGTGTAAGTGAGCACTGAGTGTGGTATATAGTAGTTTAAAGTTCCAATTATGTGGCTGATGATAAATCCCATCCCATTCGATACACTATTAGTATTCACATATATAATGTACACGTTACCTGTTACAGTAGATGATGTGCGTGTGATACTTACAAATATTTTTGAAAACGTATTATTGTAATTTACACTAGATGTGTGATCACAATTTTAAATTTATTTAATATATAAAAAAGACGCGTGCGAAACCGCGGGTAACAGTTAGTTTTTAGTAATAAAATTAAGACTTCTAAAAGTAAAATTTGCTGTATACAAAATAGAAAGGTTTTGAAATATTTAAAAAATAAAAAAACCTACTGAGTGTAATGGTAAAAATAAACATAGATATGTAAGAATATACGCATAAATATGTATGATACAGATATAAATAATAATCATATCATTTTTAATGTTTTCAATTATTTTATGTTAGTAATAAGTGTAGAGTTCCTGGCCCTTATAACTTGTAGTGCGGTTTCCGTAATTGTTATTTAGATATAAATTTCAACTTGAACCTATTAACTTTAATTACAGTTTTGTAGTAATACGTTAGAATATTTAAGAACTGTAAACATTCTTAACCTATAAGGTACCTGTCTGTAGTCAGCGGATTTACTTGTACTACGTGGATAACGTGGATCACCTTGTAGATATTAATTACATAAATACATTCAATAATATTTGAACATCCGCTATATAGATAATTTATAACAAATATTACTGTAAACGCAATGTATAAAGATCTAAATCATTAATCGAAACATATCTTTAATTTTAAAAACACTTTCATTTCGTTTCATTCGTATGTCGTTAAAACGATAAAATTAAACTCCACCAATATCCGATATCTAAATACAAAGAGTTGGTCACGATTTTAACATTTTTAACTGCGATTAATTTTCAACGTTATTGTCAAAGGATTGAGATAATTTTCAATTATTCCATTAGAAGAAAACCTTCAAGTCATGTAGGTGTGAAATAAGCAATGAAGAGCCAATACCGGTCGCAATTTCATAACCGTTGTCATATTTTTTACTCGCATCCTTTTCCGTGCTGTTGTTAAGGTTCTTTTATTATTGGCACAGAAATAAGCGTACCTACTTTGTAATTAAATATCTTTATATCATTTATAAATTTAGTATATTTTTAAGAAGTACACATTTTTTTTTTCTTTTTGAAGGTGGTAGAACCACGTTGATGCTATTATTGGTTTCAGCATGAATGGGTCGGCTCGTCCGGGGTTGTACCACCCTCTCAAAGAAAACCGACGTGAAGTAACAGTGCTTGCATTTTGCGTTTCGTTTGATCAGTGAGAGCGCCGGAGGTAAACCTCCCCTCCCTTCCCTTCCCTCCTCTCTCCCCCTCCCACTTCCCCCATTCCTCCCCAAATACAGGGTGGCAACGCACTTGCAACTCCTGTGGTGTTGTTAGAGGACGGTAGTGTCTATGGACGGCAGTGATTATTTGCCTCCAGTGATATAAAAAATGAAAAAAAAAATGTACATTGGTTTATATTACTTTATATATTTTATGACCCGCCCTGATATCTTGACAAATTATATACCTAAGCCTTTCTCATTATTACTATATTTACTTGTGGAAACCTTATGAAAATCAGTTCAGTAGCTTTTGAGTTTATGGCGAACAGACTGACAGACAGAAATAGTAGAGGACTTATTTTTATAATATGTAGTGATAAGATTAGGCCCTTGTTTTGAATGTAAGCGCGGGAAAATACTTTCTATGACTTTATTGGATGGAATACAAATTTTCCGATAATAAATATATGGAGGAGTTGTTGAGGCGTGTATGCTTGGTACACATATACGTTTCAACAACTCATACATATATGAATAGTTAGCTAAGTTAGCTAAGATATGTCGTGATTTTGCATGCAACAGGCAACAGCAAAGCCGAGGTGTGCCGTGCACCCTTGAGCTGGTTGCCAAAATAAAATCGGCTGAGTGACTTAAGCGCTCGCCTTAGTAGTCCGCTGAAGCTGTTAAAATCTTGCTGGGTCAATAGCGTAGTAATTTCGAAAAAAAAAAGGATGGAATACGTCGACTTTTCTCAATTTTGTATAAATATGATAATGTAGACACATATATACCTGCTGCAATATAAGTGATAATAATAATATAACATCCGTTGTATGATTTAGCAGAACTAAAAAAATACGCAGACAGATGCGATTTTTTTTCGACCTGAGTACGCTATTGGCCTTACTAGGCTTTTACAGCTTCACCGGACTACTAAGGCGAGCGCTTAAGCCACTCATCCGATTTTATTCAGTTAACATGTTCAAGGGTGCACGGCACACCTCGGCTTGGGCTGTTACTGTAGAAAAACCCGATCTGACCTAGCTAAATTATTCTAAGCTAATCGTAATGTATTCATTTTTGGATTATGCAATTAAAATTTGTATGATTCAAAAACACAGCATGTAAATTGGAATGAGAGACGCGAATAGCCACTTAGTTTTCTAATATTTATACATTATAGATTTACCTCACACTTTATGTACGGTTACATACATTTTATTTTAACTGATGATTCACTAAAGTCATCGACCTCGAAACTAGTTGAAATTTACGATTCAGCACATTTAATTCCTAAATTTTTTATAACCTGTATTGGAGATAATCAATTAGAATATTGTAATAAGGTAATATAATACTATTTATTAATTTAACAATTATTTACGTAACTTAAAATTTGTATTCCATAACAGTACCACGAAAATGTTAGAATCAGGAATTATACCTTTAGTATATAAGTACTAGGTGTAGCCCACATCTTCGCTCGTATTAATTCTTGTAGTATTGACTTGTCCCTTGGGATCAGTAGGTACATATTTTTAACAAGAATGGTAGATACTTATGTTCTTGTGTAGGTAGTGCTGCTGATAACGTAAATGCAAATTTTCATAATAATCGGCTGAGTAATTAAAACGGGAAGGCGTAATAAACAAACAAACTCACTTTCACATTTACAATATTAGTTAGATCATTATTTAGTATCAAACAAAGTCCCCTACAACGTCTGTCTGGTAGTCCGGTGAAGCTGTTAAGACCTTGCTAAGTCAATAGCGTAATCAGTTCGAGAAAAAAAAGCGTTTGTCTGTCTGTCTGTTCGCGATAAAGTTAAAAACTACTGAACGGATTTTCATGCGGTTTTTACTAATGTATAAAGTGATTTATGAGGAAGGTTTTAGTATATAATTTACCAAGGATTTTTTTTATAATCAGGGCGAAACAACGTCTGCTGGGCCCGTAGAATAAAAAGATAATTGTTTTAATATTGCTTGCTTTATACATAGCTTAAACCCAAGAAATAGTTTGTTGTGTCAAAGTTAAGTAAAATATATCAAAACTCACACAAACAGGATATAATAAAATATTTGAATCTTTACTCACATCATAAATTAATCATGTTAAAGTGTTAAACATAAACTCGATCCCATTAAGTTCTATCGGTGTAATATTACAGAAGTTAAAAGGGAATTAAAAAATAACAATAAAATGTGAACTCCTTGCCGCTATCAAATAAATAATTTCCAGAAGGTCATCAATCGTGACGCGGGGTCGTATATTATAATGATTGCGTCTCAAATCTTAACATACGTATCGCGTTACAACCTCACACCCGTCACCAAAGCATTCAGCTTGTCATTAAAAATTAAAAATATATTTGACTTGCTGTTCCTGCGACTTCGTCCGCGTGAAAGAGTTATTTTGGCCTTACGCTAACATACAGCGAAAGCTCTCAAAAGGGAAAAAACAACGATTTTTGAACATCCTTCATCGGTGCTCAGCTTTTATTGGCCTTAGCGTGATGATATATAGGTAGTCTTCTTCGGTGAAAGAGCTATCTAAAAGTGAAGGAATTTTATAAATCGGACCAGAAGTTCTTGAGATTAATACGTTCAACCAAACAAAGAAACCCTCCAACTTTATAATATTAGTATAGATTTGTACTTATACTTTGTACTTGATAAACTAAGCGTCCTTTTTATTTTAGCTCAACATGTTTAATTTTAATTCATTTCAATATTTAAGCGAATACAAAAAACAAATTGGCCTAAAACACACATCATAGATATCCTGTTAAAATATAATTTACTTCAAACTAGAAAACTATATCTCACTTCTCATCTCCCTTTATACAGTAGACATTTTCCCATACGATTTCTATTCAACATACCTTATTAATCTAAATAAAAATTCTCACTCGAATCTCTTTTAATTAAACTGAACTTCTTTCGTTTACATAGAAGCGCTTAAATTTATATTTTTATAGTTATCGTGCGCAATCAGTGTTTCACGTCTTCATAAATGTAACCCAATCGTAAGCCTCCGTTCGACGACGGATTCACTAATTTCAGATCATAATCAGATCGACAAGAAGCCACATCGAGATTCGACACTACATGATAACACAAGTTCACAAACATACTTGGGAATGGTAACCGCTGGACGGGTCGCACCGGCCTGTTCGCTCACCCTACCAGTGCCATAAACTAACGCACCTAACTGCTGTGAACGCGATGAAATCAATTCCCCGTTCCGATTCTGAGAAGTGACACAATTTCTCGAGTGTCGCATCACTACCGACCAACCGCTAAATAAATCCTAATCGTCCCCATATCGGCCCGCATGCCAATCTAGCCCCTAAACACCGAACTGTAGATGAACTTTTCGACACACACCCCGACGAGTAGTTAAATTATAAAGAAGAGCCACCTGTCTCCACGAAAAACTTTATAGCCGCCATAAAACTTGGACCTTGGAAAAAAAAAGTCAGAACGTACGGAATCATTTCTTTTTTTTTCTTATTTATTTCGTTTTATTTTACGACCGAGACCCATTTTAGATCGTGTTTACCTAAGCTGTCACCTTACAGAATGGCGATTTTGAGTGGACCGGGCCTTTGAATTAATTGTCGAGTTTTGGAAAGATATCGTTTGATTTTGCGATAACGTCAAAAAGACGGGCTGCCAACCGTTCGTTGGGTAATTTGCTTAATTCTGACAGCTCCGGATTGGGAATTCGATGTATGTGCTTAAATATTACGACGAGCGACGCAACCTTCAGTTCTCGGTAGTCATTTTCACTTATACATTGCAACAGCTCTGATTTACAGACTAATTAGTTTATATTTTATTAACATTTTTTTATTACGAGTAATTATTTACTGTCTCGACCTCAACAATGTCCCCAGCGTAAAATGCTCTTCCTTTAATGGAATGGAGTTTAAACGGACAATTCAGGAGATAAATTAAAAAGATATACAAATCCCTAAACATATTTATGTAATAGTCTAGATAAAAAATTATTCCAACTGATTTTTACTGCGTGAATAGCACAAAAACATACTAGATATTTAAACACAATCTTATCTTATTTAGAGTGCTATCTCTCAAGAGTTAGAACACACTGATAGACAGGTGTCTGAAGATGAATTTTTAACTTGAGAGATTTGTATCAACTATAAAGATCACTAGAAAGATGTATAAGGGTTGAATCTTCAACATTAAAATAGCGTTCGAAAATGCCACCTTATAATTATGATTACTACAAATATTAGGTATATGTCTTTCAGGGAACTGACCTTCTGCCCTTCAAATTGGTAGTGGTCCTGCTATCAAAGAGCAACATGCTAAATAGCAATATCCAAATACACCAACACCTATGTCTATTATACTGACAAGGCTGACGACGCAATCAATAGGTCCATTGTGAATTATAATTTAAAAATGGCTATAAAAAATAAAAATGAAGCCGCCAATAAAGACAAAAATACTTTTAAAAAATCCGATGTATAATAATTAAGTAAAATAATAGAATAGTTGCTCACGATTACAATAATTTTTAACATAACTATAAACTACAAAATAACTGAAAGCAGTAAAAATGTGCAGTCCATAAGTTTGCAGAAATAAAATAAAAAATAGACATCATGTAAATACTTACCGTGTGAGCCAACAGCGGCTGAATAAGGGGCGTGCATTTGTTGATGGTAGTAGCGGGCTCTGCTGTGATGGCCGCCTTCCAGCGGAGAATGGAAGAATCCGTCTCCATTAGCGTCGGAGTTGACGTCACCGGCGGCCGGGCTCCCGTTGACTCGGCTCTCGTACCACCGTTGCTGCAGTGCGCTCGCCCCAGCGCCCGCGCCGCCGCCCTCTCCGCTCATGTCCATGACCGCGTAACCGACCTCACACACCATGCATCGCTTTTATACACACGCACTATAAGTCCACTTCCCTATCCGCATTTCCTAAAGTCCAGTACTTTCTGTATACGCACCGCTCAATCACAATGGCAAAGTAATCGAGCTCAGTCTTAGCATGTTTCATTCGTACAATTGTGCCTCAAGTTGCTTTCTTTGGTAGCCAGTCCGTATCCAAGTTCATATTGCAACGATCTGAAATATAATAAAAATATACTTATTCATCAAATGTAAGAAGATAAATATTAACACATACAAGTTCAGAACGAATGTAATGTACCTAGGTTTACTTATATTTATATACTAGCTTACCGTTCTGCTTTAAGTATATTAAAATACACGTTTTCGCATAAGAACCTTCTCCTGACAATAACAAACACGACAAATAAAGAATTCGCGAAATCGGTTCAGCTGTTCTCGAGATTTGTGCTTAGCAACACATTCTGCTATTAATTTTTATATTATAGATAATCGAAAAAAGCTTTATATTATATATTCATGTTTGAACCTACGAACTTCTTTTTAATATTCTACCAGTATCAATAAATCGACATCCACGATTAAAAAACAGCCTAAAAAACGGTAGCATAACTCTTATAATAACATCATTCTCTCACGTAGTCTAAGATAAAACGTAACGATGGATTTGTACGTACGTACACACAGATAAGGAACCCTGAAAACGATTTGTATAATCCTATCGCAAATAAGTCCATTTTACGATCATCAAAGAATCTGAAGCCGGTGCGTTGTCAAAAAACTGACAATCAATTAAGATAATAGTGTTGCGCTATCGCAAATGTCGACGATATCGATACGCTCCCAATTTGATTAACTGATAAGGAGCGGACAACACTCGATACCGCCGTGATAAGCGATAGCCGCGCATTAAGCGGTGTTAGCCAACCGAGTCGTGATTTTTATTACTAATAAATTCGCTAAAACTAAACATGAAACGTTTTAATCGATTCGAACTTACTTTTACTTCCTGTGGGATTTAATTTATTATCACCGTTATTTCATGCAAGATTACTATAATCAGACTTATTTGCGAAATTCTCTTCATGTAACTGACGTACAATCTACTCACGCAACATAATTTTAAGCTCTGTTTTTTTTTTTCTGTAGCACGACATAGTGACTGCACTATGCCTGATGGTAAGCACAGTGCAATCCAAAAATAATAGCGACCACCGATTGACACACTATCCATCGCCGGTCGCCATTATCATGCCGGCCTGCAAAAAGCTGGATATGCACAGGCTGACCCTGAAACGCGTCCCGCAGAGGCGAATCACTATTACGGGCTTTTTCGCCATATACATGGTGGTTGCGACCCAGTCGGGCTGTAAAACCCTACCACCCCGCTTTCGCCATTGCCTCGTTCGTTATTCTGCAGGGTGCACCACGTGCAGGTGAGGTTGGCTTGGGTGTCTCAAGTCTTATGATGTTATTTGACACCCCTTACACCCTTACACCCTTGGTGTTTTGTCTTGAATTTCTAGTTACAGTAGTTATACCTATACCTGTTTAATGTAAACTTCTATGACATGTTATGTGTGCTGTGTTATTTGTTGTACTTATTCGAATTGTTCTTTTAATTTTTCTAATATTAATATAACCGACAGAACGTCCGTTTATCATCCTATAGGCTCCATTCGAAAATCAGCCTAGTGTACTGCTGTATTGCACATCTTCGCTGGGGGGTTTGGGAGTTTTTTTTTTAATTTAATTTGTATGTTTGTTTTATTTAATGTTATTGTATGGTTGTTCCAACAATAAAAAAAGAAAAATGTGTGTGTACTTATGTACACGCGTTAGACTTCTTTGGCGTAACAAGATATAAATCATTTATTCAAAAATTTTATCTTTCGCCTTTTTCTACGTTTGTAGAAAAAACGACACTAACAATAGCAAAACGGTATTTAATACATTCATTGAAAGTTTGAAAACAAAAAAATACAAAGAAACGAAATGTTGACTATAGCTAACTTCAAGGTGTCGGTTTTTCGTGACGGTGTGCGCGCGCATCGTAAAAATTTACTCTCATCATTTTTCCCTAACGCGCTAAAAGAAGTATAACTTCAAAAATTTCTTTCTTACTAATGTATGGATCTAAGTACTGGACTATGAGAGAGGTAGATGAAAAGTCACATGTGACAAAGCTGCGAGTGTTAAGACCAATGTCTTGTAAAACTTGAGTGTATAACATAAGGAATTAGAGGTATCATCAAAATAGCACAAGTAACAAATAAGTTGAAGAGTAACTTAACGTGGTACAAGCGGGAAAGAACCATATAATTATGAAGGTGGAAGTATATACGAGTAAAGGAAGACTGAAGAAGTTACTGATACGTTCGATAAAGAATTACATGCGTACAAAAGATGAGAAACAACTGATAGAGGAAAGAAAAACATGTACCGATCCTAATTATATATGGAAAAAGATAAGAAAATGATGTAGCGAAATTTTCTTTCTAGTTAACTCCATTCATATGAGAGTAATACACCCACAAAAGACTGCTGATGAAAAAAGTACAAACTTTTTAAAATCATACTAATTCGATGTTTAGACTTTAAATGGAATTTTTATCGATAAAATATCGAAAGTCACGTAGCAATAATTCATATTTTCATAATAGCATCCATTTCAAAGAACAAACGAAACACAATACATATTACGTACGCTATCAATATTTTTCAATAACTTAATACGAGCTTAATTGATTTGTCGATAATTCGTTATAATTTTGATAAGATACGTCAAATATAACTGATCGTATCAATGAACGAAAAATATCGGTTTATCGCAATAAACAATTTGATTTGTGACCAGCATTTGATTTATTTTTTATCTTCATTACTTATACGATTTATACCGTTGTATATAGTTTTAATTTTTACCTAATAAGTTTATAAAATATGTACTATTTAATTGATATTAGTATTGTATATTATGATTGTTTTTTAAATGATTTATCCCTCAAATTATTCTTTTAACATTTCTCCCTTAACACGTATAGTATATTTACCGCGTTATTTATTTTAATTCTTTCATGTAACTTGGTTTAAATCAAGCTTTAGGATTAAGAAAGTGACTAGTTACCTAGCTAGTTAATAGATTTAGATAATGTGCTAATGACAGTACAAAGCCATACTATATCTACCTATAAGGAATCGTGTAATAGTATAACCGATTCCTATCTCTAGTTAAACTAAAATATAAGTCATTTTCAGATTATCAAATTATATTAATAAATTCAAAGATAATTTTCGCAAAAATATCCACGATTTTTTTAAAATCAATAAACAAAATTAAACATAGTTCATACATACATAAATTTCTCTGAATAGGTATTGTAAATCAAAGTACTTACTTGTTAAAAAATATATTTTTTCAAGGCACAAACATCATATCATTATCTACACAAGATGTATGCATCGTATTCAATGTAAAGCAAATCAATTTCAAGTTTAATATCATAATATCTATACCTGTGTGACATGTTTGTCAGAGCCTTGGCATGTTTCAGCTTATCATAAATACAGTAGCAGAAGACATATATGGTAGGATATGTACAGTCCTCGTCAATCTTTGAGACCACTCTCAATATAGCAAAGTTCGAGATTGTGCATAATATTCACAAGATTGTAATTCAAAACAATGTTAAAATATTAACTATAGGAATATAAAATTAGCATTTACTAATTCATTTGTCTCATCTTTACACATATCACTACATATTACGATACAAAGTTCTTTGCCACGACTGTCTCTCTGTTCGCGATAAACTCAAAAACTAGTGAACGGTTTATCATGCGGTTTTCTCCAGTAAATAAGCGATACATGAGGAAGGTTTAAGTATATAATTTGTCAAGGTTTTTTTACCACGGCGGTACGGCGCCCGCTGGGCCCGCTAGTGCCTAATTTAATACATATATATAACTAAATTTGTATTCTACACAACTGCATATAGAACGGTCAAAATTATGGCGCTAACTGTACCTAAATCAAATAACAGAATTATTGCTATTTATATAAAATTTTTAAATAATTCATTTAATATTCCTTCGCTTTCTGAAAATTCATATATCGTCAGTATCAATACTTATTTATATATACTTATTTTAAACTAATTTATAGATGAGCTTATAATGAACTGAAACTTTAAGGATAGCTCTGAAGTAAATGACAAAGCATTATTAAATCGTTTTCTTGTTTGTTTGTTGAATTACATGTTCTTGTATCCTGTCTCTGTCATAATCGCATCAATATGGTAATAACAGTGTTTAATGGTGTTTAGAAACGCCACATAACAATTGATTTAATCTGCAGTGCAACATAAATATTATGGACATAGGTGACTTATTAGGTATGTATATCTATTGTATGCATTTTGTTTTTTATTATCTTGTACGTTAAATGTTTTATTTTTTAATCCATTTTAACAATATTCAATTTTTATTCAAATCATTATATGAATATCGTTTCATAGAAATAAAATATTAAATTAATTTAATTATAATCAACATTGGGTCTGACATTCAAAAATGCTTCCTCTGAGAGCATGATTAAGCCGTAGGTGTTAGAGCCACACAGAAGCTATTAACTGGCTTCAGCATGAATGGGTCGGCTCGTCCGGGGTAGGATCACCCTCTCATAGAAAACCGACGTGAAGTAACAGTGCTTGCACTGTTGCTCTTCGTTCGGTCAATAAGAGCGCCGGAGACCCATCTCTCTTTATCCCTTCCTCTCCCCCAACACAGGCTGGCAACACACTTGCGACTCTCTTGGTGTTTCCAGTGTCTGTTGCTGTGGCGATCACTTAACATCAGGTGACCGACTTGTTCGTTTGGCTGCTATGATGTAAAAAAAAATTCCTTTGCAAAATGGTACAAAACGGTTCAATAAAAAGCATAAATTAAACAAGGTATGTGATAAAATATCGTAAAAACATACACGTAGACATGCAAACGTCATCTCAAAGCGAAATCACTTAAAAAAGATACGACCAAAAAATCTCACCGACTGATAAGATGAAATCTGCAATGGAGATAATAATACAACGGCTAATATATATGTATATATGTCGATATATTGTAGACAATGATATATCACAACCGACGAGGCCGCTATCTAACGATCGACTGAAAAAAGGATTTGTAGATAAAGAAAAAGAAGAAATCAAATTTTTTTTATCGCAAATTACGTTGATTTTATATGATTTCCTCGTAAAGCTGTACGATAATGGATAGATAAGTGCCGGTGGCCAATACAAATGATAATCTTTTTTATTTTTTTCATCAATTCGCCATTTTCAAAGTCAGTTTATCTTTACAAAGGTGATGATGACACAGAAACTTTACTCAGTTCATATTAATGTTGAATTTCTGAAGTGAAAACTTCTTTGAATGCATTAAACAGTGAACGAACAAAAATCGTCACGTTCGAAATAGGTTCGATCCCTTGGTAGGGAGCCCTTGAGTGCGTTGCTTGCGCGATACGGTGACACACCCATACATCACTGCCACAACACTACACGATCACCTCCACACACGTGCACGCAACACGCTACACATCTTGGTGGAAGGGTTATTTTTGTTAAATTTTTTTCCCTTATCGAACTGAAAAACTCTAAATTTTTCCGACAAAAGTACATGGAGGAGTTGTTGAGGCGGATATGCTTGGTACACATATACGTTTCAACAACTCAAACATATATGAATAGTTAGCTAGGTTTGCTAAGATAGGTCGCGATTTTGCATGCAACGGGCAACAGCCAAGCCGAGTTGTGCCGTGCACCCTTGAGCTGGTTGCCAATATAAAATCGGCTGAGTGCCTTAAGCGCTCGCCTTAGTAGTCCGGTGAAGCTGTAAAGACCTTGCTAGGTCAATAGCGTAGTCAGAACGAGAAAAAAAAAGTCATGTTCGAGACATAGACGGCGAATCGTTTTCGGAAACCTTATACTACTACAGTTTTTTGTTTTTAAATACCGCAAATGTATAGCTTAATCAGTATTATCTTAATGACAAGACATCTATAACAACATAGTACCAGTCTGTTTATAAAGTATGCATTATACCGCTACTCATTTCTATCCTAATATTCCTAATACATATTAGATAACCTAATGAACTTTTGAACTCGTGTGTGACCTGCGTAACTATATACTGTCGTAAGACTCAAGATAGTACTGGATCAATACAAAGTAATACAATTAGGACTGTTGAAACCTCTGTGTGTGTGATTGCACAATCTCTATGCATATTTTTGGCCAAAAGCAGAAGTTTGTACCATTCTCGGTGTTATTACAAAAAAGTTACGTATTAAATTCTTGCTTTGAAAAGGTTTTGTACTAAATACACCACGCTCGCCCGCGACAAGTTCGCGTTATCCTTTTTTTGCAAGTCTAACCTAACTTAACCAAAGCGAGACACAAGAGCAAGATGGCGAACATTCAGCGACCGTGGTGCATTTAAAACGGATTTCTAGATAGTCCAACACTGTCCTCAGGAGTAATGATCTATAATTAGCCTCAAATAGGAATGCAACCTATTTAAATTTAATTCTTAATTATCCCTGCACAATCACTTAATCACAGGTAGACTGTAATCAGGTTGGCTATCCTAACTTGAAGCCTTTCTGCCGTGCGCCGTAGACACTGAACCGATAGTTGTAAAACGACCCTAAATTGAATAAATAATTCTTGCATATATGCAAAATCAAAATCAATAATACTTTTTTCAATTTAGGCTCTAATAAGGCGCCTATGAACGTTAAAACTACCAGAGGTTCGGAAAACAACCCAGTCATTGAGAATAACCGGCAAGAAGCCTGCGTTTTTAAGACTCCAGAAAAGGATACAGAATAGGACCAATGACACCTCATAATTATTTTTAGTTATTTTACTACCTTCTTCTATTACAGTAAGAGGTGACAGCGACCAAGCAATTCCAAGCAGTATTGTCAAGTAACGTCCACCATAATTTTTAATGATGAATGTCCACAAAGGAACGCCTTCATCAATCAGATATAAGGTACATTTCAACCGGTAAAAATACGTTCCCAAGGTTGGTTAGTATAAACAACTAAAATTCTTACGTTTGTACGAGGTACTTCAGAAATTATTCATCCAATTTTGAAAATCGATCTAAAAACTATATTGTGATGTTGTTATACATACTAAAGCATACGTAGTCGCTGTCATATGATTTAATAAGTACATCAGGTATTGTAATGAAATTCCCAATGCTATTTATTCATCTGCTATATTATAAATTCAAGGACCATATTCAGCATAGTAAACCAAATGATATGGTTTGCATTATATTTAATACTAGCTTCTGTCCACGATTTCGCACGCTTGGAATAGTTACTTTAGGCTAAAGCTAACACGTAACGGAAGCTCTGCAGCTCTCAAGAGAGAAAAACAAATCTGTGTGTACTTATGTAAACGCGTTACAATTTATACTTCTTTGGCGTAACAAGATAGAAATCTTTTCAAAAATTTTATCTTTCGTCTTATTCTACGTTTGTAGAAAAAACGACATTAACAATAGAGAAAACGTATTTGACACATTAAAAATTTTAATACAAAGGAATACAAACAACAAATACAAAGAAACAAAATGTTGACTATAGCTAACTTCAGGGTGTCGGTTTTTCGAGACGGTGTGCGCGCGCATCGTAAAAATTTACTCTCATCATTTTTCGCTAACGCGCCAAAAAAATTTTAACTTCAAAAACACATTTTGAAACATTCTTCTTCAGTCCTATTGGTCTTAGCGTGATATATACCTATATATGACCTGGATAAATGAACTAAATAACACTGAAAGAATTTTTCAGATCGGACCACTTGAAATTACCCCCTACAACGTCACAAACTCATAAACTTTACCTCTTTATAATATGAGTATAGATTAGAATAGACAATACGCAATATTTAAAATTGATGTGTCTATAAAAAAAAGACAAGTGTTAAAAGTAAATTTTGTCATCTCGTTCATCAATATACAAATAGTTATATATATAATAATATATATAATAGTATATTCAGTATCTTTGCAGTCTTTTTTTTAACTAAACTCTATCATTAAATCAAATATTTTACGATCTCAGTCCATAATAAATTTACTATGCAATGTCTTAGAGTTACATAATATTTTTTTGTTATCAGAAGTTAATCTCCGCCAAATATAAAAACATATAATTAACATTTAAAAAATATTTTTATCAGTACGTATGTATAGATACACATCAAATGCATTAAATACGTTATCACTGGGTGTAAAATAAATATAGTTATTCGGTGATTTTAAAAGACACTTAATAAGGTGATCTATTTGTAAATGGGTCCACTTGTTTATCTTAAAAACCTCGATTAACGGTCATTTGATTCGCGTTTTTATGACTGTGCACTATATTTCGTATGCAAACTCGTCATCAAATAATCATATGACATTATATTTGCACAAATTTAATAAAAAGTTTTGTAAATTAGTAACAGATACGCTATTATAGAATCTCTTCTATAGAATTAGTTATCAGTGATTTCCTAATTTTATTTTATTAAATAATTAGATGATATCTTTGACATTCTCTGCCTTGTCCTACACATGCGCACCACATCGCTTGCTCCACTTCTCCATAGCAAGAAAATACATATACTAGATACACTTTTGACCAGGACATAACTACGGGAAAGTACTTACTTTGCTGTTTCCATAAATACTGTGGTGGTTTTCCCGACACTGAATCCTATATAATAATCTAAAGATAAGATTGGAATAATTACTGATCTTACATACCGTCCTATTTATACATCAAACTAATTGTGTTCTAAATAAGTAATGAAATAAAATTATATGATTAGTTCAATTAAAGCAGAATATTTCCGTCCCTGAATTTTAAAAATGAAAATCTAACAGGTAACAGATAAAAAAAAGTCACAGATTATATTTGACACAATATCGTATTCCGTCCATATTCAAACATACTCTGTGGAGTAAAATAAAAGAAAAAATAGTATTTATGCTACTCAAATAATTATAAAAAAATAAGAGATACAATTCTTGTTGAAGTAACTATGATTCTGTAACTATAAAAAGCTTAAAATTGCACAACATATTTAAATATTTTTTTGGCTCGATTGCAAAAATAATTTACTTCGAGGTACAAATATATTAAAGTGTATTTTGATTCAAATTTGTTAATAAAAGTTCCGTATTCACTACATTAATTCTTATTAGAATTACGTGAACCGTTTGAAGAACTCTCAATTCATCATCGATTTTAATCAAGCATAATAAGATATCTATCACCAAACCGTTAAGGCACGATTATAGATCATTCGAAGAAATATAAACATATATTAAGGAAATTGGAACTTTATCTCAAATCTCATTTAGGTCTACATTTACTTTAATGAAATTTCATAATTTAATGTTTAAATAATAAATCCAAGTATGTTTCTATCAAAGGGTTCCAGGATATATAAAGAACCAAAGCGACTAAATAGTGTACTTTACACCGCGCTAAAACAAAGATAAATAATAATTTAATTAATTTCATAATCCTTATGCCAATTTGTAAAAGAAATATTTCTTATCGACAAAGGAAACATTTTTCACGGAATAGATAATACACACTACGACAGAAACAGTGTGAGGGTTGTAATCCTCAAGTATTTGATGTTAAGATGTGTTAGTGGTTAGCATATTTTGACGTAATTTCAAATCATCTTCAATGAACCAAATCTTTTGTTGAAGGAACACATCGCGATGAAAACAGCAATGAAGTCGTGTTTTTTCTACGTCTGCACTCTAAGCGCCTTGCCTTTCTACCACAATATTGGCATTAGATGCTATAAAAATCAAATTTCATCATAGGAACGGTTCCAGCAATAATTATATGAATTTAATAAAATACGCCTATCGACAATTATCGATGTTATCGACTTGCAGTACAACAGTCCCCCTTAAATCAGATAAATTATCATTTAACATGAAGCTGTGATGAAACGCTAAAACCAAAATATAAAAAAATGGCAATAGTTTTACTAATATTTCTAGCACAATAATGTCATTAGATGCTATAAAAATCAAATTTCATCATAGGTACGATTCCAGCAATAATTATATGAATTTAATAAAATAGGCCTATCGACAATTATCGATGTTATCGACTTGCAGTACAACACTAAACTATAAATAATCAATTATAGTCTATAACTCGATTTGATCAGTAAACACTGATTTTACACCTGACAACCAATAAGTTATATCTTTATTTGCTGTACGTTCTAGTAGTTCGAGGTATGAAGAGAAATATTATAATGTATATACATTATTTCCATTAGATTTTATACTAGCTATAGCTAAAATATAAGAAAAAAGAAATAACGTTCATAAAATTGTATTCTGACTTGATAAACTTTTTATAGTATCATACTTTATAAGCATTGATTATAATATACCATTATTATAGTAAGAAATTGTTTTTTTGAAAAAAAAAAAACTCTGATGGGGTTTATAGCGTCACCAGACGATAAAAATAACATTAGTTCCAGCTCACTCCCAATTGCATAATACTTATTTCCACGATATTATATAGTTCCAGTTTAGATACTTTCTCAAAGTGTTTTTTTTTTCTCGAACTGAAAACGCTGTTGACCTGTAGGGGTCTTTACAGCTTCACCGAACTATTGAGGCGAGCGCTGAAGGCACTCAGCCGATTTGGGATGTTTGGGCGACTAACTCAAGGGTGCACGGCACACCTCGGCTTGAGCTGTCGCCTGTTTTGTGCAAAAATCGCGACCTATCTGAACTAACTTAAGCTAAGCTATCTTGATATACTTATATGCGTTATTGAAACATGCATGTATCAAGCATGCGTGCCTCAACAACTCTTATGTATTTTGTGTCGGATAAATTCCTCTAAACTATATAGGATATTATTTTATTTCTCTGAAAAAGAGAAACAGCGTGTGAGCGTGTAGGCGTGCATTTGCGTATAGGTGCTATGTGTAATGTTGTAGCAGTGATGTAAGGTTTTGTGTCACTGTATCGCGCAAGCAGCGTACTCAAGGGCTCCACGCCGGGGGAACGGACCTAGGCTTGAGTCGCTGCCAATGGGGACCTAATCTGGTGTGCGGGAGCGAAATTTACCCCCAGACCACGGCGGCGTGTATCAAAGTGTTTCTGCTTCTAAGGATTTTATTTATACTACGATGGTAGCAAACAAGCATGCGGGCCGCCTAATGTTAAGCAGTCACCGCAGCCTATGGACGCTTGCGACATCAGATGTGTCACATGCGCGTTGCCAATCCTTCAATGTCCTATTTACTTTCCCCTTGAAGAATGCCATACTGTAGCTCCAAGGAAAAACTTCAGCAAGGAGCTCATTCCACAGCCGGAGCGTGCGTGGGAGAAAATCGCTCTGAAAATTAACCCTCCGAAACCATTTCGGTTCCAGTGTGTGAGGATGAATTCCCACCCGATGACGGGCGGTATGGTAAGGTAATATTGAAATTTTCATTAAAAAAAAATTGACAATAATGCAATTCAAATCGGATTTAACTCATCCTACAACTAGCGTGATCAAGCAACCAAGAAACCGGGCAATAATTTCTTTAACACGTATAACTTAATTTAAAAAAACGTAGCCGATAAGAACATTAAAGAGATGTATTAATTTTAACGGTATAAATTTACAAATGTTACCTAGGAATGTTGTTTTGCATCCGAATTCCGTTACTAGACGGTAACAGGGAAATTGATTAACCCTGGGTATGTTTAACACCTATTAACTAGAGACAAGGAGGTAAAAACTAGTTATTACGGAGTTTATTTTTGTTTATAAACCTAATAACCATAAATCCAACGTTACGGACGAAGCAGACTCAAATAAAAAAGAAACCTTATCAATAAGACAATAATAATCAGATAGTTTTATCTCAGTACAAATACACGGACCTTTTCCACTTGGTTTATCAGTCAATATTAAGATAAGGCTAATTTCCAATTAAGATAATTGATCCGTGTCGGACCTCTGTGATGCTTAAAAGTTAAAACGAATTTAAGCCATTCAAAACGATAAAATTAAAAGTATCTAATTTGTTCACTCATGAGTCTGTTTTGTATCACGACATTGTGATACAGGATAATAACATAATAAAATATGTTTATAAACATTGTTTGATCAATATTATTTATATGTTAAACTATCTCATACCCGCGACTTCGTTTGCTTTGTCCTATGCAAACCCACCAAACCGTTTGTTCCACTTCTCCACGGCAAAAAGTAGTTACATCTCATCGAAATTATTAAAACTTTCATAAAGTTATAGTAAATGAAGATATATAAAGACATTTACATTTACATGAAGACCAAGGGTCTATCTAAGAAGTAGAATAATGCGCAACGGAAGACCTTTCTATCTTTTTATTCGCAGACATTTAGTAAAATTGTTTATTATCTTTTATTGACCAAAAAACATTTTACAAATAAAAATCGCTATACAATTCAGTGTATTTTTTATTAATAGTTTCAAAGCGGACTTCAGCTTTTGTAGAATGAAAAATTACGTCGACACGGTGTCCAAAACCATTCAACCATCGTTACATCTCTTAACAAATCAAAAAAATATGGTAGTAAGGATTATGTTTATAAAATGGGCATTTAATTTCGTTTAATGGACTTTAAAATATTTTTTTAACAATAAATATTAAAGATTCTAAGGTAACCAAATGCGTAACTACGATTTCAATAAAACTAATAGGACATAATATTCCTAAAATACGAATAATAACATTATAGATATATAACACAGATTTTAAGATCTCTGGTAACAAATTATAAGTTTTTGTTCCTCTTTCGTACTGGATGTTTTAAGACTATACGTCGTTTATAATAATAAGTTAAACCGTACTAGCGACGGCCAAACATAAAGGATTTTTACAGGAAAACTAATTGAATAAATTAAGTCCTATTTATAATATTGAAGAATAAACAATATATGCTCAGAATTAAAATATATTTGGCTAATAATTGTCATATTCTGCTTACATTATCAAAAATATGCCATTATAAAACTATGACGTTAAAGTCATCTGAGTTTATTCAATAATGTCGTTATTAACTGGAAACTAAAACCTCTCTATATATTAAGATAGAATTAAGCGAGTGAATATTAAATAAAATAAAGGATTTACACGGTAAATTCATATTTATAAAAATATAAGGAAAATCCTCCACAGTCTTAAAATATAAAAGAAATGCTCACCTCTGTGATAAACAAACCCGGATATTATTTTCTTTTATTTACAAATCTCGAAGAACTTGGTCAATGGATTTTCGAAATAACAACTTCAACTAAATAATTCATTGTGACTCAATGTTTTAGAAAAAGGAACAACAATCAAATATCCTAAGCTATTAAAATACTTAGTGTATAAATAGTCACCGTTATAAACATTTTACTCTGATAATAATATGCTTTAAGTGATTCTGTTTACAGCGACCTTTAAAATGTGAAGTCGTCGTCGGTCGAAAATAAGGACAATGTTACAGAAGGCATACTACAATAGAAAATCAAATACTACCATTTTCTTTTCATTATTAGTAGTTATGAACTTGACTCCGCGCGCGTTTATTATGCTCGTCTATTGTCATTATTATTTGCAGCAATTCATAGTTTAGTTAAAGAAAAACGGATAGGGCGTAAATTGTATCCTTCTTCATATCTTCATATATATAAATTATGATTTGTCGTTGGACACGCATCACGATAAAATTACTGAATACATTTTGATTTTTTTTTTGTCATTTTAATTCTTAAGCACTTGGTCTTTACCTAAAAAATCACAATATTTTCCATTTAACATAAAGTTATTAAAGTTTAATACAATTTATAATATAAATATTTCTATTCGAATAGTAATATCTTCATCAAGCATATGCTTAACTTAATTATTGGGTCTTATCTTCGGCGCTTAGAATAGTGAAAGCATATTATTTTTATTTTTTGTGCATAATAACGTTATGTGCTATTTACTCTATGTACATATAATTTTTTTTAAGCAATTTAATCACACTACATAATTTAGTATATTGTTTTATTTAATACTTAACATACCTAATGGTCTTGTGGTTTTTTATATCGAATTTAACTTTTACATAAGTAATGATTTTTAAATTAAACAGCCGACTTATATAAACTTTTTAAAACACAAAAATACATTTACCGATCTATTAAAATGAAATATTCTGCAGATTAGCTCAGTTAAACACGTTTATATAAACTTTAATGAAGTATATTTTTCGTATTTGTATAGTTCTTGAAAATAGATAAATTTGCTTATCTATCGTAAAATCTCTAGACGATGTCTAGAAGTTAATTATTCCTATTTATGATAATTTCTTTGAATTTTTGAATAACATTTACAAATAATATCAAATTCCAAGTTTAGACTAAACACAACAGAATTATTCACAGTAATGATTACACTTATTACCAACGAGATCTGAGACTACAAAGTACAAAGATTACAACAAAACATTTAAATATAATGACGTAAAATGGTAAATAATAAGATACGTCTCGTTAACTTATAGGTACTTTTTGTGGGTTTTATTCAAATTGAAGTTTAACAACAACTCAAGTGAAAAACGAAACTCTACTGACACGTTAAATTGCATTTGAGAATTCAGATCATTAAAATATCTTGCCTAATGAATATTAAATATTTTTAAATGGTATTTGGTATAATCCGCTTTTAGAATATTTAAACAACCATAGAATTGATTTTTTATACTATAAATATTGCATAATTATTGTCAAATAGAATAACAGAACTCCTAACAGTTCAAGGTATTCTAGATGCTAATTGATATTACAAAGCTCATACCTTGATAGTATAAATAAGATTATATTACGGCAGTACATCATCATTTTCGTAATCTTATTCTAGATAACTTCAGCATAGCATACTGTTCTCTCTCACTTTCTTAAGTATTCATCCCTTTTAAACCGTCCATAACTTGCTGATCTTCCTCTGTTAATATATCCATTCTGCACCTTTATGATTCCTTTACCTATATAAGTTGCTACACTTCGCATTTTAAAATTATAACAAAACATACACAAAAACTAAAAATCTACTTTGCACAGTTGCCACTTGTCCATTTCATTAAAATATACTGACATAAACTAATATATTTTGCCATCAAAATATCAATTAAATATATAGCAAATCTTCTAATTATAGTTTCTTTAAAAAAAATCACGATAATTAACATTAACGATATGTCTAATTTCGTATTAATGTAAGCTTTTAGGCAATTTAATCCTGGCATCGTTTAATTTTCAAATGTTGAGATTGAAAAAAAAACGATATTATATCACTTATAAGTAGATATCAAATATTAATAGTTTGGCGTGTAATCTAATTATCATGTGCCGGGCAATTAATTTTATAGACTCATCTAACGGTTAGAATATATATTGGAGATATAATTTTCACCTTTATGAGAGTATTCCAAACCCTCAAAATATTTCTCTGAATGAATATAAAAATGACTATAACATCGTAAAAATTTTAATTAGCAAATTTATATCTATAGGTACTAATATTATAAAGAGGTAAAGTTTGCGAGTTTGTGACATTGTAGAGAGTAATCTCAGGAACTACAGGTCCGATTGAAATAATTATTTCAGTGTTATATGGCTCATTCATCGAGAATGGTTACAGGCTATATATCATCACGCTAAGACAAATAGCGGAGCACAGATGAAAAATGTTTCAAAATCGGGATGCCTTTTCCTTTTAAGAACGCGAACGAAGTCGCGAGCAGAGGCTAGTACATATATAAATTTCAATCATAGTATCTTTTGATCTCTAAGATCAGCTACATTTTCCTGGTTACTTAAATTTTACGCAATTAATATTAACTCACTCAAAAATATTATCAAGTCAACACGTGATATTTGCCTGATATCTACCACATGAATAATTTAAAAGATTTATAAGTTTAGTATTTCAAATTGTATGATTATAGATAAGTAATACAATGGCAGATGTCTATTCACTGTTAACAGGTCCTAAGGTATGAAATTTAAAAATATATTCTAAATAGAATTCTATGCTACCCATTATTTGGTTTCCTTAGTCAACAGAAGTAAAACCCGACTTTTGCCCACTGCAAAATTCCCTACAATTACCTAAATTTAACCATACCATTTTAGAAGCTGCATTTAGTATCATTATCACTATCAGATTATCATAATACGATTTCCTTTAAATAAATATATTCTAAAAAAAAACTGTCGCTGAAGTTCCCTTAATAAATTAATAGAAGTGTTAGCAATATTAGGACATGACTGTAAAACATTATAATTGGTTATGCGAAAGAAATGTGGTAATTATTATATCATTTTTAATGTTAAAAGAACAAACTCGTTCCTATCCACTTAGTAAAGTCTTTCCCATTTTTTGTCCCATTTAGACTTGTCGTTGCAGTTCATTTATTCAAATCTAGATGCATTAAAAAATGAATCAAGTCTTATTAAGCTAGAAAAATTAAATTACCTAAATAGAAATAAAGATTAATTATTCACAGTTTTTCAAATGCCAAAGATGTGAGCTGTGAAAACAAGTATATGATAATTTAATTATAATTTAAAATTTTAATTGTGAGCGAAAAAACATAGACCAGGATGCAGGTACTCACACACGCATAGAGCCCGGAAACTTTTACACACAATTCACACACACATGAAAACACGAGAACGGCTTATCGATGGTTAATCAATAGAAACGTTTGCGCATCTCGGTCCGCATTCAAATTTGGAACTCGAACAGTAATGGCGGCCAATCATGCCGCCGAAAACCACCGAACGACCGATATGAAAACGTAGTGAGTTGACATTGACATTGATTGGTCAGTGCCTGAGTACTCATCCAAAATTTAAACTAAGAACACTGTACTAACATTGCTTATGCTATTCTTTATAACGTATAACATACAATGTATTATGTAGCTTGATGCATCTATAAACATCCTTCATATATGTAAACCTTTTTGCAATTTGAATACAATCGTACATTTAAATAATAAATATATACTGGGAGTATATACCTGACATAAATTGAGAAAAAATGTGTGAAAAAATTACAAGTATACTTTATGTAGGTATCATTGTATTTACTTATTTGCATAATATAGTCAACGGAATGACCATTTATTATTTTTATCGTAAATAAATTCGTAAAATTTTTTCGAAGATAAAATGTATTCGAAGATAAAACATTATTTTTAATTAAATGATAGATAAAAACCGTAATGGAACCATAATAACACTAGTGTATGTGATTTTCATTAGAATCTAATTAAGTCTTATTTGTTTTATATTAGACACTAGTATAAATGTCAATATATACGTGAATTAATTTTATACTGTTGTATTTATTATAAGTCATTGTAATCTATAGTATAATCTGTCCAGATCTGATAAAAATGAAATGAGTTTCAAATAAAATCTTTAAACGATTGCTTTATCTCATCTTGTATAATTTATTCATTTTTGTATTATAAAATATTTATTTACGTATAATGTTTTGTTTATAAATAAATAATGAATATTACGGGCTCGCTTCTCGCTACCGTCGGACATCGAGTAGCCCTTGACAAGATTTATAGATAGTTTCATTAATTTTACATCAATTATATCACCTTTCCGAACTCATAAATAGTTACTAATAACACGTCTCTATTATACAAATATAAAATTTTGTATAATTAGTTAAAATTTTGATAATCTTTTTATCAATTTCTGACATACGGCGTTTTATGTAATTGTTGGCATTATAGAGATAGTTCTCTTTACAAAAAATGATATATATATCAATTTACCGTGACTTTTATATTATTGTTATTTATGTTTTTAACAATAATCCCTTTTTATTGTTTGTTTGTTAACGTCTAACGCGGGAAAAAAACATATACTGCATTACTATTGAAATAAAATGTAAATAATAATATACCTCAAGTGTCCTTATATTTTGATTATCACTATGCAGATCACTATCACTGTGTAACACTGTTAATACTGAGCAAAGATAAAAACACACTGAAATCATGAGCTCCATTCCGTTAGTATGTTCATTTTCATGTGATAATTCGTATAATTCTCTTTATATCACAGGTCACAATGTATTATTATACCTATCAATAACAATAGTACGAGTCTCGACTAAGCATTAGATGAGTTATTACAAAAACAGTCCATGTTAAGAGCGCAAGCGCAAGTGCGGCTGCGTCGAGGCGTGCGATACGTGATGCGGCGTCTATGGGACGCAACCCGACACTAAACCAGTCGTGTGACTTTTTGTTGTGAACACGCGCAGTCGGCCGCCCTCGGCTACACTCGGCGTCGACGACCGCCGTTCGGTATTATCTCGTACGCGATTGGCGGAGCGCACAGACGGGCGGCTGGTGAAGGCGGGATTATATTCGTTGATGGGAGTGTTCTCTTTTCAAATTTTCTTTTTCTCTTTTTGGGCGGGTTATGCGCTGGTGTGCGTTTAGTTGTCGCGCGCGCTTTGCGTTTGATGGATGACAAGAGACTCGGTGGAGGCATTCTTGTATTTTATTATGCCAGATGATGGTTGACCGACGCATTATACAATGAGTGATATTTAAACATTCAATTAAACTTTAACACAAGCTTAGAGCTATATAGCTTTAATGTGTTCGCCTTATGTTTATAGGACATTTATAGACATATTAGGTGTTATATAGGGTCTTGGGATTACAATCACCGTAAATTCACTCAAAGTATTTTCTTCACGTCTCCCTCCACACGATATAAATTTATAAACAATTCAATCAACAATTTATAACAATATTATTTTCAATGTACAGAAAAACGAATTATTTATTATCTTACTACATAAAAATAAATTGACTTATACATCTATAAGAGATAACACATATATCGCAAAAACTACTGGATATAATACAATCTGGTTTTTTATTCTATTTTATTCTTATCTGAAAATCGTCAAGACATCTCATGTAACATATAGCTACTAAGTTTTTGGAAATCAGGATTTTTGTAAGAACGACAAAAGGCAAAAGAAAATTTTAAGCAATTTATATTTTTGCTTTCATGTGTTTTTATACATTTTCTTCTGTACATAAAATATATACTGTTATAAAAATAAGCAAAGCGGAGGAAGTTTTTTTTCTCAAAGTGACTACTCTACTCATAAAAGCTTCACCGGACTACATAGAGGAATTCATATATTTAAGTTAGTATCGAAATAAGTGTGGAGAGTTTCTTACCCATTCATATAATTGTTAAGGTTCTCTGTAGTATTTTATATCTCACTTAGTAATGAACCTATGACGTCTTTACGTAAATTACCGTTAGCGTGACAAATATCGGTCGAGTTCCTTACTAATTATTCTCTACAATAGAGATATTTGTCGAAGTAGCGTTAGTTTTTCTTTCAAACGTTACATTTGCTAAGTTTTTTTTTATTTTTTATTATAGCACTGAAAAGTTACAGTTACCGTGTAAGTATGTGATTATAAACACTAAAAACTGTACTGGTCCAAGAAATGATTTAAATTCCCATTTCTAAACTTAAAAATTCTCTTACTCATTACTGATATAATAGGTACCTATATTATATTTATTTATAAACATTGTAAAAAAGTAGGAATATTAGAAAATAAATCCTGAAAATTTCAATGAAATATATCTAAAAGTTTGGTTGAAATATATTATGTTAAATAAAAAGTCGTTTATTGGAAAAACAAAATGAAAAAAAATCAGGGTTTTTGTTATACTTAGTGACTACCTCATAATAAAATAATTATATTTAAATTCCATGACCACGTAGGAGATGGAGTGTCCACTTGACATAACTTTAGCTCTATATCGGATGTCACAACTAAAGTAAAGTGCTCGTGGTCAGGTCGGATGCATTAATCAAGTAATTTACGCGTTTGACGGTAGGTAAAGTCGTATGTATACAATCAATGTTATTTCATTACATATTAACTCAATACCTAATGCTTGATAGCACCCGACAGATTTATAGCTCGGCTATATAGAATAAATTACCCTCCATTGTGGTAACGGCGGCTGTGGGTAGTGGAGGGGTGGAATGGGGAGTTTAAGACGACTGTCTCGAGAAGTTTGGTAACGGTTGTTTTTACACCGAAATTGAAGATAAAGTGTAGTAAATTGAAATTAAATTATATATATCCATCTATCATCACGGTATGTTTGCACTCCGAACTACAGATATGTTGGGAAGGCAGAAATATTATTTTCACAGTGCCTGAATATAATTAATTAAAATGTAAAATCTCTATTATTATAAAGAGGTAAAGTTTGTGAGTTTTTGACGTTGTAGGGGGGTAATCTCAGGCACTACTGGTCCGATTTTAAAAATTCTTTCATTGTTAAATTGATTTTATACTTGGGAAGTGCATTTTATTCTATAAGTTTTTTCAATAGTATTTTTAGAAACAGTAAAAATAAATCATTATCTATATACTATCATTATCGGTGCCTAATCTAAAAATACAAGTGAAAATAATATCATGAAAGGAAATAATTAGTTGATTTATAATGACCGGCACAAATCGACTTTTTTTATAAGTGAACTAGCCTCTGCCCGCGACTTCACTGGCGTGGAATAATTACTTTGGGCTAATGCTAACACGCAGCGGAACCTCTCAAAAGGGAAAAAACCCCAATTCTGAAATATTCTTCAGTGGTGCTCCGCTCCTATTGGTCTTTGCATGATGATATCACCTATAACCATCCTCGATAAATGAGCTATATAATACTGAAAGAATTTTTCAAATCGGACCAGTAGTTACTGAGATTACCCCCTACAACGTCAGCAACTCACAAACTTTAGCTCTGTATAATATTAGTATAGATTATGAATTAAGACAGTTAGTACATAGTACTTACTATCTCTTGAAGTTAGGAAATTATATATGACACACATCGTAAAGTGACATTGGCGAAATAGCCTACATAGGAAGTTGCCATACCGGAACAAAAACACGCTTGCTACGCTGTAAAACGTTTTGGCTCACCTTATAAAGTTTGTCTTGAGGGGTGTCGATCTATAGTATATACCGGTAATTAATTTGCCTAAAGTTCCTTTTGAAAATTGGTAAGACAAGTGACCTTCATATATGATCACTTAGCAAACAACACCACGCAAGCCAATTTGCCTTATTTTAAAGGGGCGTGAAAAATTATTTTTTTTTATCGCATTATCTTACATTAAGTATATCTTCATGCAGTAATTAGTCATTCGAATACTGGTTTTCGAAACCGCAACGAATTTCTCGAAACGTTCAAAGTCTGATATGTAGTTATACTAAGTGTGTATATCGGTACTACCCCGAACGAGCCGACCCATTCATGCTGAAGCCAGTAATAGCTTCAACGTGGCTCTACCATAAAAACAAAATTCTACAAGAATGTTAAAAAATTATATCAAGTATATAGAAATATTAGAATACTCATACTAATACAACATATATAAATACCTAAACGAGAACAATCGTATTTCCAGTCCCCCACGACACCCACACATTTTCTAAGCGGCAAGCCAGTGAATAACATTTAACCCCTTTGATATGTAAAAGCATTACGGAATGAAAAAACAGCACTTATGTACCCGCGACTCAGATAAACCATCTCTCGTACAAAGCGTACAAAGATACAATGCCTCTGAAAGGGTTCAAGAACGTACTTTTAAATTAAACCATATAAATTCTAAAATGACTTTATTTTAAATTTAAGCCCATGCGATTATAGTCTTAAGTTTTATATAACCGTATAAACAAAGTGTGCGAAAATCGCATGCACTCGCATAATGTTTTAAATTATTAGTCGCACAACACGCTTTATTAAAATAGGTCCGTTTACATTTTTCCTTTTCATGTCATTGTCTCTGGTCGGTGAGCGCTTGCAACCGTCACGTTCCAATTTTGAAAAGTGTCGGAACAAAGTGGTAGCGGCTTTGTCCTTTACTCCCGCGCTCCGGACCGGCTCGACTTTGGTAATTTAACAGATGTTCTCGTATACCTTTGATGTGCATTATGTCTAGCGGGAAATTTGCCTTTCACGTACAATGCCGGTAGAATTCGCGTATGTATCTCCATATCAATCACGTACATGTTTTCAAGGAAATCTTTGTAGTCAGCCGGCTCGTTTAGGGACGTAAGAAACATGACTCATAATTATTCATATCGAATGCCAACGTCAAAAATATCATTGGGAACATAAGAGTGGTCATGGATACAAGCCGTCGGGGGAGGTTGGTAACTAAATTGGAACATCACCGTCCCGTGTTTACAACTCGACAAAAAAGGAACAATAACAAAGAAGCCGAATTTAAATTCCAATCGAACTTTGACACATGTCTGCCACCATAGACAATGGAAATTCAAATCATCGTTGTTCGACAGCCGGCGACCTAATGCGATTGCGGCGCGGACCCGTGCTCTATGACTCTCATCTATAAATAGGAGCCTTTTACTCTAGCTTTTTCTTCACAGAATCTGAGCCGAGATCGTCTGATAAGTTATCTCGCGTGAGACGGTCTCAATATCCACAGATGGCCTTGCTCGTGTAATCTCCTCTTGAGGTAAATATTTTTTGACATTTTTTTTTCTTAGTAGTTCTTTGAAAACTTCGCTTTGTACTCTCTAATAGGGACATTATTTTGACGTGGAGCATACCGTCGTAATATTGTAAACATCGATTGAGTAGAGATAAGTAAGACAATTGGGGCTTTGTTCGTGATTGTCATGTTTTTATGTGTTAGCGTAAACTTAGTAGGATTCAGAGTTAAGCATGTGGTTACTGAGCAGATATGCGTTGCAATTTTTTTTAAATACTTTATTTATTTGGCCACAATCTTAGCTGACATTAAATGACGGTGTACCCTGAAATGATTAACACGTTGAACTTAAAGAAGGACTCGTTCTCAAGTGTAGCTACCTTGACACAATATAGGTATTTATTTTCTCTGGTTAGGGATCAAAGTAATCACCATGGCCGAAATCGGTCGGAGCATTCATCATCATCATAGATATTTGGCGACACATTTTAAGCTTCAAGATAGTAGCTATTCATTTGGGTATTAGAAAAGTATGTATTTCTTCACCGAATATTCCGATCATTCTAGGATTCGAATCTACATATGTTATTCGTCACGATGGTCGAACACGCTACCACTGAGCTATCACCGCTTCAGAATTGAATTCGTTTGAAATTTTATTTTTATGCATTTATAATTATGTATACTACTATTTTAAACTTGCTTTTTCACGAGGCTTCACTCGTGTTCATACAGAAACTATATTTTTATATCTCTATGGAGCAGGATTCTGGAGCAGTAATTTTTCTTCGACGAATGTTACCCGATTACCCCTTTCTGTATCCTGTAATCTATCCAACATGTGTTGTACGTACCTATACACAAAATTTCACCATGATCAGATGACCCGTTCAAGTTTGAAAACGCAATAAACAAGCTAACATTTGCATTTATAACATTAATTAGAATCAGGATAAATAAAATGGATGTATTTTTATGAGATATTTTGTCCTACAAACTGTTGTTCTTTTATAGAAAATACATTCCTTCCGGTGACTTACACTATGTTATTATTATTTTCATATTAATAGTAACATGCACAAATTCACGACGAGTTATTGCGTAGTCTGATGAAGATGTTAAGACCTTGTTAGGACAAAAGCGTTGTCAGTTTAAAAAAACGGCGTGTTAATAGTCATTCGTAGGTATATGATTTGTTGGTGCTCTATATGGTGACTGAAGTTAATTTCGAATACAATAAATAGCTATGAAATAAATAATGAACAGGCGTCGTGGCATGATACGAGTTAGTACTACTATTATATTAGAGATATGATTTATGTAAGAACCAAGCGTGTAATTAGTAAAAATTAATAAAAATCGTTTGTAATGTAGCCCGGAGTTGTTGAGTGGTACACACACAGAGCTCTGACATTTTACCTATATAAAAGATATACTCACACAAATATACAGTACCTGGGCGACCGAGCCTAGCTCGGTTCTTTAACAACATTTTTAAATTCAAATAAACTCTTAGGTTTGCCTTATAAAATTAATTTTTTTTCAGAAAAAAAAAATATATATCTCTTCTGCTGTCACTCGGATTCGAACTGGGGTTACACGGATTTTAGAAGCAACCGATTTCCATCTGAGTTATTTTTGTTTGGACAACGGCGGCAAAATTTACCTTTTCTATTATATTTTTAGCTATATTTTTTCATTGCCTGAAAACTCAGTTAAAAAAGTTTTCCATGAATAAAATCTAGCTAGATTGATTTAGCGTTCCTCGAAACTACCTACATACTAAGTTTCACGGAAATAGATGACGCCGTTTCCGAGATCCTGAAAATATACAAATATAAAAATATACAAGGATTGCTCGTTTAAAGGTACAAGATATAGATGTATACATAGACATACCATAAATGTGTATAAATTGAAGTCTATAATTCAGCTATTTTTTTTTTATTACTTAGACTCTAATGAATAAGTCTTAGTGAGGAATTTTTTTTTTTCGAAATGACTACGCTATTGACCCAGCAAGGTCTTAACAGCTTCACCGGACTACTAAGGCGAGCGCTTAAGGCACTCAGCCGATTTTATTTTGGCAAGCAGCTCAAGGGTTCACGGCACACCTCGGCTTGGCTGTTGCCTGTTGCATGCAAAATCGCGACCTATCTCTTAACTATTCATATATGTATGAGTTGTTGAAACGTATATGTGTACCAAGCATACACGCCTCAACAACTCCTCCATATATTTATTATCGAAAAATTGAGAGTTTTTCAGTTCGATAAGGGGAAAAATAAGTAAACCCTTCCACTTTCATGTGTAAGCGTGTAGGCGTGCACGTGTGTGGGGGTGATCGTGTAGTGATATGTGAGGAAATAAAATGCAGTCTGTCCATTAGAAACAGCAGATTATTTTTAGAGACATTGTTATTGAAACATGTTATGTTATATTAGCTTCTGTCGGCGACTACGTCCGCCTAGAATAATTACTTTGGGCTAATGCTAACTGTAACTCGCGACTTCCTTTACGTAAATATTTTAAAATAATACGTACGCTAACCCCGATTTTTAGTGTTACAATATATATTCTACAGCTGTCCTACATGATAGGTACATGTAACACTGAAAGATTTTTCGAAATCAGACCTGATATTAGTACGTTAAACTGTTTTTTTCTCGAACAACTACGCTATTGACAAAGTAAGGTCTTAACAGCTTCACCGGACTACAAATTCAAACATACAAACTCTTCAGCTTTGTAATATTACTAGTATAGATAACTGATTCACTCATACTGAATGAGTGGGTATTTTAAAATCAATTTGCTTTAGCGGGTTACTGCTAAAGGTCCATTTTCAATTTTGTAAATAATAGAGCAACAAATAAATAGTGAATTTTCTACAAAAAAATATATATTATATAACTTTCTTATATAGCTGTACCGTCCTATTTAAATAAGATTTGTTGTATTTAGCAGTAATGGGCCATATCGGACTAACCGTGGACTTAACACCGATCACGCCACACAAAATGTTCTTTGATAAGGCACACGATTGTTTTAATTTAACTCCGCCAACTACACTTGACCCCATCACTTAACTAAACAGAATTAGTAATAGGTCTTAATATATAAGCACTAACGTTCTACCTAGCTTTTAAAAAAATCTGATAACAATGAGTTTTACGGCAGAGTTCATTAACTCTTAACTGTCGTTAAAGGTTTTTTAATGTATAGGTATACATTTTGAATGTGCACAAAATTTTTTAAGTGGTTATAGTTTAGTGCTAGCACCCTTGGATGCTTCGACAGATGTCACAAGTTCAAATTCTTTGTAAAGTTTATTATTACTACAATTATATAACCCTGATATTTAATCGTTATAATTGTATACATATAAATTAAATTGAAGTATCTGTCTTGATCCTAATTAATCTCCGAAATAGCTGAAGTGATTTTGGTGAGATTACACTAGCAGATAGAAGATTTTAGAGTATTATACTTACGCTTTTCCATAGAGGGTAAGTAGTAATGATAAGTTTTAGCAGATGTAAATTAAGATGAGTAAAAAAATTATGAGATAAGAAAACAAAACAATTTTCATGAAGACGAAGTCTCAGGCACTACTAGCTAGTATGAAATGTAACAACAATGAAGTTTTGTCTTATTGGACACAATGAACATAATCATCGCTTACATTGCAACTGTATCAAAATGCCCAATTAATAAATGTTTATATTAATATGACAACAGTAAACATGTACAAATTATGTACATCGTCCAGCTGAACAGACAATCTTAGTACCTCCTAGCTTCTTATCTCAAAAACTTAGCAAACAAAACATCGCAACCGGCAATAAGCATAAAACAAAATCGTTTTCGACCCCACACACGCCGTCGCCCGAACACTTGGAAAAATCCCTATGGATTTTCCGCGCGGGGCGACGAGGACACGCGGAGGGCGAGCGCGGGTCGCGGGGGAAAGGAACGTAAAAGAGAAAAGCTGCGAGTTTTTATCTCGGCGCCATAAATTTTATTCGTAGCGTGATTTAGTGCGCAGATTGCCCCCCGCGCGCCTCTTGCCCCGCGCCTACGCCCCGCCCGGGTAAGGCTGCTAGTCATTGTCAAAATTATTGCACCCCTATCTACTGAAGCTTTAAATATATGTCTCCGGCACGTAGTTATACCTATAACCCGTTCCTACGTGAGCATCTTGGCATTGCCTCATGACGGTTAGGGAAGAAAAATGTAGTAAACTCTTTCTGTAGTAGGTAGAGCATTCTCGCTTATTTTACTAATTTTATAAATTCATATGTCGAGAACTTGATTTGTTATCAACATATAGTTAAATAAATTCCTATGAATTTCCTAAATTTAGATATAACGTGAGAATTGATATAACATAATAGATATAAAATATAGATAAGATACATAATTTAACATAAACTTTTCCATACGGAACCATCTACGATTACTTACAACAATTTTCAAAATCGAACACGTTATTTCTGGCCTAAAGGAAGAATTCAAATCATTACAACAATAACTTTTATTCCATCTTCGGTAAAGTTTCGAAGTTTCTATAATTTTACGAGAGTCTATAGCTTAATACTTAACAAAAGCTTAAAATAATATTCTAATAATATTTTCTAATTTGATTCTTCATTACGCTATATCACTTTAGTTAAAAATTACTAAGTTTTTAAGGTGACATTTATTTGTTTTTTTTTTCTCGAACTGACTACGCTATTGACCTAGCAAGGTCTTAACAGCTTCACCGGACTACAATTTATTTGTATTTTGGAGTTTATTTATCATTAGTCAGCATCAAGAAATGTGTAACATATCATAGTAAAGTTATATTCAATACTCCTCTCCTTTCAAATAATTACATTTAATAGAAAATCGAAATCGAACACTAATGTTAATTTTTTATGATCAAAGTTTATGTTAATAGCTTCTTTTTCGAGTATACCCAAGAAAGTGAATCATTCCCATTACAAATAAAATAAGTAATCTCTGTATTGGCCCGCAGTAACTTAGAGAAATGTTTCCACAACCTCTATAACATAAAATTGTTTGTCAATGAGTCATTTTGATAAAGACGATGATTTTAACGACGAGCCACAAACGCCATCTACAAGTGTATCAATCAACGAAGCAAAAAGAGCTTTAACAACTGTAAGATCATTTATAGAGCACTGTAACAACATAAAAGATAATGTATTCTCCTCTCTATTTGTCATTGAAAATCAAATCGATTTAGAAACTGTGAATTGTTTAAAACAATAGAAAATCACAGACTTTTTTAAGTAGACTAAACCTGCAATGTGCAATGTGAATAATTAAATATGGTTATTTAAATTTCTGTATTTTATTGAACTAATCCTTCTGACGCATTCGAGTAAAAATAAGAACAAGGGTACATACATACATATGTACATACCTACCTCTATATTAACCTATACCTAACATAGACCCTTGATAACTTAAAGCCTCTATAACTTAAAATATTTTGTGTTTCCCTTGGACTTTAACTTATCGAGGTTCTACTGTATTTCCAAATTTTCTATTGAAAACGGCAAATCGTTAACATTTTCTGGGAAAATGAAAATAAAAAAAAATCGGTTAAGAAACCTAGAAAAAAATGGAGGTACTGATTTATCTTACTATTCTGTTTATATATTTTCTAGGATTATTTACATTCGTGGAGAGGAATCTATGCTTTTATAACACGATAAGACACCCTGTAAGTTTACAAACATTAAGCTATCATGACGGTAGCATGATAATATTGTGTGTGTTTTAACTTTAAATCCATTTTAAACACGCATCTATGAACATAATCACTATTACCATTGCCCAATCTATCTATATGTTGCATACTTTGGTTGCGCAAACTGTAGTACCTACCTTTATCTTCGAATACAATTTAAATTTCCACTTGATTTATTCCAAATACTTTCGAACACTACCGACTCGTAAGTCTACACATCAGTGGCGCCTACTCTATACAGAACTATGTAAGACAAAAAAATCTATCCTAATCCAACATTTTTGCTTTCACAGTAAATCTTACTTATTTGTCAATACCATGCAACAATGGAACCCAAATACCCTTACAGTGGATGAAAGAAATAATACACGCCTCATAATAGTGGCGATTCAGAAACTGTTAATGCGTTTCTGTTGGCCCTTTGACAGCTTTTTTATAGATTTTCTCTAGCCTCTCGCGGTTTCAAATTGCCGGCAAACGTACGATGACTAAAATCCACTATTTCTGGCGAATCCCCGATTACTATCTACTTTGAATTTATGTAAACATGACAATTTCGTATTGACGGAACGTTTTCCTATTTAGGTACGCAGATGCGTACGATGCTTTTATTGTGTGCGGGTGTTTCGCGGTGGCTCCGAGGCTCGCATTTGATCCGGGACTCGGCACTGTGTCTTATCTCAAATCTGGTTTTATGAAACCCTAAATTTACGACTGTGGCCGAAGGGTGGGGGCCGGTATTAAGCTCTCGACTCGTCGCTGTTACAGACACTTTTGTCACCGACAATTCATGACCGAGCACGTTCGGTCAAAAATTTTGCGTGTCGAATTACTCACTGCGGTTCGACTGATCGACATAGAGATTAGGCAAATCGACTGTTTTGTTGAATATAAAGTTGTTACAGATGACGTCATCATAGTAAAATAATATACTAAATACACTCATACGAAACTGTTATATAACTTATATAGTTTTATCAGTTTGAAAACATAATTTTATTTTGATAGAAAGTGGTGAGTATTTTGTTCATTGGTTGACTATGCATTGCTGGATAGTACTGATACAATACACGTCAGTACGAATTATATATGTATAAAAAGTATTAGCTGACCCGGCCACGCGTTGCTGTTGCTCAGTTATTGTATCATTACATATTGATGAGAATTCATAATTATTGATTTAACAAAATAATATATCCCTCATCGTTAAGGCAGCGTTCGTAAAAAAGGTGTTCGTTCGACTGCTTTTTCTCCGACTTACTTTGCAAATGCGAGTACCACAAACAAGTCTTTTCATTTTTTGGGTTAACATATAGGCTGTTATATTCACAAATAACTTGGCTTTCTATTGGTAAAAGAATTTTTAAAATCGGTTTTGTAGTAGTAGTAGTAATATCACGAGATATTACCCCCTACAACTTCAAAAACTCACAAACTTTACCTCTTTATAATATTAGTATTTTTTTTTTTTTTACGTGGGGAAATCCCTTTTGGATACCCACCCTCCCGGGGGAGAGAATGAGTTATGTCCGGCTTGCACGGACTAAAACCCCACGGTGTACCGACAGACCGTAGTGTTGGGGCGGCAAGGGATCGTGCTAAGCTATTCCCCTTAGATAGCCGCCCCAACGGTCCGCCCGGCGGAAGGTGGCCGCCGAGCTCCTACCTATAGAGAGGCAGCTGGGTACACACCAGCTGCCTCCCCTCGTCCGCCGGACCTGTGCAATGAGGGGACGAGCCCCCCGACTACATCCCCTCAGGTCCGGCTACGGTGGCAGAAGGAGTTGGGCAAAATGCCGCCTCCTCCTGCCGGTCCTCCGTTGGCGAAAATGGCCGCTGAGGGGATCCGCCTCGCGGGCCCTCTCCGCCGCCTCCTTTTGCGAGATGACTTCCTCGCAAAAGGAGGCCACTACTCGCCACGCCTGCTCGCTGCCGAGCATGGACGAAACCACGCTCGGCAGCGACAAATCCTCCCCTACTACCGCCGCACACTCAGAGAGAGTGTGCTGCGCGGTATCCTCCTCAGCGCCGCACTCATGGCAGGCGGTGGTCGGCTCCCTACGAGCAATCCGGTGCAGGTACCACCCGAAACAACCGTGTCCGGTGAGTACCTGCACCATTCTGAACGTCAGGGAGCCCCACTCCCTCCCGAGCCACTCTCGCAGAACCGGGCGGACGGCGTCAACGGTGTACATTCCGTAGCGCTCGTCCGCCAGGTCCTGTATCCACCGCTCTACCGCTCCCTCCCGCAACTCCCGTCTCTTATACTCTATCTCCTTAGGAGCCGGAGGCTGCCCATTACGTTTCCTCGCCGCCGTAAATTCGTACACGGCGGCGAGAACTCTTGCTTCCAGCTCCCAGGGAAGGGAGCCGGCGAGCGCAAATGCCGCCGCCGAGGGCACTGTCCGGTACGCCCGGATCGCCCTCAGTGCCACCGTGCGCTGCACACTACGCAGCGCGCGCACGTTGGCGGCACCGAGGGCGTCCGCCCAGACCGGTGCCCCGTAGGCGGCCATCGCCCGCACAACTCCCATAAAGAGTCGTCGGCACCCGGCACCCGGCCCCCCAATATTGGGGAGCAACCGGCCGAGTGCCGACGCTGCCCCCGCGATCCGCGGCCCGTGTCCCACAAAGTGGGGCTCGAACCGCCAGCGCCCGTCCAAGGTGAGGCCCAAGTACTTCATTTGTGCCCCCACCCTGATCCGGGCGCCCTCCACCATTTTATAATATTAGTATAGATTCAAATTAAACCGCATAGGTATCTCATAATACTTTTATAAGCTAACAACAATATGATGTTAAGTTTTTACCACAACCACAGATTTATTTATTTATTTACAGTTAATTATATAATATTGATTATCTAATTACATTTACCTTTGACCTTCAGATTACCAAACTAGGTTGCCCTGATTCTTGGCAGTATTGGTTTACCTCCAAAGAAATATTAAATAAGTTTGTCTTATCCTTTATTATTAAAATGTGAAAAGGGAAAACAAACAAAAATATAAAAGATGTACTACTCCTTAAAATATATAGGAGTACTTGAAGAATATAAATAATAGATGTCGACAACCAATCCCAAATAGGACTTCAGTTCAATCCGAAACCATATGTAGATAAGAAGTTTGGTCTTAAGAACTGATATTAAACATCTAGATACAATAATATGTAGAATTGTACATATATAATATTAGCTCTTTGATAAAGAGATTCTTTTACTGTAACATTTTTTTTTTGTCTAAAGTAATATATCTGTAACATCTATATATAAATAGGAGAAATTAAAACCTATTAGTGCTTTTTTCTTCTATGTTTGTCTACAAACTGTTTATATTGATGACCTTAAGTTTTATCAATAAAAAAGTGAACAGTTAGCTTTTCCCCTTAAATGAACGTACTGAAATAATTATTTGTACGACTCTATTCGTCCTACTTCACTATGTTTATATTTACTCATCTACAATATTTGTGCATTATTTGTCACAAAGCCGGAATAATATTGAAATTGGAAAGAAAAATGAAATATGTTTGCACTTCGACCACTGGACGACCACTAGTACTCATAAATATCTGTTTTCAAACCTAACTCATTCTTGATTTATTTTACAACAAGCTATATTTGTTAAACAGGTAGCTTTTGCTCGCGGATCCGCTTGAATTAATGTACATTTGACTTGGCCCTCATGAACAGTAGTACATTTTTACTGCCCGATAAGTTTTGTATGTTATTTTTATACTCCTTACAACATATGTTTAAATTTTTTTTTATATATCATATGAGGCAAACGAACAGGGGGTCACCTGATGTTAAGTGATCACCACCGTCCATAGACACTTGCAATACCAAGGAAGTCGCAGGTGCATTGCCAGTCTGTGATGGGGGAGGAGGGAAGGATGGGAAGAGGAGAGGATGAAGGTGTGGACAGGTGGCACTTCGGCACTCTCACTGACCGAACGAAACGCAACAATCCAAGTACTTTTACTTCACGTCGGTTTTCTGTGAGAGGGTGGTACTACCGCGGACGAGCCGACCCATTCATGCTGAAGCCAGTAATAGCTTCAGCGTGGCTCCACAACTCACTCGTATATTTGTATAAATAAAAAATAATTATTTGTTAAAGCATAACAGATAAACCAACAAACTCAGTTTTGCATTTATAGTATTACTAGCTGTTACCCCGCGGCTCCGCACGCGTTTTTTGAATGTATTAAATAAATTTAAAATTGTTATTAGATGTGTAAATAACAATAATACTCTTTCAAAAATATTTGTAAGTATGACACGCACATCATCTACAGTAACAGGTAACATTTACTTTATATATGTGAATACTAACAGTGTATCGAATGGGATGGGAATTATCATAAGCCACATAGCTGGAACTTTAAACTACTATCTATGTACCACCCTCAGTGCTCACTTACACTATATAAGAAAGTAATGAAAATATTAAGCTATACATTATCGAACAATATGTGTTCAATCTTTTATTATATAGATATAATATCCGGTATCGTCTGCTGAACTCGCTAGCTTAAAATAAAACAGCTAATTAGTTAGTTATTTGCCCGTAAAATTCCCGTTCAAATATTACTTGTAGTCCGTTGAAGCTGTTAAGGCCTTGCTAGGTCAATAGCGTAGTCATTTCTAAGAAAACAAAACCGTTCATATAGGTCCAGCTGTTTCGGAGATTACCCGGAACAAATAAACAAACAGATATATCGACATAATTAAAAAAAATGTTGATATTTGTAGCACCGCAGATATATGTATTCATCAAAAAGTATTTATTTGAATATTATATACACACGCTTTATTCTTATAATACGTAATATATCACAAACTAAAAATTTGGAACAAAACTAACGTAGAATAAACTTTTTGAGGAGTTTTGACGGGATTTCAGTCTGTTATGTAGGGATTTTATATTTTATTCATAATTTTATGTTATTTGACTCTATATTGTGTTAAATTGGCGGCGTTTTATGTAATATTGTTTATTGATTATTCTAAGTGAAATAAATGAAAAATAATACCACAGAGCATGTATTCTGGGGTCTTGAAAATTAAGAAAATAAAAATTTACGAAATATTATATAGAAGATTTGGCGCTTATATATAGAGAATACACAAGAACTACCTATATTGACAATTTCAGAATTGGCAGTATGGATTAATTCCTGCGCCTGTATTGTGATGGACGAATATTATTACTACTAACCTTTTAGAATAGCAGCACAAAATAGACTTTAAAAATGTTAGCGATAGCAACATATTGCGTATAATCAAAAACTGGATTTAAAAATAACGTAAAATAAACTTTTGAACAGGAACACAAAATAAGCCCTCATCATATTTCCGATAGAACATTATCATGTTACCATGGCAACGCATATAATACTGACATTGACAGCGGATGCTCTAAAAATAGCCCGATTTTGAGACATTCTTCATTAGTGCTCCGCTCCTATTGGTTTTAACGTGATGATATGTAGCCTATAGCCATCCTCGATAAATAAGCTATCTAACACTGAAAGAAACTTTCAAATCGGATCGGTATTTCTTGAGATTAGCGCGTTTAACCAAACAAACAAACTCTTCAGCTTTATAATATTAGTATAGATTTAAGATACTTATTCAGCCTATCTTCATGAGTATATCTAAAACATTGTATAGGAGCAGTAAGCTGCATAATGGTATTCACAATATAATTACATATAACTGTAAATTTGATGTCCTAACAATTTATAAATTACTATCAGTTAGTATATAATTACATATTGATAAAAATTCAGAAATGATGATGATAATGTAAACAATAAACATTACTTAACGAATTAACACGCAGCGGATGCTCTGAAACAAAAAAAAAACGTTTTGAAAACATTACTCATTGGTGCTCCACGTCTATTGATCTTAGCGTGATAATACATATATAGCCTATACTATTCCTCGATAGATAAGCTCTCTAACACTGAAATAATTTTTCAAATCTGATCAGTAATTTCTGAGATATTTTTTTTTTACGTTGGGAAATCCCTTATGGATACCCACCCTCTCGGGGGAGAGGATGGGTTATGTCCGACTCGCACGGACTAAAGCCCCACGGTGTACCAACAGACCGTGATGTTGGGGCGGCGAGGGATCGTTCACCGCTATTCCCCTTGAATAGCCACCCCAGCGGTCCACCCGGCGGAAGATTGCCGCCGGGCTCCTAACTATAGGGAGGCAGCTGGGCACACACCAGCTGCCCCCCCTCCCCCTCGTCCGCCAAACCTGTGCAATGAGGAGATGAGCCCCCCGACTACATCCGCCCAGGTCCGGCTACGGTGGCAGGAGGAGTTAGGCAAAGCGCTACCTCCTCCTGCCGGTCCTCCGTTGGCGAAGATGGCCACTGAGGGGGTCCGGCTCGCGGACCTTCTCCGCCGCCTCCTTTTGCGAGATGACTTCCTCGCAAAAGGAGACCACTGCTCGCCACGCCTGCTCGTTGCCGAGCACGGACGAGACCCCGCTCGACAGCGACAAATCCTCTCCTACCGCCACCGCCAGAGTGCAGCGCTCCACCTCCCACGCAGCACACTTAGAGAGAGTGTTCCTTGCGAGCGATCCGGTGCAGGTATCACCCGAAACAACCGTGTCAGCACCTTCACCAGCCTGAACGACAGGGAGCCCCATCTCCTCCCAATCCACTCCCGCAGGACCGGGCGGACGGCGTCGACGGTGTGCGTCCCGAAGCGCGCGTCCGCCAGGTCCTCCCTATTGCCCCCTCCCGAAACTCCCGCTTTTTAAATTCTATCTTCCCGGGAGCCGGAGGCTTCCCATTACGCTTCCTCGCCACCGTGAATTCGTACACGGTGGCGAGCACCCCAGCTTCCAGCTCCCAGGAAAGTGAGCCGGCGAGCGTAAAGGCCGCCGCCGATGACACCGTCCGGTATGCCCGGATTGCCCTCAGGGCCACCGTACGCTGCGTACTGCGCAGCGCGCGCACGTTGGTGGCACCGAGGGCATCAGCCCAGACCAGTGCCCCGTAGGCGGCCATCGTTCACACGACTCCTATGAAGAGTCGACGGCACACGGCACCCGGCCCCCCCAATATTTCTGAGATTATCCCTTACGAACTAACAAACTCTACCTCTTTATAATACTATGGTTATATAGTATTTATAAATTGTGTTGTGCTTTGGTTTTGGTTCTTATTCTTTATCTATACTAGTATTAAAACGAGCTAAAGTTTGTAAGTTTGTGACGTTGTAAGGGGTAAACTTAGAACCTACCGGTCCGATTTGAAAAAGTATTAAATATCTCATTTATCGAGGAAGGTTATAGGGTATATATCATCACGCTAAGGCCAATAGGAACGGAACACCGATGAAAAATGTTTAAAAATCGAAATGTTTTTTCCTCTTGAGAGCTTCCGCTGTGTGTTAGCGTTAGCCCAAAGTAACTGGCTACGCTGATGAAGTCGCGGGCAGGGGCTAGTACTGAATATTTTCATCGAGCGATATTTCTTGTGTGTTATTTATTTTGAATTATTTATTATTGTTTCAGTTTATATTATTTATATTCTTATAGTATTTTGATTGAGCTTGACTACCACAGAACGCATACTGTGGCAGCTTTTAAAGGCCAGTATGCCTTTACATTATTCATGTATAGTGTCGATTCATCTATGATATATTGGTCACTAGTTGTCCTTTCATAAATATACATCTAAATATAAGTATGTACTATCGAAAATATACTACAATTATCACTGTTTTTTTATAAATCATTACGTATAGATTACAGCGTCTTAATTACACGAGGTTAGTCTTAATTGAGGGCGGCAAGCCCGACGCCGGGTTAGCCCAGATACAGCGGGGGCTCCGCTATAAATTACGAGAATAAATCCCGGGAAAGAAAAATTGCCCTCTGGAGCACATAATTCTTGCCTTGTCACAAACCTTCCTTATCTATAGCCAATACCGGATTACAATGTGATTTTTATTTTATGCTGTTTATACTCATGTGCCTAGTTATAAATACAAAATGTATACGCCAAACAATGAAATAAAATTAATTAACAATATATATGCTTTTGGTAGGCGTTAAAAGGAGAGGGAAGTGGTGGGAGATGGGCTTCCGGCACTCTCATTAACCTAACGAAACGCAACAATGCAAGCACTATTACTTCACGTCGGTTTTCTGTGAGAGGGTGGTACTACCGCGGGTGAGCCGACTCATTCGAGCTAAAACGTTCAGCGTGGCTCTACCACCTTCAAAACTATATAATTCTTAAGTATTGTGGAATACATATTATTTACAGTGTGATTAGGTAATCCGCAACCCGGCAAAATTTGTCATATTATTCTTTGATGATTTTATACTGGGACTTTTAAATATTTGTATTATTTCGCAGTGTTGACTTAATTGTTGAAAATTGATAATGAAAATTTCATAACATGTTCACAAGCAGCATAGCACAATAATAATATTTGTTCATCTCTGTACTATAGCGTAATTCACAGTTAAGAAATCGTAAAACCGGACGTTATCCCGTGAAGAATCGAAGCACGCGTCACACGCAAGTAGCTTCTGACCTGAAATGTAGGTACGGCAGTTCCTGTAACTGATCTGGTTTCGCACATCAACTGATCGTTCCTAGAGATCTCACAGACGTGGACATTAACTTTTATTATTTAGATTACTGTATTGTATAACTTTATTATTATCTCCATGTAATTCAATTAAAAGTACTGACATATTTCTTTTAATTTATCATTTAGTTTAAGTAACATTGTAATTCTAAACTGGTAATTTAATGAGGTAGCCACTACTGAGCCAAAAATTTTTTCCTGTAAAATCCGAGCAAAGAAACACGCCAGCACACAAAGTATTGGCAATTTCAAACACTGACTAATCCAAAGTTCTATAATTTTCCTACATACAGGAATATTTATAAGGTGCAGATTTCCCCTTAACGCCTTCCTTCACCGTTAGGCGATGGCGTTATCAATTTAATTCAGTAAATGCAGGAAGTTCAAAAAATTTGTTAGTAGCTAGGACTCACCAAGGTTCGAACCTGCAACATCAAATCGATCCACCCAGCCACCATAATTTTAATACCTTTAAACGAGCAACTCTTGTATATTTTTATATTATTATATATTCAGGATCTCGGAAACGTCGTCAGCGATTTCCGTGAAATTTATTAGATATGTATGTAGTTTCAGTGACGTAAATTGATTTAGATTTCGTTCATAGAAACTAAGTTTTTAACATTTTTAACTGAGTTTTCAGGCAATGAAAAAATATAGCTAGAATATAAAAGTAATTTCATCGCCGCTGTCAAAACAAAAATAGTTCAAATGGAAGTCGGCTGCTTCATAAATCCGTCTAACCCCAGTTCGAATCCGAGTGACAACAAAAGAGATATCTTTATAAAAAAATTTAAATAAAAAATGCTAATTTTGCGAGGCAAACCTAACGGTTCATTTTAATTTAAAAATGTTTTTAAAGAACCTAGCTAGGCTCTGTCATCCAGATACTACCTATTTATCTACATAAAATACATTTTACAAATTCCACAGTTTCTTAAAATTTTCCTCAAAAATTTGCTCACAGTTTTGAATCATACATATAAAGGAAACTTGCTGTTTATATGTGTTTACGCACTATAGAAATAGATTATTGAATCTATTCAAATAAAATTAAAAACTACTAAGCGACAAATACATAAGTGGATATCTCTCCCTAAAATTCATATTTGAAGTTCATATTTGACAATGTTTCTCAACAATGTGTCTAATGGACAATGACAAATGATTCCCATTGTACGAATATTGAGATGTCACGTTGTCATTGTGAGTCTAACAAACGGGCAAATTTACCAGATATCATACAAAAAACGCCTACCAAAATAAGAATTCAACGAAATATTTTGACAAGATAATGTACGGTCAGGTAAGGGTAGAATGAAGATCTAATGACCCTTTAATAGTTGGCAAAAAGTGAAAATATTTTTAAAATATATATTACTTATAAAGACCAGACTACTTTCACTGACTTTCTACCACTTGTTAGCATAATTAATTGCAATAACTGCTATATATAAATATTTTTAAGCTAATATATTATTTTACAAAAACTGTTGTTTTAAACTGCTGTCGGTTATTTTGTTTTTGAGTAATTTCCTGCCTTTTATTGAAATTTCTAATAAAAGAAAGATAATAAAGTGAATATTCATTGTTTGTTTCATAATTTAAATGAGAGCAACAAGACATCATTTCCCTTTAACACCTATTAGCTTTTGTATAATGCTTGTGTGTTCACACGTTACAACAGCACCGATCAAGCGATACAACTGTGAAAAATAATAACAAACAACAGATATTAAACAGTAGAATAATGCTGTGTTTAATAATTTGTTGTCTATTGCGTGAGATTATTATTAGTTATTTCAATATCAATCACCTGTAATCATTAGGAATTTACTTCTTGTTTTATTCCATTTTGTAAATGTTTTCGTTTTATTTTAAAATATAGCCTGATATTCTTCTATTACAGCTAAAAGTCATCTTCTATGACTAGAACTTCGTCCCATGAATGACACCAAGAACAACTATATAGGCATATATAACTAACTAAATATAAATTTTAACAATCCATTGAATAACAGAGGATCAAATAAAGAGATTAATTAATTAATGGAAAGTTTAGTTAGTTTAGTTGTGGGTTAAGAACCACTGGATTCAAAAGACACTGGTTTTTATAAAGCAGCCCAAATTCCTATAGTTTTCTTATAGTTATTATATGAATTTTATGCGAGGAATATCTAAAAAAAGTTAAAAAAAAGAAAAATTGAAAATGAAAGCATTTTATTGTAAATAATATTGGCAGATGAAATCTATGAATATAACAATATTTTATTGCCAATCATCAAGCATAGAATTAATCATTCCCACCGGCACCACAACATTACCCAGTTTTACCATAAATTGCATGACAAACGCGGTGACACAGCATTGTATTAGGATTTATTATTTTCTTTTGTTGGTAACACTGCGCCAACATGGAACTATTGACGACAACACAGTAAGCAATAATAGAGAGTACGTATTTATTTATTTTTATAGTAAAGTTATTTATATTTGTTCCGTAAACGATACATTGTTGTTTATGCTTTGTGGTAACTTCAATGCTTGTTGTAGATACAAATAGTTTCAATCGCCACATGAAGTACCTACTTATTCAAAATGTATAATTTAATTTGTATTTTCCGTCTGAATTTAAAGGTATTCTGTTAGGTTTGGAAATGTCTGGGTCTGGAAAGTGGTAGAGCCACGCTGACGATATAACTGCTTTCAGCATGAATGGGTCGGCTCGCCCGGGGTAGTACCACCCTCTTATAGAAAACCGACATAAAAAGACAGTGCGTGCATTGTTGCGTTTCGTTCGGTCAGTGAGAGCATCGGAGGCCCGCCTTCCCTATCTTCCCCCTACCCTTCCTCCCTCTTCACTCTTGCCTCTGCCCCCAAACAGGCTGGCAACGCACTTGCAACTTCCTTGGTGGTGCTTGTGTCTATGGACGGCGGTGATCACTTAACACCAGGTGACCCACATGTTCGTTTGACTACAAGGACAAAAAAAAATTTAGTTTTTCTGTTTTTCACAAGCTTATTTTTTTTAAGGAAGAACTTATTTAGGCCGGCTGTAATTTGATACTCTTTGAAAAGAAAAAGAGACATCAAAAAAAGAGACGATTACCTATATACACTTCTATGGCATTTAACGGACGAGACAGTGGGATAGAATATATTATCTTTTATATCAGTATTTTATGATTTTTTTATGGATTCACTTTTACCGTGTGTAAATTTTATACACTTCTTTCTTTATTTTTCATGATTTCATGGACATAATCGTGTCCAGTATAACTTTTTTTATATTAGCATTAAATCATCCGTTGACGTTATTAATCAAATTAAAATTTATTAGTATAATAATGGCTTTATAAGATAATTTGCCTACATATTCATATTTTGCAAATTTCAATTATTTTAAAAGACTATGACATAAACATGTACAATGAAACAATATAACACAACCTTTATTCTATTGTAAGCTTCTATTTAGGAATATTTCTTTATGCATGTAAGAGCCTAAGTCGATTTCGACAAATCATCCACATACATAGTAAAATTTTGCAAAAAAAAATATCCTTTGTCCAACACTCTATAATCCGCCGTCTTTCTATCTTGAGAGTATATATACTCTGTTAAACATCACACAACAAAAGATCAAAGAAAGTGAACGGCTTTCTTGAAATTTAAATTACTATTTCATTTGTAAATTATAAACTGAGTTCGGGGTTCCGCGCGCTTTTATTATTTGTTTTCAATAGTATAGGTTGTACGTACGTAAATGAAGCTTTTTTTTCAATTTTGTTATTTTTATTATTTGTTATAAACAAAATTAAGGAAAACAGTTTTTTTTGCGACAATCGGTTTGCCATACGAAGGTTAATGAGCTGAGTGAGATATGTTAAAATGGATTATAATGTAGAAACATGTGAATCAGCTTTTATGATTATCTACCAGTCAAACAGTAATTTTATATGTCAGTCTCAAATGAATATATTAACATTGATTTTTATACAAATCATGCCTCCAGCTCTGACTTAAATGAACATATGTATTTCGAAAATATGTTAATAAAGTATTTCACGCACAAAATATAATGTTATATCAAAAACATGATATATATGTACATTACTTCATTACTTTTTTTTATATTGACTACGCTATCGACCTAGCAAGAACCGCTTCACCAGACTACTAAGGCGATCGCTTCAGGCACTCAATCGATTACTTCATTACATTTCTATTACACGTAAGTACTTAATTACATTATCATCACATTAGCCTGAACCAATACACTATAGGGCTATAGTGTTCTTTCCGAAGAAAGATAAGGTTTGCATAATCACCGCGCTTGCCCACGACGTATTAACGATTTCAAACTCTGAGATATCCACAGTTCTATTTTTTTCTGACATACTGTAGTATTTACTGCAAGAACATTTCTCGTAATGTTTGCTTTCACTGTCAACCAATAGTGTTAGTAGTGTAGATTAGTAATTGTATGCTAATTCCGAAGAAGTCTTTTGGTACAAACTTTCCATGAAAAACACTCGACCATCACGACGATTATCTATACTATAATAAAACTGTAACAAGTCGAAATCTGTAAATTAAATATTTTTTGAAAATTTTAATCAGGGTAGACTATGTTATCGATATATAAGCCAAAAATAATATTTTTACAATTTTTGTCTGTCTGTCTGTCTGTGTGTCCCTATGAACACGCATCACTCTGAAAGTACTGAACCAATCTTGACGAAACTTGACAAGTTGACAAGTAATAACTAATATTACGAGGTCACATCAAATATACTTTTTGCCCCATAAAACGCAAAGGGTTCTCCAGGATAAAGGATTAAAGTCTAGAATCTACACCCGTATTACTCTGTAAGTACTAAACCAATTTTAACGAAACTTGACACAGTGATAACTAATATCACAAGGCTATATCCAGGATACTTTTTGTCCCATAAAACGCATGGGATTCTCCAGGATAACGGACGAAATTAAAAAAGTTCATGAAATTATTAATGAATTTTGGTAACTTTTCTTTGTGCTATATATAGTAGTAGGATTAGATAACAATTTAAGCTATATGTCATCATCCTGTGCCACTTAAAAAAAACCAATAACAAAAAAACTGTTGGGCTTCGAACTTTCACCCTGTCGCGTCGATAGTCCAGTATAACGCAGTCTACCTTACCACCGGGCTACGGTTATTTGGGAATTGTAGGCCAACATATCAAATACATCAATTACATAGGAAACGTCGACAAAGTTGTTAAACAAAATTGTAACTAATATATAGTAGGTTTATATATAGTAGTATAGTATACAGTAGGTTTTAGGCTCAATATCAAATAATTCTCAGATATCAACTTAGTATAAATTTCATTCCCTGGATAGTTGATTCACAATTGGAAACGGTAGATGTCGCTGTAGTTTGGTTTATTAAGATTTATCGTGTTTAAAGATACAATTGAAACCGATAATAATCGATTTGGTGCAGACGAATTTGCATGGATCATTTATGTATATTATTGCATAAATAATACTCAAGACATATTAAACAATGAACAATATTTAATTAATTACTTTTTTCACATAAATAAAAAATAATAATAGTATAATAGATGAATTTCATTATTAGATAATAAGAATTAACTTTGCAGTCAAGATAGCTAAAAGGTCCATATATGGAGCTAAATTGAAATATTTTGAAGCATTAAAAGTTATGCACATATGCGAGTGTATTTATGTTTTACTTTTTCTCACAAAGATGAAAAACAAAAATTTGTATCTAATGAAATCCTTGAAGGATTTTGGTAAATTTTCTTTGTGTATATTATCCCTCAGTTATTTTGGCAAATATTTATTTTCAATAATTAATCACAAGGAATGTAATTGAAACCGGCAAAAAATCATTTATCGCCAATACTGGGAAGACATATATCAGCAATATATATTGGTTAAGTTTTTTTTTTTATTGAACCCGGTAGATGATGCTGCGAACGGGTTTTAGGCTTATTTTTAAAGATTTCTCACATACCAACTGGGTATATTATATTTGAGTGATCCACTGTATTGTACGGATTACCAATTGAAAAGTATAGATGTCGCTGCAATCGGGTTTATTAAGATTTTTCGCGTTTAAAAATATAATTGAAACAGATAATAACCGATTTGGTGCAGACGAAGTTGCACGGGTCAGCTAGTCTTATATACAGTCTTAATATATTAAACCTCTTAACATTATTTTATTGCACAGAATAATTACTTATCTAAAGTGCACCCGACATAAAACTGATTGACGTGTTCATTACATACACACTTATAATAGACAAACCTGCGCCTCATAACAATACATAAGTAATTTAAAAATGAACCAGATAACTAAAACCGAAGTGATAATCAAATAAGGTCACCGAATTGAAGCTAAATACTCGTTAGCATAGTATGATAAAACACGTGTTCAGATATGAGAGATATAACTATATTGCTAAATTAAAATCTATTTAAATAAGAACCTATATGTAATTTTTTTTTCTAGTAAGTCTTACTCAACTAGCTTTAAGCAAAAAAAAAAATCAAAGCACAAGCAATAAATCAATTACGAATTCCAAACATCAAGACTTCTCAGTCTTGAATACGAAGATGAGTGAAACAATTTAGGAAAAAAAAATGAGTGACGCCGCCACACAGGCAGTAGAAGTTTGCCTCAAACACCCCTATTGCACGCTCTATTACATCCATTACAATTCGATACGGCCAGCCTTGTTTCCAAACACAGCACAACGGACATATTTATTGCAATATAAGATAATTTAACGATGTGAACTCATCCCCATTTACGATAATTCGGTCAAAGTTTAATTCGTTAACAAAGATCGCAGACAGTCTCTAGCCATTCGGGCGTGATACGCGGAATTTTGTCTCGCAATTTTATGTACTGTTTAATTGTGAGAAATGATACGGAAATTCAAAGAGTCGTTGTGTGAAGTAATTATTTGACTGTAAATCAGATATATGCGATTGATATGACAATTTATAATAGGAATTTAATCTATAAAAGGGGAATTAAATATATCTTAGACTGTTAAATTAATGTTTAATTATTATTTTTATTATTTATATATATATATATTATATTATATTTATATTATTAATTATTATTATATTATTACTAGTTGCCTACCCTGGATTCAAAAAAGCGTACTAACGAAGAAATTTTCTGTTTAAAATACAACCATATAATAAAGTAAAATGGTGACTGATTGTCTGAATGTTTATCTGTCAAGTTTATACATGCTTTTGAAGGTTTTCTGTGCCTGTATTTTGCTTATTTCATATATAGGTCGATATTTTTTAACCCAAATAATTCACTTTTCCATTCGATTTTTAAACAGTTTCTTTCATACCAACCTTATCCTGACCGTTACAAATATACTAAAATAAAGATAAGCCAAACACGCGCAGCTGTTATGATACATAAATTCGACAAGTGATTTTTATTGTAGCACGACAATGTGATGTCACTGTGCCTGGTAATGCAGTATAAAAAATCGTTTCAACCATATAGAGATAAGCAATTTTGCAGGCATACTAGCCTGCCACCAATCTATCCGCGCCTGTAATTAAGGTGGATATTTCAGTTTGTGTATGTAGGTCGCGACCAAGTCTGAAAATGAAACAATTGTCATGTCCTACCATCGAGCAGAGATTATGCGTCCAAACCGCTCGGACGACCCGTAATCTGTCCAAATTAGATAGATGATATTATTGTTTTGAGATTTTCAAACCAAGAACAGAAAGATTTTCAAGCGATGCTGGCTCAGTAGTATCGTATTTAAGAATCATCATACATTCGAATTCTGGAATGAGCGGGAACATTTTTTGAAGAAAACACTGTAAGATGATTTCGAATACTCACTTGGTTAACTACTCCTCAAGTTGCAAAGCTGTGGCTATGCACCTATCTGCTCCGAGTGTGTGTTCCAGCAAGTGCACTTGAGAGCTAGTTCTAGAAGTTTATAGTGTTATGTTCTGACATACATTAAAGTACGACAAGTACATATTACATACAGTACATTGTACTGTATTTAGTAATTGCCTTTTTTTCCAACTGACTAAAACTACTGGCCTGATGATCCTACACAGATGCACCGGACTGCTAGTACTTCGCAGAGACATTAGATCTCTATGTGTATGTCCCGCGGCGTGAAAAGTATTCTGAATTTTTTTTTGAGATTGGTGTCTTTATTGGCATTCCAAACTCGCATTTCCCGCCGCTGGCTGATTGTTCATCTCCACACTGGAAAATTTAGCAAAATCGTGACAATCGTTAGGTTCTCTAGAATATTCTTTGTGTGTAATCTGTGTAATGAGTAATGTGTAATAAATAGATGTGATATGGGTAACCCAACACTGTTTTCCTTCAGAGATATGGTATGGATCTCTTCAAAGAGAAATTGTAATGAGTTCCTCAACGATCCAGCAACATAACAGTAGTACACTAGTTCTGTAGTTGTCTCTAGTCGACAGTAATCATTTACCATCAGGTAGGTCATCTGCTTTTTGCTGCCCTTTGGCTTGAATAAAGAACGTCTGTGAATAGAAATTTTCTTTGCTTTCATATATTGGAATGTTTGGAATGTTATTTGTGATTGACACCTGCATTATTTGTTGCTAGTTTTAGTGGAATCTTTATTAGCGTTAAATGTTTAATGGTATTTTTATTGCTAATATGTAATTATAGCTATTTCCTCACTATTAAATCAATTAATAATTCCACTTGAATTTTCATCATCAGCCATCGTTGTAGTTGACCCACATTTCTGCTTGTAATATTCGAAGAGTACCTAATTGTAAAAATCAATCACAATTATTAACGTAATGTTATCATTTACAGACATCATTCCTTTTGCATAATATATTAGCAACGACAATAAAACCAAAATTACGAGTATAGAGTTAGTTTGGGGTCGGTGATTAGGGACGGCTCATCAGTGATTTGACACGGTGCGGGTTGTAAACGTAGGGGTTGGTCCGTGTAAGCAAATTAACTATTTACCATTCAACCTTATTTAGTAGGAGCATTTATTAAGGACTAGTCCGTAATCTATAATATCAATATAAAGAAATAAAGTTTGTATGCAAATAGTATCTTCATACTTTAAAGGTATTAACGTTAACTAATCAAGTGATATTAAGAAGAAAACAGAAGAGAACCAGCTCTCAAGAGTAGATAACGAAACACATCTATGATTGCGTGGTAACATATTTTCGACTGCAGGGTGGTAACTAGACATGCGAGTGTTACAGAAAGCCCTACAACAGTTCTATTGGTTTCAACACGAGGTTTTGCTTTAGTGCAAACTTCTATAATCTCTGAAACTCTTGACCTAACTATAAATGTTCTATGAATGCTAAAATTCTTCTTATTTTAATTTTTTTAAAGGTTTTGTTTTATTTTTGCATTACAAAAAAAAACTTGCAAGAATTCACTAGGGATTGCTAGAACCATGCAGGTGATTTATGGAATGTAAATTGTAACTTCAATTATAATCACAGACTATATTTATTTATTGGTTTCATTATAACACGGATATGAAATAGATATATTTATGAGACATTTATTAAAATATCACTTGATTACCTAATGATATAAAATCTGGAGAATAATACCATTATCTTTAAAAATCATCTTAAAACCCAAAGTTCTAGAAGGGAACGTTGAATCGAAATGTTAACTTTAAAAAGGTATTAGCTTAATGTTAGCGCACGGAAACAGTTCGTCGACAGATGTCAATTCAAATTCTAAAATGAATAAAATTATCCAATAACAAATATGCCAGGAAAGTGCAAATCAGTTATACATGTGTCTACCTAACCAGATTTTTTATCTTTTAAAAGATAATGTCTTATGGAGGCTTTACAAAAAATAAATAGGGTTTAAATAGTAGAGCCACATCTAGAATAATAATAATAAGCTTTCTAGCTGATTTCGACTACACCGCCAAACACAGGGGCTGGGCTGTTTAGCTCATAGATGACTGAATCACCCAATTACGAAAAAAATGAAAAAATAAAGAAAAAGATACGAAAAAAATAAATTTACGATATTACGAGCAAAATGAACGAATAATCTAGAAGAATAAACTGTAAATCGCAAGAGTAATTGTTCTCTTAGAACGCTCCGGCGCTGTAGTAACCAGGCCACAACACTGAGAATAATTGTGCGAAGAAATAAGTATGAGATTAGTTTTCAAAACACTTTATTATAATTGACACAATTAATTATATCACTGTTAGGAAAAACCTCTTTACATAAATAAAGTAACAATAAAAAACACGTCGACATGATGCCCTGTGGTTACAAATGAATTACGAGAACATTATAATACAAGGTAATAAATTTTAATTCACAAAATTTTTATGTAAATATATGTAACGTAATGTGACATGGAGCAGACCAGTTAATATGGGTAATTTAGTCATTATAAATCGATATTAATACCGTATCTTGTCATAAAAGCATTGAAATGAGAATTTTGTTTGCTCTTACCCAATAATATTTTTAATTTATGACACGGCTACCGGCCTTCTCGGTTCGAGGAAAATTTAATTCGTCTAATTAAACATAAATTAACTGGAGAAGTTAAGATGCGTTCGGAAGTCGATTCTTATCTGAATTGCCTTGTGAGCAAGGATTATGTGGCAATAAATATCGTCTTTAATAAAATGCTCCGTTCTCATTTGTTTGGTAAACATTCCATTTCTTAGATGATTCGTCTCTATAAATTACTTGTGCATTAGACATTTTTGTTTTAGATTAATCTTTTTCTCTTTAATCTTTCATTTTATGTTGTTCCTATTTTATACGCGTTCTATTCGTGATGTCAGTCCACAAAGTGAGGCACTATGCAATTTAAAAACAACGACGAAATCCATAGATAATTTATCGCTAATGGCCAATATCATGTCGTACTTTAAAATATCTTATGACAAGTAACTATTTTTCAAGGACTCTGTGTTGTAGGAGGAGGGTATACACAGATCGAAGACGGACTCACAACTTCAAAGTACGACAAAAATATATCGATTTCTTTGTCGTTTAATCATGGAATATTAACTTCAGAACTCAAAAAAACAAATTCATATTACTGCCCGAGAATATTAGATACTTTTTAAAATGGGTTAGCTAAAAATAAATGAAATGATTTATGTTTCACACTTTTGATATAAAATTTCCAATAGCTATGTTCAGGCTAAGCCGTTTTGTCATTAATTTTCATATTATAACTGCTGCGTGAAAAGTAACTAGATACATGGTAAACAAGCGACAAGATAAAACCGATTAAAAATACAATAATTTTGGAAGCCCAAAGTGTAGTTAGCAACAAGCGTTGTCACCGTGACCACGACAAGTCAGGTAAATGCATTAAAATTAATTAAGGGGGGCGTGGGGACCGCCCGCGAGCTACCGTCCCGGCGGGGCGCCCTGTGACGACTTCATGCAGCTTCCCGGAACGCGCCGGGCGGCCGCGACCTGCCTCCGACTCGAGTCCTACCTGTACGTGACGTGACTACGCTAGAGGTGGGATTGTTACGTCACTAGTTAAGAGGTCAACGGTCTCTTTCCGAATACGCGTACTCAGCCCATCAGAACATGATTTTTTGACCTTATGGAGTAGCAAATAGACTAATAACCGACATCAAATAGAACCGAAATCCATATATAAATTTTGCCTGTTGGAATGTGTTGTCAATGGCAAACTTCAGACTGAATCAGTCACCGAGTACTGTTTTCTGTGATAGAAATACATATAAAGGCAATGCAGTCAAATGTGCACAGGCCCACACTGTTAACTGCTTTATGAGGAGCTATAATTTTAATTTACATGGATAATAAAAATACTATTCTTATGATTGGTTGCATTCGGCAACACATCTATATTGAGGGCTATTACTATCATCTTTAATAGGGAACCTTACGATTCGTATACAGAGTTGTTCGAATAGTAATTGGCACTAACGCAAACAGTAATCTTAAACCTGGATTGTTTCACTATGCTAATAACCTAGTGCTTATTATAAGAAGTATCTTCAGTAAAAAATATCGTTACCTACATTAACGCATAGTATTTTATTTTATTAAAATTATAATTTGTGAACGTTTGAGATAACTTTTCCATAGACTTTATTTTAACAATTAAAAAAGCTTATAATTAAGAAAATCGAAATCTATATAAAAACCTTCTATCAAAGAGCCAAGACTTATATGTATAAACAAACGTAATAGAAAATTAATTGGGTTCCTGTGAATACTATCGAAATATAGATATTTTACGAAAAAAAGTTATATACGCAAAGTTTCATAAGTCGGATACCCGTTAAGTACATAATTGCACTCAGCGGACTTTTTTTATATCATAAAACGAACAGGCGGGTCATCCGATGTTCAGTGATCACCGCCGTCCATAGACACTAGCAACACCAGGGGAGTACGCAAGTACGTTGCCAGCCTGTGTTTGGAGGGAAAGGGAGAGGAGAGAGGAAGGTAGGTGGTTCTCTGGCGCTTTCACTGACCGAACGAAACGCAACAATGCAAGCACTGTTACTTCACGTCAGTTTTCTGTGAGAGGATGGAGCTACCCCGGGTGAGCCGACCCATTCATGCTATAACCAGTAATAGCTTTACCGTGGCTCTACCACCTATCACTTTTATAAAAACTGAGAATTACTTACTAAAACCTGATATATTACTGTAACCATAGTAAACGAAGATAATAAGGCTACGAAGAATACGAAAAAAACAATAATTTTAAAACGCAGTAAAACAATAGGATATTATTACTAATAAAAACTCTAATTCTAAATAATCATTATGCAAATTAAAATTAGTTTATTTGAATAACGAACGAGCAATAAAATTTCACAAGTAACGTAAGCTCATCCTCCCTTTGTGGCAGTTACATCCCACTGTGCGTTTACCTGTGCCAACACTGTCACAATAGGCGCAGGCCGTTAACTTGTACGCTATGAGTTATTGCGACTGCCCCTTACGATATTTCATCGATTTTATTGTGGCTCCAATGTCAACCCCGTCGCGACTATAGCTCGTAAAGTTTTGAAGTTTTTGCGGAACAACGCAAATGTTATTTGAAAATTAATAAGTACTAGTGAGCATGGCAGACGTTATTCCGCCCTGAGTATAAAAAAAAATCATTGAAAAATTGTATACCAAAGCCTTCCTCATGAATCATTTTATCCATTGGTGTAAACCGCATGAAAATCCGACCAGCAATTTCTGAGCTTATCGCAAACAGATAGACAGACACGGTAGGGGATTTCGTTGTATACTATGTAATGATTATATGACATTTAATTACAAATTTACCGTTAACATCACTTTCTAACTCCAATTTGAATTAAATGTAATAATATGACTGCAACTATATGTAGGCATAACTTTGACTCAAACATTCTGTTATATCTTGTTTAATAATTACGTAAGGGCGAACCCTCAGAGGTAAAATGTTACACAATACATTTTTATTATGTTATGATATTACAATTAAAACTTTTATATAGTAGAATCAACATATAAATCAACATATAATATTATATCGAACGATATGTCATTCAGTATTTGCATACATAAAAATAAATTGTTCGACCAATCACTATGGAAATTGGCGCTTCTAACAGTGTATTCCACAGTTTTTTTTTAATAGTTTTCTAGCCAATAGGTGAACTGAGCTATGGTTTATTGGTATTAATTCCTGTGATGTAATTCATCGCGGGCGAAATCAAGTGCGATTGTTAGTATTATCAAAAAAATTAAATAGAAAAAGGTCATATGTGTCTACATAAAAATAATATGGGAGATATTTTGGAGGATGGCATAAAAAAGATTGGAAGAAATAGGTTAGCTGTAACGTTTAAGTCTGCTCTAGCAGCCAATACATTTTTGAAAAACCCTGTTTCAATCAATAATAAGTATAAAGCTTTTGTTCCATCCTTTAATGTTTGCAGAATGGGGATTGTTCTGGAAATTCCTGTAGAGTGGTCTCATGATGATCTAGTGAATAATTTAAGAGTTCGTGAAGGGTTTGGGAAGATAATACGGTCTCGTAGAATCAGTAGGAAACTAATTAATCAAGAGGGTGCATCGTGGGTACCTACTCAGACTGTAGTGCTAACCTTCGATGGTCAGTCACTTCCCTCTCCTGTTTTTTGTTATTATACAGTATTGTCAATCGAACAGTATATATTTCCTACAGTTCAATGTTTCAATTGTTGCCATTTTGGCCATACCAAAATTCAATGTAGGAGTCAACCGCGTTGTTACATTTGCAGTGACATACATGAGGGTTCTTCATGTAACAATGAATGCATTTTTAGGTGCTTAAACTGTTCAAGGCCTCATAAGGCCACTGACAAGTTATGCCCAGAATTTATCCGTCAAAAAGACATCAAACACTATATGCCTACTCATTTTGTATCCTACCAGGAGGCAACAAAGGTATTTCCTCCGGCTAATTAAACTTTTGCTGGAGTGCTAACATCTACTAGTGGTAATGAAAAGACATTCCCATCTCATCACATTCAGTCACACTCTCCAGATGTACGTCCACAAAATAATATAAACTCATACAGAAAGACTATTTTTTTTAAACAAAAAACTCATGCTCCATTATCCAAGAGCTACGATAGTAAAACTCATAACAATATAATTAAGGATTATATAATTCCTACATCTAGTAATGGTTGTGCTCTGAATAGTAGTAGTAAAGATTCTTCTAATGACGGCGATTAAAGATGTAATCAGTTTGTTTAAATAATTTAAACAAACTGATTACATCTTTAATGAATATTATTTCCATTTCTTCTTTACCGGACCACGTTGCTATTACTTTAATACAAAATATAACAGTAACACTTTTTAATTCGTTCAAAAATGGATTACATTCTACAGTGGAATTGTAGAAGTATATCTTCTAAACAGATTGATTTACATCAGCTGATCAACAATCTTAAACCTCCAATCTTAGCTTTATGTGAAACTTGGTTGAAATCTAGTACTTTATTCAAGGTACCAAGTTATTCTATATTAAGATATGATAGGGACGATGGTTTTGGAGGCACAGCCCTTCTTATTAAGAAAAATCTCTTGCCTACTACAACCTTTATCCGTTTCCTCACTATTCCCGCCCTAATCCAATATTATATATAATCTTCAAGATTAGTCATTATAAAACATATTTTCATAATAAGAAGAGTTACATTAAACTGAATAGACCAATTCATTACATGAAAATGACAGTAATAGTCTTTGCAAAGGACTGAGTTGCCAATAACAAAAAAGAAGAAGAAGAAGAACTCTATATTTGCAAAATATAGAGTCAAATAACACAAGATTATGAATAAAATATAAAACCCACTACAAGATAGACAAAAATCCCGCCAAAAACTCCATAACACACAATTGTGATTTAAATAAAATTGATCCGTCGCGGGACGCCTGACAGATGTGAAACATTGAAATTGTTCGAATCGAACGAATCTCAAATTCTCTAGTTACACTATATCGCCACGCCTACAATCAGGTTTACCCGCGCCTTTAGATGTTTCACATCAAAAAGACACTACATAACATGTTAAGATAATGCCCAAATTTCCGTCATTTCTTGTAACTATGTTTAATGAATTCTAAATTTAAATATCTACAACATTTATAAATTACTCATACTCTAGAAGCTGCCAGTATACCATTCAAATGTTCTAACACGAATATCTGATTTGAAAGCTCCATTCAATGTTATGGGTAGGTAAAACGATCTAAAAGCTATACAAACTTAACCCGTGCTCACCTGCGCGGTGTCTCCCACATAAAAAAAGTCTTATGAAGATATAAATTATTGCATTATGGCTTTTTGAAAGAGTCCATTGCTGCTGAGAAATGACAATATTATTAAAAAGTACGCGTCTTTGTCACAATATCTTTTTGTATTCGATATATTGTCGCCATAATAAATGCTGCCCCTTCATGGGTCGAGCATTGTGCTCTCCGCTTTTGTGGACATTATTAAATATATTTTAAAACACTTTTATTAATGATGGCCGTTGTATAAAAAGAGGTTTTGATTTATTTTTTCGACGCGTGTTCACGATGGACGGTTGATATGCTTCAATCATATGAATAATATTATGTGGGAGGCCAAATTATCATTAAAAAAGACGTAAATTCATATTTCGTATGAGTAGAACGTTGTGCGACCTCACTTTATGTAAATAAATAGTTTACACACATTTTTATAGTGTCATTGACTTTTTTATTCATGTTATTGTTTCAATTCAATATAAGTACGTACCTACTTATGGATCCTTCTTAAATTTGGGACATTTGAAATCAAATCCATTAACACAGTCCCGTGGTTTGCCATGTGCTTTCTATTCCGTAATAATTTTTTGACTATTTTATCTATATATACATGAAAGAATAATCAACGGACTAACCGACAAACGAAAAAATGACGGATATTCATCCCCTTCTTTGTCTTTATTCTAAAAAAAATTCTTCCTTAATGCAAGCGAAAATGTAAAAGTAGCTCGCGTGCAAATTTTCACGCTGCAAGCCCTAGTAGATGAGATTTTTTTTTAAATCATAGGAGGCAAACGAACAGGTGGGTCTCCTGATGTTAAGTGATCACCAGCGTCCATAGACACATGCAACACCAGGGAAGTCGCAAGTGCGTTGCCAGCCTGTGTTGGGGAAGGGGAAGAGGAAGGGAAGAGGAGAGGGGGAAGGTGAGGAGAGGTGGGACTCCGGTGCTCTCACTGACCGAACGAAACGCAACAATGCAAGCATTGTTACTTCACCTCGGTTTTCTACCCCGGACGAACCGACCCATTCACGCTGAAGTCAGTAATAGCTTCAGCGTGACTCTACTACCTTAAACTTAGATTATTAAGTAGAGTAAATAACATGAAATATTACTGATAAACCTTAGATATATGTTTGAAATTTTATTTAGATCTAAAAATATAGACAACATAAAAAAGTAATAAATTCGATTGTACACGTATTTTACTTTCTTTATATCTAAACAAAACAACATCAACACCCCCAATTACGTATTTCGCAAGAGTAAAACCACCCACACAAACAACATAATAACATTTCAAAAATAATTCGAAGCCACGCCATGCTGACATGACGATAAAAACTCGCGAAAAATTGAGATATCATATTGCATGTTTTGGAATATGACGCCTCGAATCCAAGCCTTTAATACTATTGTAAAATAATTTTTATTCTGTTTATCATCTTCTATAGACGAGATCTTATTCCTCCACAGGTATGTGACCACAATTATGTTCTTTTTTGCCCGCGACGGCTTCAAATGTAATAAGATAGGACGGTGTTTTATCTATTATTACGACGTTCTTAACACCTGTAAAACGCGGTGCGAGAAAATACTTAGAACTATTTACTTTGATATGCAAATGAACTTGAATGTTGTTTGGTTTGTTTTTTTCTCAGTTATAACAAAAAACCGCATATTCGACTTCTGTATAACTGCCTCGATTTGTCTCATATGGTTTTTAACAGGTGTGCAACCTTAAATCAGAATATCAAATCTCAATTCTTGATCTATGTTTGTTTTGTGTCACTTACAGTTCGCACCAAACTCTTTAACCGTTCTGAAATTATAGCTGCATAGAAGACAAATTTAGATATAAATACGTATTAGAGATTCTAATTCTCAAGAGCAGCCACAAAGCTTTGACTTATTTTCGTTGTTAATGCGAAACTTACCTACTTATTTAACACTTAATTTATCATTTCGAGTTACTAATTTATCGACATGAATAAATACACCTTTATCTAGTATTCTAAGTAATATATTTCCAATAGTTTCTTGCACTTCATTTTATACTTTCTTACTAGAAAGAACTTTTTTTTCTCGATCTGACTATTGACCTTGCAAGGTCTTAACAGCATCACCGGACTACTATTAGAAAGAACGTAATACCAGTAGCGTACTAATTTACTATCCACTATGTAGTCAATATAATACAATCTCTAACAAGAATGCTGACAGCTTAGATACAAATTACCATTAAATTATGCAAAGTTAGGAAAGTCTAGATCACGGTCCAGTTAATTCTCCTTGAAAGGTGTTTTATAATCCGAAGAAGAGCATCGTGGTCGCGTCGGTAGCCGTGAAGGTCGATTTATAACGAAATTGTATCACGGCGTCTTACAAACTGCTATGCCAATAATGCAATACACTAACTACGTTCACTTACCAGAGTACCTTTTTTACCTTTAATTAATTATGTTGGCGATATTAAGTGTAATGAATAATATTAATATTTCGTGTCATTGTGATTTATGTTCTTCTGTATATAAAACCAACACTTATTATTAAAACAAATCCTAAGCAAATAATACTTTCTTATAAGGGTTTGTTTATGAAGAATAGATCAGATTTACATTTACGCGAGCGGAGCAGTGATCAAAAGCGAGTAACAAGTAATGGTTCTATGAGGAATTCAAATTCCTAACATTTAACGAATAAGCCGTTGCCCCATAGCTGTAGTCATAAATCACGCTGTAATTAAATATTCATAGCATATTAACAAATTTTATTTTACTTGTTGTTTTTTTTTTTTGTTTTTTGTTTGTTACTTGTTGGTATAAATGTTGTTATTTTTCTTTAAATGAATTTCTTATAGAGAGCCCTCGGGATTCATCGGCAGCTGCTTTAACTCAGCTACATCGCAATAATTAATTTTATCCTGACTTCCCAACACTCATTCAGAACCCTTCGTGGTAACGCTTAGTCCTGGATTGAAACTATATCATTCTCAGCTCAAATAGAGCTGTGGACAAAGAGAAACAATTAGTAATGGTTGATGATTATCTAAACTTTTTTGATATTTCTACAGTTGATAAATTATCGTATAGCGTCCACCAGTATATACAATGTGTTGGCAAACTTCAAGTAAAAATCTTTATTTAAAGAAAATATTGCACATATAACTTATTTCCGCAGGTGTATGGAAAAGCGAAGAGTGGTGGGTTTCTGGTGCTCTCACTGACCGAACGAAACGCAACAATGCAAGCACTGTTACTTCACGTTTATTTCTGTAAGTAGGTGGTACTACTCCGACCGAGCCGACCCATTCATGCTGAAACCAGTAATAGCTTCAGCGTGGCTCTACCACCTAAGAGTGTCTACTTTATAATTCGAATAACTAATATTTATCTTCTTTGTTTTTTTCAAATATAGCTTTCTCAGACCTATATCGAGCAAATAAAATAAAATAATCTATTTTATTGAAGATGGCAGCAAAATATCTTCTTTTTTTACTTTATCTATACAACTATAATATATAACAACTTGATGTGAATATACTGAAAACTCTATAGTAAAACGATATAAGTACAATAGAAGCCAGCAAGTGTGAGTCGGAGTAGCGTTAAGTGTCCGAAAATAAATAAAAAAAAAAAAACACATTTTTCTGGGTAAACGGATAACAAATATATTGCGTAAAAGAACAGAATTGCAGAGGCACGAGTTAGCCTCGCACTTACTCGATTCTTTTGTGCTGAATTGTACATGCTGAATCTACTCTTATTAGTAAACAGTTTCTATTAAGACCTAAGTATCAATATGGGAATTATATTCCTTCGTTTGTAATTTTTCTAATCCTCAGACCCCTGCAACTCACGCCGCACCACACGGGCTTCCCGCATAATTATTGTTTTCGTTTAGCGTATTATTTTACATATAGTTTGTATTGTACGATAACATGTAATCTCCTGCGATAAATCCTGTGAGTACTATAAACTACAAAGTTTTGTTACACAAAAACTACCTACTGCATGAATTTTCATGAAATTTTACAGTAGAATAGCCTACTAACTGGTATCCACGGCTACACTCGCGTTAATATAGAAAGAGAAATGTAAATGATTTTACTTATTAAATTAACAAACATTCATTAAAAATATGCAAGCACATTAATAGAAAGGAACATAGACAAACAAATTTTACAAACAATTAAAAATATATATAATTTTAATAATATAAAAAAATTTTATATAACGTCTAAGAGATTAGCATTCACAAATAACAATAAACTTGTCGGCTGTAACCATTCCCTTCACCAATAAGATTTTAAGCTTTATTTTGGTCTGTTATCTTTATTGTTATGATTCAAAACGCAGTAAACGCTGCCGGCGTTGCCGACGCTCGTAATATTTTCGACAAAAGATGCAACGACCTTAGATCTCTTGATAGACAGGGATAGGATTTACAGAATTTTATTACAAATATACATGTGTATAAAACAAGAGTTTTTTTTTTGTTTTATAATCTGATATATCGTGTGTCTATAAGAGCTCGTAAAAATTACCGCGATTTACTTAATGATAAGTAGAGTATTCTTTTGTAACAACCACAACCATCAGAGGATGCAGACTTATCAATGAAATAATGACAGTAATAAAATTTCTTCACCAAAACTCACGACATATGAAATTGATCTAGATAAAATAAGTCAATTACATTTAATTTTAAAATATCCTGAAAAAACACATGTTTTAAAGAGCTAATATTATTTCTAAAATGTTTATTATCATAACAAATCTCGTAAATTATATTATTATAGTTTTTTAGACCTACACTAGAGACAAAGGTAACTCGTAACGTCACAGTTCAACAGGTACACAGGCACGGTTCATGCAACGCGCCTTGAAATATGTTAAAAATGCACCGATGAATCTGTGTTGACATTATTTTTTTTTTTGTAAATTATAAATAATGTAAGTAGCAATCAATCGAGGTCGAAGCGATAGTATTATAATCTTTGTTTTTATTCATATAAAGCTATAATTATAATAATAATCTTATAGTAATTCTCATGAAGAGCATCATTTACAACTGTACACATTTCTTTCCAGCTATTTTGAAGGTCAGAGATACTTTCTTAGTAAAACCTTACAAAATACTTGAAGCAATTATTTATATAAAACTAATTACCTATTATTATCTGTTCCAATAAATGATAGAGTAAATAGTAATTAATTTTTATAGGAATTGATTGGACTATACCGAATTTGATATGCTGAAGCGCCATCTAGTAACGATTTCTATTAAAATGAATAGCACAAAATATTATCAGTGAAAAAATACTTGATGACCCGACCTCCAAGATCGATATAGGTTCGAATAGTAGCGAATAAACCGGAGCTTTAAAAAATATTCTCTAATAAAACAATACCACCCTCAATCTGAAAATCTATTGCCCAAAGATTGTGAACAATCGAAACCCAAGAAGTATGAATATAGTTTTTTTATTTGAATTATGTTAGTTTCCATATATTAAAATAAAACCCAGTCAGGTGCCTTGTCATAGTTTATGAGGTATACTTGGAAGTCTTATAAGACTCTTGTATAATTCATTTAGAATCGAAGTGATCGTTTTTGATTGAACTAGTATGATTGTTTTAAACGGATCTTACGGATCGGATATGCTCCTTAAACTAATCGGAAGAATGAACTACACTACAACGGAGAAAATGAGTACAGTACAAGTAATAGTGATCGCTGTTTTTTTTTTCTCGAACTGACTACGCTATTGGCCTTAATTTTTTTGACCTTTACAGCTTCACCAGACTACTAAGGCGAGCGCTTAAGGCACTCAGCCGATTTTATATTGGCAACCAGCTCAAGGGTGCACGGCACACCTCGGCTTGGCTGTTGCCCGTTGCATGCAAAATCGCGACCTATCTTAGATAACCTAGCTAACTATTCATATACGAGTATGTTTGAGTTGTTGAAACGTATATGGGTACCAAGAATATATGCCTCAAGAACTCCTCCATATATTTTTACTATCGGAAAATTGAGAGTTTTTTCAGTTCGATAAGGGAAAAAAGTAAACCCTTCCACCAAAATGTGTAGCGTGTAGGCGTGCACCTGTGTGGGGGTGATCGTGTAGTGTTGTAGCAGTGATGTATTGGTGTGTCACCGTATCGCGCAAGCAACGCACTCAAGGGCTCCCTACCGAGGGATCGAATCTAGGCTTGAGCCGCTGCCGTGGGAGTGCGTGGGTTCTGGAGGGGCTAGGACGTCAAAAGCGAGAGCCTCACCTAGTTCGTCGAGTATCCTCCCGTTACGAGAGGTATACGGACTGTTCCAGATGGCGTTCCCGCTATTGAGGTCCCCCGCTATAATGACTGAGTCACCTAAGATAAACAACGCCTGTAAATCGGATTTAAGCAGTTCTTTGTTCGGCGATAGGTACGCGGAGACAAGAATAATATCAGAGTGGCCCGTCATACCTACACAGCACACTGACACTTCCATATGAGTAAGCGCGGGCGGATCTAACGGCATGCAACAGCGAACGCCTGAATTAAATTAAGGTGCCACACCCGCGGGTGACACGGTCGTTTCTGACTATACAGTAATTCGCGATTCTTGGATTACGCATACTCGGTTTTAACATCGTTTCTTGGATGAGGAAAACGTCAATCTGTCTATCGCGCAAAAAGTCAGCTACTAGATCGCGCTGTGTCCGAAGGGATCTCGCATTGAAAAACGAGAGACATAGACCGCGTGGTTTTACGTTATTAGGACCTGTGAATTTTAAAACTTATTTAAATGCGGGTGACCGGGCGAGGCGCTGAATGGTGGAGCCGATAGCCGGGAAGCGTGCTAGAGTGATGAGAAGACCTAGCTCCTCTTCAACCTCAACAATGGCGTGGAAGGCGAGGACCTCCTTCAAGTCGTGCTCGCGGAGTAACTGCTTCATCCAGTCAAACTTACCGGAGATAGAGGATGATGAAGCAGCATAAGCTGACTGTGGCGGCGGCGCCTGAGGCTTGGAAGAAGCCTGAGGCTGAGGTCAGGGGGCCCATGAGGCCATAGGGGCCCACCCGGGTTGAGCCGCGCGCGGCACAGATGGTGGCGAGTGCGGTAGATCGTGGGCGCGGGCGCTACCGGGGTGCGGGAGGCGCCCGGTAGGCCCGGGAAGGTCTCCACGGACATGAGAAGTGGAGGCGGAGGCTACAGGCGCCCTAGGCGCCTGCCTCGCCTGACGGGGACGCTGTGTGCGCGGCGCGCGGGGTCAGCCGCGATAATTCGCGGGGTAACCCGCGTTACTGCAGAGCACACAGCTGGGAGGATCGGGAGTGCCAGGAGTGCGCGCGCTCTCCTTCGTTGCGTGGTCTCCCAGGTACTTGACGCACCTGGGGCGAAGATGACAATTCTTCGCGGAATGCCCATAATTCTGGCAGTTATGGCACTGCGACGGGATGTGGGTCTTGCGTAGGGGCTCAACGACGTTGAGGTCGCTCACAGACGTGAGCGAAAAGATGGCCTTGACCTCCTGCGAGTGGTCGAGGAGAACGAGGACCATATTGTAGAGAGTACGAGTGCGTGGATGGTACATGCGATGTACCTCATGCACGGAGAAGGTCTTCTCCTTAAGGGAGAGGGTGACATCCTCGACCGAGATTTCGGCCGGGACATGGCAAAGCACGACACGGAGGGCGCGCTCGTCCTCGAGAGCGTACGTGAAATACGCGAGTTTCGATTCTGTAAGGAATCGAATCAAAGCGCGATGATCGTCGGATATGGGATATTTTACTTTAATGCCCGCCGGAGTGCTAAGGGCGGATGTGTAGTTGACCTTAAGGGTCTTTAATCTATTGGAAATCAAAGTCCATTGGGACTTGTCTTGTATCGTGACTGGAGGCGGTGGGCGCGGCTTCTTACCTGCGGAACCCGGAGTGAGCGAGACACCTGGACTAGACTAGGCGACCACGCTAAATCCTAGCTATCCAGGCCCGTCTACCTTTGCAGTAGGACGCGGGACCTACGGCGAGCGGGCAGGGCGCTCCAACCCAATTCGTTGAGCACCGTGAGGTATCCACAGGTTAGCCAGACGACTGGACTGTATGCAGCCCGGGTTTGCACTGAAAAATGCAGTTTGCTACGCTCAAAATGGACCACCTACGATTGAAAATCCTGTTCTTCAATAAAAATCGGACAGAAACGCGGCGAAAGTACGCGAAACGATGCACGAAGTACGAAGCACGCAGCCGAAGCTCGATCGAACTCGCGACAAAAACTTCGGAAAAATAACGGTCACTATTAACGCTCGGTGCGCACGTCTGACTCGCATAACGACACGAATCGGACTCCCACAGTGATCGCTGACAAACGAGGTTTTTTTTATATCATAGGAGGCAAACGAACAGGCGGGTCACCTGAGGTTAAGAGACCACCGCCATCCATACCGAAACTTGCACACACATAGACACTGTGTTTGGGAGAGTGGGCAATGTGGAGGAGTAAGAGATGGGGAGAGAAGAGTGAGGAGGGAGGAGGGAGAGGGGAGGTGGTCTTCCAGCGCTCTCACGGACCGAACGAAACGCAATAATGCAGGCATTGTTACTTCACGTCAGTTTTCTATGTGAAGGTGGTACTACCCCGGACGAGCCGACCCATTCATGCTCAAACCAGTAATAGCTTCAGCGTGACTCTACCATCTATAATACATATAAGAATACGTCCGTTACCGGTTAAAAAAAGGATAATTCTAAAATAACCAAAGCGGTGGTCAGACCACCAGGCGATAGCACGTGCCCGAGTTTACCCACTCCATGCCACTAGAAACTTACCGGAACAAGAGCTCATAAAGAGTGTTTAAAGTTTTAACATTAAGGTGCGCATACGCAGCTGCACAGCACGCGCTCTTAATGAGCGCATTGTTTTACTCGAGAACCCTGCCGATACCCGGTGGTCTCGGCATTAGTTGTTGATTGCCACTTGATGACTTCCCTGTTATTATTCAACTTCAATACTATGTACAAAGGACAAACAAATGACACGAGATATATAAGCTCTTGCGTAACTGTCCAACAGTTTTGTTTATAACCAATTTTCTAGTAGATTATTACTGCCACTGTCGAGTGGGTGATATTACAAATCTTGCGATTATTTCTCTGAACTAATAACATAATAATAATACATTTTAATGTTCCAAGTCAATGTGTACATCATTTACAGTAAATATTGGCATCTGCACTGGTTACAAACCGTATCACAGATATCACAATTTCATATAATGTGAACTAAAACAATCAGTTACTTAAACATATGTAATAAATAAAAATTTAATTCGACTAGTAATGAGTGAATTGTTTTTTAAATATTGAACTACCACATCTGGTATGTTAGCTACAAATCTGGTAGGTTGACTGGTGTCATCCAAATGATTTTGTTGTGATTCGGGAAGTACGAATTTTATGTGGATTAATTGTGGTTTGCAATTTATTAACTATGTTTTTGGAATTTCTTCTAAATATTAAAAAAAATATATCGATTTTTGTCACCTTTGATAAAATTTATGACTGTTGCATAGTGCCTATTAGGAGAATAAGATGCCACTTACGTCTTCTATCTGCCAGTCAAAGTCTCGTGAAAATCGATGCAGCTCTTTCCGATATTAGCCGGAACAAGTAACAGATAATTCAGTTATTTATACCATACTCCCGGTGAAAGCATAATATAAATTTTGTGTAATATATTGAAATTTATAGAGCTGTTTTAGAAATATATAAGAGATATTTTCTAATTCATAATATACAAACATTTTAAACTTTGATATTCGTCACCATCATTTGTTAAACCAGATTAGGCCCCCCTCGGCAGCGACTCAAATCTAGGTCCGTTCCCTCGGCGTGGAGCCCTTGAGTACGCTGTTCACGCGATACAGTGACACAAAACCTTACATCACCGCTACAACATCACCTATACACACGTGCACGCCTACATTCTTACACGCGGTTTTTCTTTTTCAGAGAAATAAACGACAAAGAGTTCTACCTTTATTTTTTCCTATCCTATCCTATTCTATATAGTTTAGAGGAATTTTTTCGACACAAAATACAGCAGTTTTTGAGGCACGCATGCTTCAATCTAGATTGCTTAGCTTAGGTCAGCTCAGATAGGTCGCGATTTTTGCACAAAACAGATGACAGCCCTAGCCGAGGTGTGCCGTGCACCCTTGAGTTAGTCGCCCAAACATTCCAAATCGGCTGAGTGCCTTCAGCACTCGCCTCAATAGTTCGGTGAAGCTGTAAAGACTTTTCCAGGTCAACAGCGTTTTCATTTGCAAAAAAAAGCATTTGCTAATGTAGGTTTGATTTATCTTTCGAAAATCGTACTTTTTCTACATGAGTTTTCTATATTATTATATTTTCTATACATATAATTAGAATGTAAATCTCACGTATCTGTAAATTTTGTCTGTTTTGGAATAAGTATTAAAATACATTTCAAACGTTTTTAGAAAAGTAGGTTGTAGGTGGTAGAGCCATTTTTGTTTTCAGGATGAATGGGTCGGCTCCTCCGGGGTAGTACCCTCTCACAGATAACCGACGTGAAATAACAGTGCTTGCATTGTTGTGTTTCGTTCGGTCAGTGAGAGAGCCGGAGGCCCTCGTCCCTTCCTCTTTCCTGCTTTCCCTTTCCTTCCCCTCCCCCTTCTCCCATTTACAGGCTGGCAACGCAATTGCGACGTCCCTGATGTCGCTAGTGTCTATGGACGGTGGTGATCACTTATCATCACGTAACCCACCAGTTCGTTTGCCTCCTATGATATAAAAAAAAAAAATGTCTGTCTGTCTGTTTAAGCACGCGTCAATACTAAAATACTACGTTCACGATAAAACCTAAAACCTCCTTAGTTTCATTAAAATCAGATCACTCTATCAAAACTTATTGTAATCTTAATGACGACGCAACTTAAGTACGAGAGAAAATTAGATAACTAAATTGACTTAATACATTACATACATTTTAATAGTCACTGTTTTTACATCAGGTCCCACGCGGACGGAGTCGCGGGCACAACTAGTTTTTAATAAATAATAGTAGTAATCACATTTAAAAATGATAAAAAAGTTATAATTGAAATTTTCGTATTACGTTCTTTGTAAACAGAAGTTAAGGGCGGATCGTTTCATGTCTGGGGTACAAAGCCGGCGGGTGCGGCGCGGTGGCTAGAGGTCGGGGGTGTGCGCCAGATACCGCAGATCCTATCGGCGTGTCCAAACTGCCACAGACAGATAACGTTATGCGTGTGTGCCGCCTGAATTTTAACTAAACATTATATTTTGTGCCCCTTTAATTGAATGATTATTTTATATTACACCCTCCGCTTGTTATATTGTTTTAGTTTCAGCTTGTTATTCTGTTTACCCAATAAATATTTCATATACTATATATTTATTTATTCATTGACATTATCGAATTATTCGGTGGTTCTGTTAATATTATACAATTAGAAACATACTATCTTTCAAAAATCCTATTATCAGTTAAGTTTTTCCATTAAGTCTATCATTGTTACTCCTACTTAAACTTTTTTTCTTTATTGAAGCACGACAAAGTGACTGCACTGTGCCTGATGTTAAGCATAGTACAATCCAAAAACATCGGCAACCACCGATAGACAGATTATCCATCGCCGGTTGCCGCTGTCATGCCGGCCATAATGACGAAAGTCATCCGGTACTGGATATGCACAGGCTGATCCCGAAACGCGACACGCAGAAGCGAGTCACGATGACGGGCTTTTTCGCCATATACAAGGTGGTTGCGACCCAGTCGGGCTGTAAAACCCTACCACCCCGTTATCGTCATTGCCTCGTTCGTTGTTCAGCAGGGTGCACCACGTGCAGGTGAGGTTGGCTTGGGTGTCTCAAGTCTTAAGATGTTAGTCGACACCCCTTACACCCCAAAAAACTTACGTGAAAAAGTGCAGTAATAATAAGCCTATATAATTTCTAAGACGTCATGTAACATTTTAAATATTCTTATTCGCTAAAACATACAACTACGAAGGTCTCAAACTTACAAGATATATATAAATTGGATTGAAACATGATAAGTCCAAGTTACGACTTGTTAAGACATTTTCACTATGATATTTTATAACCAAAGACCTTTTACTAATGCTGAACTTCATCGACAATTAGCAAATTAACTATAACTCGACAAATTGTAAGCACAATACATTCTGAAAATCAACACCGTGAGATCTAAAATATTTTTGATGGACCTAATATTGTAGAAAGAAACAACACGGTTAGAAGACGATTCCATAGCTTAACAGTATAGCAAAGATATTACGTATCATGTATTGAAGGGAGCTAATCATAGCTGCGGAGTCCAACCCATTGGGTTTTGTTGTAACTAAAAGGACAGGCTGAAATAGTCTCCAAAATTCTCACCATGATAAAGGCGGTAGGACACGTTCAGCGAGGCAACATCTCTGGGCAGTTGAATTTGCAGGATATTCTTGGTAACGTTTACGTTATGAAGTACAGTGCCCGAAAACCAGCCAGAACTTTAATATTCTGTCATTTTCGAATCCAGTCTATACTTAAATTAGGTAGTTTTAAATTACTAATTATATTCCTAGAAAGATTTAAGGCTCTACGAGGTTCGAGAGCCGACGGTATTTTATTGGTATTGTTTCAATACAAAGTATTTTTCTTGATAAGAATTCGATAGTAAAATAGAATTAATGAAAATCATAAATCCATCTATGGTAATAGATTAAGTAGGTATACGATTTTTGATTGAATATGTAACTATTTAATATATAACTATTTGTATTGACATTATCTATGGTAACTTTTGAAATGACAATTGATTTCTCATTAGATAAAACTAACTGATCGAGTAGACATAACAAAGTTTCCCCTGAAAAATGTGCAGGGACGGCATCGGGTCGATACTGAAGCCCTCCTCGCCCCCCAGGTGCGACGAGATAATCCAAGATGGCCGCCGAGATAGGACGTGACGTCACAGCGCAGCCCGCGTGCTCCCCGCGACCCCGCCCCCGTCCCCCGGCGCATCCTCGAGGCCTCTCGCCACCCTCCTTAGATCCTTTTAGAAATCCGCCAAGTACTGACAGCATAATATCTCAAGTATATATATTTTGACAATCATAAATTTAATTGTCTTCTAATATTCTACTTATTCCTTTAGAATGATAAAACATGGAAAATATAAAGGTTTTATAAATTATCGATTACATTTATTTCAGTTCATGATAAATCCATGCATAAATCTGCTAATGACACACTATAGCTAACTAAACTATCATAAGTTATAATTTGTAGAATAATTAACCACAATCTTACTGAAACTTAAAGATAAGGAGTGTATGAAATATAAATGTATTATTTTATCACAATAATTTTCCTCTATTTTGAGCCTTGTAATTGCTGATTTCATTTCATATACATATATCATATACATACATATATTTCATGACAGCTAAGAAATAATTTACAACTATATTAGGCCAATTTTAGTCCCCTTATGCCGAAGAGAGAATTTACTAAATGCTAACATATATTTGACACTCTTATGTAAAAATTTGATGTTTCTAGTCCCGTTGGTTTTGGCTTTGTGTTTTCTTTAAGTCAGTTAATACTATTACTATTAGGTAAGATATATATTATAAACAAAATATACTGTTTGTAATTTTTATTTTATCTAACCACCACAGGTGATATAAGTGCAGGTTGTGGCAGTTGTTGTGAATCAACATGGAAGCCGTCTTGTCCGCCCTTGTAGCGTGTTACGTAGATCTGCCCATCGTCACCTTCGAACTGATATTGTCCCTCAATCTCCAACACATAGCCGCCATTGATGCCAGGAACTAACTGCCCACGTTCGGACACTACCGTATCTAAATAGAAAGATTCTAATTTAGTTATTGTACCGTCACGTGATAACATTTTTATTATTCCTCGGGAAACACCTACGTTTATCACGATTAGAAATGGGTAAGCTTTTTCTTTATCACAGGAGGCAAACGAACAGGTGGGTCCCCTGATTTTAAGTGAGCAACACCGTCTATAGACACCAGCAACACCAGAAGAGTCGCAAGAAAGTTGCCTGCCTATTTGTAGAGAAGGGGGAGGGGGAAGGTGAAGAGAGGGAGGGGAGAGAGGGAAGTTGGACCTCCGACGCTGTCACTGACAGAACGAAACGCTACAATATAAGCACTGTTACTTCACGTTGGTTTCCTATGAGAGAATGGTACTAACACGAGCGAGCCGACCCATTCATGCTGAAACCATTTAATCAGCGTGGCTCCTTTTATCATTTTAATTTCAATTTTATCATTCCTACTTAGCTCCATGGAAAAGCGTAATGATAAGTATGCTAAATATTTCACTGGATTCAGTTTTATGTTAATCTTAAAGCTATAGACAAATTAGTTCAGTATTTTCAAATAATTCATCACACCGTTGTCAACTTTAATGTCTCAAATTAAAATGTTTTATGCCATATACGTATGCTCTCATATTTATCTTAATAATTTTGTTCAACGTCTGGTTCTTTTGTAAATCAACACTCAACGTAGACAAAGCTGGTTTGTAATCTCAATTTATAAATGTATTTGTTCTAAGAGCAATTTAATCTCGCCATTGTTGAGGTTATGACATAATTGAAAATGTAGTCCGATGAAGCTGTTACCTTGCTAGGTCAAGCGTAGTCATTTCGAAGACAACAGCATAATAATTTCTTTAATGTATGTTATATTTTTCATCATATTATTAGTAATGTGAGAGTGACAATTTTTATGTAACACGTCAACCTATAAGAGATCCACTGTATGGCTATAGGTCTCTTATCGAACGAAGGTATGGGGCATAATCACCACGCATAGTATTAGCCGTTCCAAGGTCTGAGAGATCCCGTCCTATATATTCTCATATACATTGCTACTCTACAAGAACATTTCTCAGGTTCAGGTTACCGTACGATGTTTTTCTTCACTGTCAGTCAAATAATCGTTATCTACCAGGTGAAAGGCTACACTGGTAGTATTCTAGGATATGACACTTCAATAACAACAAAACAAATACTAATAAGCAACTAAGAAAACCTAAGTTAAAGTTTGTTCTAAGACTTTCTAAAGTATAGCTACAAACGTGTAAATAAAATAATAAACCTAATAATACGTGCTAATGAGTAATACCAAAAGCTTTAATGGGTGACTCGGAGTTAATAACTTTCGATAGTAAAATGGGCAATAAACCCTTTTCTTTTGTTCCTGACATTCCCAAGTTCCCTTTCAAATGAAAGTGAAATCACCCGACGATCATTGTCACTGTATTTAAATATAGACGCATAGAAGATTGTGTATAATTGTTGATTTTTTCTAGATAATTAAATGAAATATTAAGCACCCATTTTTTTAATTGATTTAGAACGAGAATCGAGTGCAGAGTGTCCTCTAGAAATATTGCTATTGTCAAAACAGTCACCTGATATACGTGTAATTAATTGGGAAAATTTTACTCACTTTCAGCAGTAATGTATCGCAACGCATATTGTCCAAACTCGTCGTGAACCTCTTCGTGTCTTAACGCTGGTAATTGCCGAAGTCCCTTATCAAGTCCTGCTGGTGCACAGCAAGCCAACGCTACCAAGCAAACGAGAACAAAAAACTGAAAAGAAAGGTATATATTTACATGAGTATTCAAAGAATAACTCAAGAAGTTTCTTTTAAAATTTAAAATAATTGTGACAAAATGAAGCCATCACTGAATCAAATGTATGAAAACTTCATCATACATATTACATAACTGGAATCTTAAAAGTATATTTTATTCACTTATTTTTTTATTTATATGACGACATATAATGACAAACGTTATTAAAAATTAATAAAAAAACGGTTGATAAATATTTAACAACTAACAGTTTTCATCGTGTAATAATTATTCCACGGAGCTAACACCAGATCTGATTATTTTAAAATGAAAACCTTAGCATATATAGAGAAACTATTATAATACAAATACTATAAATGTAGTCTAGTTAGTAAACCAGATCATAAATTGTCATTATTCAAATAACACTAAAGGTAAATTCAAGTTTTAGTAATCTTTCATAACATTTCAATTAAATCAATTAAGTAGCATATTTTAGTCATTAAAATGTTGTTCGAATTGCAACATATACTCATTATTAAATGCATTAATATTAAAAGAAATATTACAAATATGTTGCATACCTATATACAAATATAATATAAGTAATTCATTATATAATTCCTTTCCATAGTCTTATCTCATTTAATATATTTTTTATCACATGAGTATTAACTGGAAAAAAGTTAATACATAGTTAATAATTATTATACAAATAAGGATTTATGAAAATGACATTTTGAAATTTGTAGTAGATTTAAAAATATTTTTGTTTAGAATTAATAAGGAAAAAATAATAATTTGATTTATAGATCTCCGTATAAAAAGTATGTAAGTGAGTAGGACAGAAGACTGCAAAGGAGGTATTAAAAAATAATAGATGACAATTTGACTTTAATTTATTTCTATTTTATTTTTCATGTATTTTATTTCCAATTTCAGTATATTCTCTTTCCATTTCATTTAATTACACTTTTTTTTTGTCGAACTGACTACGCTATTGACCTAGCAAGGTCTTAACAGCTTCACCGGACTACTTTAATTACACATTTATAATGCAAGGGTACATTTGTTTTCATATTCTTCGTTGTTATTAGTTTTGTTTTTGTCAAACAATCTTCTAGATTATTACCGCCAGTCAAATAGGTAATATTACAAGTTTCTCGTAATACTTTCAATGTTCCAGCATGATGTTGGCGGCCCATTGTTACAACTTTCCATGGGGTTTTTGACATCCCAGAATTCATGTTCCGTAGTATGCCATATTCTGTCCAGTTCACTTATGCACAATAACTGAACAATATGACCACATTTTTAGGGCAACACAAAAACAATGTGTCAAAAAGGGGCTCTTTTATAATTTTTCATAAATTTATAACATTACTAGCCTCTGCCCGCGACTTCGTTCGCGTTCTCAAAAGGAAAAAACATCCCGAATTTAAAACATTTTTCATCTGTGCTCCGTTCCTATTGATCTTAGCATGATGATATATAGCCTATAACCATTCTCGATGAATGAGCTATATAACACAGAAAGAATTATTCAAATCGGACCAGTAGTTCCTGAGATTACCCCCTACAACGTCACAACATCACAACGTCACAAACTCACAAACTTTACCTCTTTATAATATTAGTATAGAGTATAGATTGTAAATTTATCATTATTAAAATTTAATACTATAGTCATTTTTATTTAAACTTTAAGTATAATTTTAATATTTACTGTAAAATCTGTAGAAAATAATTATAATTTGATTTAAAATAGAAATTTATTTCGGTGAAGCCACTATTGACCTGCGATACTGTACTATTGACCGTATCGAGAGTGTTACTAGTCATCTCAAACACTATGGTTTGAGTGAAGCTGTAAAGGCCTGGCAAAGCCAATAGTGTAGTCAGTTCGAAAACAAAAAGCTATGGGTTGAAGTTATCGGCGATTCATTATTTATATGTTTATATATCTTGATACCTTAAAAGGCGACCGCCGGCTAGATACTGGGCATATTTGTTCAGACAGGGCTAGTCACACCTACGGATAATTAATTCATCGTAACTATAGTCAGTGTTGTGTTTCTTTATCGGTTAACGTTTTATTTGAATGTTCTTCGTGGATTGATTGATCAAATAATAACCTGACGGCTTTATGGATGACGTCATACTTCTAAATGGACTCCATTTTATCATTTCCCCGACAAATGTATTATAATAATTCCGTGATTTTTTTCTGTAAACGGTACATCTGGCTCGGGCAGGCGCTATGTGCTCTGAGCTATGTAAGGGGTTATCTCAGTACTCGGTGTTCTATCTAAACGGTATAATCCTAATACGGCACCGAATAATTATTACTACATGTACGTAAGCATTACTTACAACTCGCGAATCAAACTGTGAAGTCTATCATTACAAGACCCATTAACAGATCATACCTGTTTTATTATCTTCAAATATTGATTATATGTATATAAGATTAGTGATTGCCGACCACTTCACCTACCTTTACGTCCTTGCAAATGACTAGTTTTTGCTCGGGGGTTCGCTAGCGTCAATGGTTAATTTTGTTAAAAAAAAGCACTCATGTTACTCGTTGATAATGTAGTTTTATATATGTTGATTAGTTTTTAAAATGATTTAAGCATTTTTTTTTACTTTATCAATTACAAACGAAAAATCAAATCCTTTATTTTTATATGGAAACAATATTTCACAACATGCAATAATATGTCCGTGTAACTCCACTGTTAGTTTTTTTTTCCAACTTTACATGACACTTATCCTTATATTTTGGTTAATTTAAACATTTAAAATTACATAATTTTATTTCAAGGTATCAATTAAACAATAAAGCAAACTTTATAATTTATTATAAGATTTGTACATAATCGTAATTAAATAATAATTATCGCCCTGCCGCGTAGTTAAACCTGTTTGTTCCACATTGTTAAGCAAGTTTTCGTAATTAATCAAAAATAATATAACCGTATTTTCTACATTTATGGAAAATCTTTTTAAATTATAACCTTCTGTTGAATATATTAGTTACCATTAAAATTTAATTAATTGTTTATAATAAATGGGGAAATGATTTCTGGGTAAATTTTAAAAAATCGCCGATATTATTTTAATATATCGTTTTATATAAAATTGTCTTCACGAAATCGTCTTTTTGTATTATTATTTTATAATAACAATATTTTTGTATGTATTTGAAGCGTTTGTGAAAATCATATTAAAGTATCAGTGATAATCTCATTCAATAAACTTTATAATATTACTAGCCTCTGCCCGCGACTTCGTCCGCGTTGAATAGTTATTTATAGGGCTAACGCTATCACGCAGCGGAAGCTTTTAAGAGAAAAAGCTCCGATTTTGAAACATTCTTCATTAGTGCTCGGCTCCTATTAGTCCTACCGTGATGATGTATATCCCATAACCTACCTCAATAAAAGAGCTATATAACACTGAAATATTTTTTCAAATCGGACCAACAGTTCCTAAGATTACCCTTTACAACGACACAAACTTTACCTCTTTAGAAACGTACAAACTTTACTACTTTATAAAATTAGTATAGATAAAAAATATGTTAGGTATTAAAGAAATTACGACAATATTTAAAATCGACCTCTCATCCCTAGCAACAGACACCTCAGATTAATAAGTCCCCCTTCAGACTGAAAAAATCACATAAAAGCATAATCCTCTGGGAGCAATCCAGTTACCCTCTCGTGACAAAAGGCCGGGAACTTCAGTACGTCGCGCTGCGAGGTGTGAAGCACCAGGTATGCCTTATCGACATCATCACAGTACTTACTCTACGTTAATGGTTGCGTTTCGTATAATAATTCGTTTGATCGATACACAAAAGATCTATCTATAAAGGCAAGCTTTATATATACCTATACATATATAGCTATTTTTTTTGTAAATTATCATTACGGCTTTTAAGGGTGAAAGACAGAGATACAGTTTTGTTTATTTTAAAATGGTTTTGTTCACAGCTCCGCTTGTCTTGCGGCTCGCGGTAGGAGTTGAGTGGTAGAAAGCGTCACGTAAGTAAGAGTATTATGGCGTCTCCATGCGTATTGCGTATGTGTGTACATAATAATATCGAATATCGTTTTATTTTTTGTAACATTTTGATTAAATATATAATTTACTATTTTAAACTTTATTCTAATAAACTAAATTTTTTAGAAAATATGAAATAACCCGATTTTAAAATATTCTACATTAGTGCTTCGCCCCTGTTGGTGTTAGCATGATGATATATAATTACCCCCTACAAACGTCACAATTTGACAAACTTTACCTCATTATAATATTAGTATAGATTAGGATATTACCGACATCAATAACATAACATAAACAAAAGCAAATTCATAAATCACCGATTGAAAATCATCATTCAATCTGTGCAAGTTATGTAGGTAAGGCATCCTCACACGAGGCGTCGTCTCGCGGCGGAAATGGCGCCTAACCGGATATTGTATCGCGCCTTCATCTCCGGCGCGCTTCCGCTTCCGGCTCCCAACTCCCACTAGATCGTGCGTCGACTAATTACCTACACCAGAGTATGCCAGATACATGTGTGATGATGACTTGTAGCTCTTGGGAATAGATTATCAAATTCTCCTAAACTATATGAACATATATAAATAGCTTATTTAGATAATTATTTTCCATATTCATATAAAAAATGAATAAGACAGAAGTACAAACATATTGATAAATTGACATGCAGTTGTTGGGGTTATGGGGTGTAAGGGGTGTCGAGTAACATCTTAAGACTTGAGACACCCAAGCCAACCTCACCTGCACGTGGTGCACCCTGCTGATCAACGAACGAGGCAATGGCGATAGCGGGGTGGTAGGGTTTAACAGCCCGACTGGGTCGGAACCACCATGTACATGGCGAAAAAGCCCGTCATAGTGAATCGCTTTTGCGCGTCGCGTTTCGGGATCAGCCTGTGCATATCCAGTACCAGGTGACTTTCGTCATTATGGCCGGCATGACAGCGGCGACCGACGATGGATGATCTGTCGTTCGGTGGTCGCCACTGTTTATGGATTGTACTATGCTTACCATCAGGTATAGTGCAGTCACTTTGTCATGCTTCAATAAAAAAAAAAAAAAAAAGTTACCATTTCATTATACAGTCTTGCTGTAAACGAAAGCTTTGAGCTTTATTTTGTTCATTGGTATAGTAGTGCAAAGTCGAAGCTAGTTTTATATATTACCTACTCTGATATTGTTAATTGATTTAGACTTAAGTCTCTAACCATTTTATACGTTATTAAAAACCGAGTAGGAATTAAAAAGTAACATTAATTAATGCTCTCTAGTTATTGGTTTGTATCTAGTAAGAATTCTAGACTAATAGTGGGATTTTAGTATTTTCATTTTCTCTCTGTTATATTTTTTTAGTTTTCAAATTATTTGTGTTAAATTTGTAAAATTACAATTTTATATGTTTTTTTAAAATCTCAAATTATACTTAACAATTTTTATACTCTATCAGCGAGGTATTTATATCCTTCCCGTATTGCTTTTTTGCCGTTCTGAATATAGCAATAAGTTCGGGTTTACGCATTATATAGTGAAAAATTTAATACAAAACAAAATAAAAATATTATTATAAGAATCCGAAATTGCCATTTATTTATCCTTAAATTAATGATAATAATAATAACTTTACTCAACAGAATACATTATAATACAAAAGATTTATATTACGATATACAATTACTATTTCATATCTGTGTCTTAGCGCCTGAACTAGGCCGAGCCTGTATCTCAGATAAATTAGCTCAATGTTATACATATCTATACTTAAATTTGTGTTCTACTATATGTTTGGAGCGGTCAAAAAGTTTGGCACTAACTGTACTTTCCGTGCAAATTGCCTCCCCATATGGTACATAACCTCGTTTAAGCTTTTATTGCTATTGTTGACATACATTACAATAGGTGCATCGTTTTAATTGCCCCGAGGGTTTATGAAGCTATTAGGGTTGTATAACCACAAACATTTGTTTATGTTGTTCGCACTGTAGATGATCCAAATGTTTCGTATTAACTCGACATATTTAATCTGAGTTAAATTACTGTTAGTTTGAGAAGTGACATAACATTTTATATATGTAAAACATTTTCCATTATCATTAATTTTGCTTTGACAAGCAATTTTTATACCATAGGCAGCAAACGAAGAAATGTGCCACCTGATGTTAAGTGATCACCACTGTCCATAGACACCAGCAACACCAGAGGAGTCGCAAGTGCGTTGCCAGCCTATGTTGGTAGGGAAGGGGAAAGAGGGAAGGGAGGGTGAGGGACGTGGGCCTCCGGCGCACTCACTGACTGAACGAAACGCAACAATACAAGCACTGTTATTTCACGTAAGTTTTCTGTGAGAGGGTTGTACTACCCCGGACGAGCCGACCAATTCATGCTGAAACCCGTTGTAGCATCGACATGGCTCTGCCACCTACATAAACATTATTTCTATATAGCTCTCATAGCTTCTGCCCGCGACTTCGTCCGCGTGAAATAGTTACTTTAGGTTAACGCTAACTCTAAACCGCGACTTCGTTTACTTAGGTGAAAATATTTGTAAATATGTACTTTACTCCCATTTTGAAACATTCTTCATTAGTGTTTCGCTCATATGGGTCTTAGTGTGATAGTATTTTTAGCCTATATCCTTCCCCGATAGATAAACTGTCTAGCACTGAAATAATAAAGTAGTACGGTGAAGTTGTTAAGACCTTGCTGGGTCAATAGCGTAGTCATTTCGAAAATAACTGAAATAATTTTTCAAATCGAACCAACTCTTCTTCAAGCAAACTCTTCGGTTTTATAATACTAGTTTAGAAGTATAGTAGACAATATTAGTATAGATTACAATCGGAAAGTAATCAACATTATCGACATTGTACAGCATGAAAAAAAGTAATAATTATACTGTAAGGAAATATATATTTATTTGCTTTAAGAGTATTCAAAGATTTTTAATGAATTATTTACTTCAACTGGGAATTGAAGTTGTTGAATGTTGAAAAAAAAAACATAGTGACCAAAAGGGTCAATTATATGGATTGATTATATATATAATTGTACTAATACTCCGATAAAATGTTATGATTGTCATTTTCTATACATTTAAAATTTATTACAATATAATCTTTTTTTTTCTGCTTCTTCTGTTCTGCAGACTCTTTTTGCTTTTGCTTTTTTTATTGTGTGCGTGAAAAATCGTATCTTTGCGCAACTATTGGGTGTTTTTTATTTGTTTAGTATTATTTTAACTAAACTATTTATTATTTTTATTAAAATTAACTATTTACTATTTTAGAGTGGATTTTTTAATGATGTTATTGCCTTTATAGCGGTTTCATTATCGTACTATACGGCCATCTTTAGACTATAATCCACAATGTAATCAATTATCCATTTGCGAATAATTTTCTGCTTTTATAATAAACCAGATGAGCTTGGAGCTCCGCACGCTTCTGAAGTTATTTATTACATTGATCATCTTTCAATATCTCCGCATACCAATTTTAGATCTGTTAAATAATTTTAAAGTTAGATTCGTTGCAAAGCCATATAGTAGCGAGATATAATAAAATTGGTGCATAAATGAAAATCTACTTAAACGTGCAACTTTTATTGTGATCTGTCAACAATGTTCAAGTTTATCTATCGATACACCTTATCTATTACGAGAACAAAACTCGATTGGGAAATGGTATACCCGCGTAAACACAGATCAGACTACCGTGGTCTGGGGATAATTTAGCTCCCGGACACCAGATTAGGCCACCATGGGCAGCGGCTCAAGCCTAGGTCCGTTTTCTCGGCGTGGAGTCCTTGAGTACGCTGCTCGCGCGATACAGTGACATAAAACCTTACATCACTGCTACAACATCACACACATCATCTATACACACGTGCACGTCTACACGCTTACACGCTGTTTTTCTTTTTCAGAGAAATAAACGACACAGAGTTCTACCCTTATATTTCCTTACCCTATATAGTTTTGAGGAATTTTTCCGACACAAAATACATATAGGAGTAGTTGAGGCACGCATACTTGGTACACATGCATGTTTCAATAACTCGTATACGTATATCTGGATAGCTTAGCTTAGGTTATAGGTTATCTCAGATAGGTCGCGATTTTTGCACAAAACAGGCGACAGCCCAAGCTGAGGTGTGCCGTGCACCCTTGAGTTAGTCGCCCAAACATCCTAAGTCGGCTGAGTGCCTTTAGCGCTCGCCTCAATAGTTCGATGAAGCTGTAAAGACCATTCCAGGTCAACAGCGTTTTCATTTTGAAAAAAATAAACGATTGAGAAATCTTATTATCTAAACATCGATATTTTATCAGTAGCTTACAAAATATAAAGATCTACGATAATAAACTTACAACGGACTTTTAATATAGTGACTTCAAATGTGAATACGGTACGTATTTGTAGTTTTTAAAAAGACTATCACAAATTGGAACCACGGCTTGACTGCGTGTAGCGGAGTGTGTGAACAATATACCGTAATGTGAATTTTAACTGCATTTAATCATAGGAAAAAAGTCTGCGATTTTTTTTATTAACAACACATTATTAAGACATTATTTAAGTAAAACCTACAATAAATATGAGGTTTTTTATTATACCTATTGTAAATAAACATTGAAAAATGTAACTTTTATAGGTGCAGCGACGTATGTTATGTGGTTATGGCCAGGAAGTTGGAATTTGCTCACTAGATAAGCAAACATCGCGTCACACTGTTGCGCGTGCGTCTCTTTTGTGTATGCACTCCGGGGACAAGTCCTGACATCCACCAGTCAATGTCAAAAGTTTTTTTTATTCGATTGTAACTAAAAATAACATCCCATAAAAACCATACATTTTTACCTCTTAAAAATACATGAAATAATTGGGTACATAATGATTCAATTGAAATATATATTTAAAAAAAATACTTCACAAATCACTTTAATTAACCGATTATTGTAATTAATAGGCATATTTAACTTTAATCAAAAAAGCAAATTAAGAATTTCAAAACGAAATAATAAAATTATGTTATATTGTTGCATTTTATTTAGTATAAACGTTATTGTTAAATAGATAATTATATGAATGCTAGTAACTGCCGTAGTCAACTGTTTTATAGCCACTATCGCTCGCCACCGGAATTTTAAACAATAAATATGACCTGTAAATAACGAGACATGATATAAATGGAACTATAATTCCTATATATAATATTAGGCAAAATAGTACAAAATTAAATGCTGCTGTACCTCAATAAAAATAAATCATAATCTTCGAATTAAGGTAGCGCCCATAAAATATTATGAGATATCCCACAGCGACAATCCATTAATCAAGTAATTACCTAATTTAAATAGTAAATATACATCTAATTGCTCAATGTACGTCGTAACTCTTGGCACTATTTTTTATTTAAATACTTTATCTAATATGTTTAAAGGAGCAATTCTTGGTATATTTTTATATATTCAGGATCTCGGAAACGGCGTCATCTATTTCCTTGAAACTTAATATGTAGGTGGTTTCGGGGACGATAAATCGATGTAGCTAGATTTTATTCATAGAAAACTTTATTAACTGAGTTTTCAGACAATGAAAAAATATATGCAGAATATAAAGGTAAATTTCGCCGGCGCTGTCAAAACAAAAATAGCTCAGATGGCAATGGGTTGCTTCGAAAATCGGTGTTATCCCAGTTCGAATCCGAGTGACATATTAATTTAAATATGTTTTTTAAAGAACCGGGCTAGCTCGGTCGTCCAGGTACTATGAGTTATTTTCATATAGCAAGCAGTGTATCTTTACAATTCAGAAGATAATATTGCTTAATTAACTTTTTTTCGATAAAAATTGATGTGCCTAATATAATAATCATTTGTTGCTAGATATAGATAACCAACACACAATTTAGATTATGCTTAAATAAATATTTTAGGTATATTCTGTATTATTCAAATTTTTAAATTTCAAATCCTAAATCCTATCTGTGGTTTTCGATATGATTAAATTTGTCATAGATATTTTAGCTAATATATAGTATCATTGCCAGGGGTAAGGTTTGTTTTTTTGTTAGAGGTAGTCTCCAAAACTACTGATCCGATTTTAGAAATTCTTTCGCTAATAAAAAGCTATGTTGTCTTTTCGTGTTATAGATTATTATACTATTGTTATTGTTTATAAGTAAAGTGAACATTATTAAAATTAGTGATAAATATTCGATTAAAAGATTGTGGATTGAAAACGGACTCACTTGGTATATAGCAATGGTTTCACAAAGCCTTCTGTATGCGTATTACATAAATATTTTTAGTTATTACAAAGTACAAAATATCGTAAGGGTATGTAGTTGTATATGTGTTATTCACAACTTAGTTTTTTTATTATTTTCCATTGTATTTATTGATACAAAACGATTAATAATTATTGAAATAAATATATTAGCTAACGGTATAATACGCCCAATTACAGAAGTTAGGTGAATATAATACATTTCAACCGCATTAACAGCGCTACTATTTTTCCACCCGTTCAATATTCGCGCTCGGTCGTACAAACACAATTACATCTGTTAAACTGAGCTATACCCATAACGAAGTCACCCCAATATACTCTAGAGTTCATTTATCCATTTGTTGTAAAGGGAGCAATAAATAGTCTTGCTACGGTGAAGCTATTAAGACCTTGCTGGGTCAATAGCGTCGTCATTTCGAAAAAAATAAATAAATAGTCTTCGTCACCTTGTATTATGTCAATTAAATTGGCAAGGTCTGCTGCTCGATTTTTTCTATTCATCTAGTCTAATTAAAAATTAGCAATGAGTTTCTTGCGTGCCCAAAAAAAAGACCATCCTAATAGAATTTTTTTATGAAATATCTTGAAACGACTTTAATACTTTGTTCATATATTTACTTTACTGAAGCCTATACTGTGCACTCATGGTGCCATTTTTCGTGATTACTATGCACTAGTGAATTTTATGTAAACACATAATATAAATTCTGAGATGTCACAAAAAGTCCATTGAAAATTCTGATTTTTTTCGATCTGAATACGCTATTGACCTAGCAAGATCGTAACAGCTTTACCAGACTACAAAAATTGAAAATTCTAATAATACATCATATGAAGCCATAACAAGAAACTCGGTAACAGTTACCCACATGATAATGGCATATACAAATATCAATGAAAAGGATAATTTGTTAAAATAGGAAGAGTAACAAGTATCTTAAGCAATAAATAACTAAAAGCAGTTATTTTATCATGTCCATAGGTATTATTTTTATTATTTTAAACAAAAAGTTTTACTGACGTCACGTGTAGTGGTTTGCACAACGCTCTTTTTCTTCTTTTGGCTCCGCAGAAGCACTTGCCAGTGTCAATGTTTTCTTTCAATGCATGTACAATAATGTAAAAGCGTCGTATGAATATTGTTCCTAAATCAAAGTAAACCACAGATTATATGAAGTAACGTCGCAAATAATCTAAATTTGAATATGATCTGTAACACAAACCCAGTTGACAGTTTTATCACTTCAGTTGAGGTGGTACTCTCATAAATCAATCCAACTTTCAAACAAATATCATAACTCTTAAGCAACGACTCTTCTGAAAAACTTAAATTACTCTTTTTTCCGCATTATGAGTGCGAATAATCTTCTTGACGGCCCGAGAAATTGATGGGTGGGGAAAAAACAGCGGCAACTCAAAATCCGGCAAAGTTTTTACGTCAGCCGTCTTTCACTTACAGAAGTTCGTACATCCATTTAGAAGTTGCTCCTATACGACAAGCTGACAAATTTTAATGAACTCAAGAGGGTTGCTAATGTCTGCGACTTGCGTAATGGGAAAACTTTGACGCCCTCGCCTGCCAGCAACAGCGCGAGACGAAGCCAACGAACCACACGGAATATTTTTATTTGACATGTTTAATTTCTATTGTTTCATAACATATTTAGCAAAGTCATGACAAAGCGACTTTACATTTGAAAACTCGAAATTATTCTATCGCTTTACGGAAAAGGATCTCCTATAAAGCGCAAACATACACATCTTTATATTATAGTATGTTTAAGGTAAAACTAAGCTAAATATTTTAATAATGGTTTATATTTATTTAAATTAGTTCTTATTGCATCTCTTGGAGTTTTATATTACGACTTATAAAACATATGTTTTATTTAGATTACCACACAAGAGCTTTTTTATTACTATTTTTGATTTGAAAAAAATGTGTCGTGTGTGAAAAAATGTTGTGTGTAAAATGTGTGTATAAATGTGTTGAGCGGTATTTATTGGCAGAAGATAGATTTATAATTTTGCGTCATGACATACTAGCAAGCGTGACCGTAACTTGCGCGGCCTGCGTACGATTGATATTTTAGGTTGAGTTTGTGCAGCTCATCAAGTTTGATGAATTAATAAACTATATAAATCTATATGTTTATTATTCGAAATGCTAATAGATGTGAAAACGAGACTAATGATAATAATTTCAATTTACGAATTTTGAAATTTAATTCAGACTGTAATAGGTATTAATTTAAAAATTCGAAAGAGTTACAGTTTAAATACCATTGAGTTTTCACTCTCATCGGCAACTCTTACGCCTGCCTCGACTTTTTTTTAATTGTACAATTTTAATTATTATAAGTTACACTACATTTTCTTTCAAACATAATAAACTGATATTTACTATCATTTTTTTTGCTGTCAAATCAACATTAATTTCTATGATAAGTACAAAAATATTTAGTTTATCATATTTTTAATATTAGACCGTTTGTCAGCTTGGTAATTGAGTTTCTTTACGGCTGCGTAACTCAATCTGAGATTGTTATAGCGAATAAAAGCTTAGCGCGCGATTTTACAAATATTTTATTAACAAGTTTTATTATTTTCATCGCATGTTTGTTGTAAAACGTAGTATGAAATACGTGAACTTTGGTCATTACACTGTTGACTATTTTTTTTTACGATCTAGACTCGGATATGGTGACCAACTTAGCTTTCAAGGATCACAATGTACTATAATAACTTTTATTATGCTTCATTTGAATATTTTAACACACGTTATGTACTCTTATTCTGTTCCTAACAGATATTTGAGCTAGCTTTATACCAAAAAACTGATGATTATTTAATGGAAATGCTTCGATGTGATCAATTTCCATGACAGTATTGAGAAAACTTAATGTGATTGAGACACAGAAAACATTGGAGATAAATAAAATAGAATAAGTTCTTCTCTGACGACTCTTCTTGTGAAGGCTTCTTTGTTAATATTTATTTTCTAGATGTTTATCTCAAAGCTAGCTGACCCGGCCACGCGTTGATGTGGCTTAGTTATTACATATTGAATTAAAAGTACAATAGTATTTGGTTTTCTATCGAACTTATTACGCTATTGACCTAGCAAGGTTTTAACAGCTTCACTGGACTACTAAGGCGAGCGCTTAAATTACTCACTTGATTTTATTTGACAACTAGCTCAGGGGGGCATGGCACACCTCGGCTTGCGCTGTTGCCTGACTCATGCAATTCACGACCTATCTCCCGTAGTGTTGGGGCGGCAAGGGATCGTTCTAAGCTATTCCCCTTAGATAGCCGTTCCAACGAGCTCTAATTCACGACCTATCTGAGCTAACCTAAGCTAAGCTACATATTCATACTTATATGAGTTATTGAAACATATATGTGTACCCAGCATACATACCTCAAGAACTCTTGTAAGTATTTTGTGTCGGATACTTTTTTATAAACTATTTCAGTTCGATAAGGAAAAAACAAAAATAAAACCCTTCCACTTTCATGTGTAAGCATGTGTGCGTGCACGTTTGTGGAGGTGGAAAGTATTATGGAGTAATGAGTAGTCAACAAACTAATATAAAGCGCTGTCTGTTCGAGGCTGATGAAACTTACAATTAATAACAAGAGTCAACGTTGACAACCATTTAATTTGTAATTAAAAATATTAAGGCCATTAATCGCAATATAGATAAACCTATCTCTGAAGTTGAACCAAATTATATATAAATGCCAACTTTCATGAAAAAGGGTTGAGTAGTTTGAGAGCTCATCGCGGATAAACGTCCTTTTCCATCATCAACATTAGATTTTATATATTTAAATAATACAGTATTAGTATGTAAGTAAATTCAATTTCTTGCTATAACATGAACTTCTCTCACAGTAAAGTCATAAGTTACAAACGATAGAAAAATTTCATACATCGCACACACCAATACGAAATTAAAACAGTTAGCTTTTGTTATTGGAGTGAAAACTTCTTTAAGTGCATTGAACAGCAAACAAAAGTGAACCGTCACGCTCAGGTCGGTGACTCAAGCAACACCAGAGGAGTCGCAAGTGCGTTGCCAACCTGTGTATGGGGCAGGGAGAGCAAGGAGGTGAGCCTCCGGTGCTCTTACTGCAATGAGACTTCACTTTGGACTTACACGACAATGCAAGCACTGTTACTTCACGTAGGTGTTCCTATGAGCGGACCCATTCATACTAAAACCAGTAATAACTTCAGCGTGGCTCTACCACCTTCAAAAATAATAATAATAAAATAATATTTTGTATATATAATATATGGGGATATATTTTGTGTGCATAATTATTACCAATATTAATTTATATAAAAGCATTAATATTCACCAGTTTTCACTTATCATGTGGTCATAAGCACAGATCTTTTTTTTATGTATCACAGAAATTTTCGCACCAAATTAGTAAATTTTAATATTTGTAAAACTGCTTGTAATTTTATACCCATGGGGACATTACAATAAAAAGAGCAATAGTTCTGACGTGTGTCGCCAACTCTTTCGAATATACCGCCTATTATAAATTACATTATAATTTTCAACATTCAGTGACCAGCGAAAAACTGTATTAGGGAGCCACATGATTGTGATTTAAACGGGCTAACCCCCGTTTAAGGGCGGCGTCGGAGTCATCCATCATATGCTTTACATATGTTTGAATAAAGCCCGTGGGAAAAAGATTTCCTCTCAGAAATCAAAGCGGCATTCAGCGATTCGACATTAGCATAGTGACCATCTTTTCTATGGAAAAAAAGATTTTAGGCGATATATATCATTTTTTTATTTATAAGTCCGACTACTGGTCGTTCATTGTTGAACGGACTTGAATTTCTTCGAACTGAGACAACATAAATACTCATAACCAAGTGGGTTATATTTTAGTTTACCCATATTAAGAATCTATACAATTTTTTTAAGAGATACCTACTCTATGTACCTAAAATGTAAAATGTACATTTATCATGAAATATGTAGTAGGTGTTAAGTCTTTTTATATGGCTTTTAATTTATTTTGTAATTCAAACCTTTTACAATAATATATTTATCCGTTGTCGTGCGAGCTAAAAGTACCTATTGCTATAAAAAGTCATTGAATACAGGTAAATTAAAGAAGCAACCAATATATACGTTGAGAATTTAACTTTTTTAATCTGCGAATATTAAGTAGGTGTATCGTTGCAATGATAATAAATAGTACCTGGGCGACCGAGCCTAGCTCGGTTCTTTAAAAAACATTTTTTAATTAAAATAAACTGTTAGGTTTGCCTTTTTTTCCAAAAAAAAAAAATTAAAAAAGTTCTGTTCTGATGTCACTCGGATTCGAACTGTGGTTTACACAGATTTTAGAAGCAACCGGTTTCCATCTGAGCTATTTTTGTTTTAACAGCGCCGGCGAAATTTACCTTTATATTCTAACAATATTTGTTCATTGCTTGAAAACTCAGTTAAAAAAGTTTTCTACGATTAGAATCTAGCTAGATCGACTTATCGGCCCCGAAACTACCTAAATACTAAGTTTTAAGGAAATAGATGACGCCGTTTCCGAGATCCTGAATATATACAAATGTAAAAAAGTACAAGAATTGCTCGTTTAAAGGTATTAGATAGATAGATAATATTGAAATATTCTTCCCAAATTTATCACATTATAACAGTGGTTCCCAAAGTCGACTGGGTTGATTCACCTAATAAAGTCTTCCACATTTGGGAATTACCTCTTGATTTGCATGATGAAAAAGGGACAAAACTATATGAAATTATAAATGAAAGTCTGTTCAAAGAAGAAGAAAAAACCCTCAGTTACAATCGAAGATTGTAAAGTTTAATACAAAGAGTGCTATTTTTAATGACAAAAATGCATTCGTTTTTTTTTGTTTGGTATTATAGTTTTAGCGTCAACTTTATTTTTGTTACTTTTAATATCAATCATATTTACCCTACCCAATATTCGATCCCAATCCAAACTTTAGAAGATACCGTTTTATAAAATCAACAAAATAACAAAACTATCCAACATAACGCCAATACATGGTGTTCGTACAATACAAATAGCGGATTAGGGCAGTTTGGCAAACAAGGCGTCGCCAGCGTGTGCTTGCGCCCTTACAGCTAATGCCGTATTAATGTCTAGTACTTTGTTCTGGGACTAACGTCGACGATATATTTAGATTTATTTAGTTAATACGACGACATAATCCATCGACTTTCGCACGAGAGGCGATAGTTACATACAGAATACGAGTCAAGTGTTTCTTTGAATTTTGATTACTGTGAATCGTAATATTTGTTTCCCTGACACACATTCTTTTGTTACGATGTAACGAGTACTTATTTTATTATCTACCATAAGAATATATGCATTTGTAAATCACAATTTAGTTTGTAGTGAACGACTCAATGTTCATCTATAAGACGACTCAAATACTGATAGATATTAAGGAAAAAATTAATTAAGCCAGAAATAAATATACACACACACACATAATAAATCATATATAATAACAGTTTATGTTATAATAGTATGTGTATTGAGTATATCTAACACAGTTCTGAAATCGTCTTGTATAAGGAATATACTAAAATTGAATAACAATGGGTAACAAAAAAATACATTTCTTAACTATTGAATTTTTTTTATTTTTTCAAACTACGCTTATGACCTAGCAAGGTCTTAACAGCTTCACCGGACTACTAAGGCGAGCGGTTAAGACACTCAGTCTATTATATTTCACAACCAGCTCGTGGGTGCACGACACACCTCGGATTGGACTTTTCGCGATTCGCGACTTATCGGAGCTAACATAAGCTAAGGTAACTATTCATACATATATGAGTTGCTGAAACATATATGTGTACCAAGCATACATACCTCAACAACACCTATATATTTAACGTATCGGATAATTTTCTAAACTATTTCAGTTCGATAAGAGAAAAATAAAACCCTTACACTTTCGTGTGTAAACATGTATACGTGCACGTTTTTGGGGGTGATATGTGTAATGTTATCGCAGTGATGTAAGATTTTTTGTTACTGTATCGCGCGAGCAGCGCACTCAATGATTCCACGCGGAGGAAACGGACTTAAGCTTGAGCCGTTGCCGAAAACTATTCAAATTAAATGGTAATAATGAGGTAGATTCCATGTTCCACGCTAAATAAGAACAATGTTTTTTTAGGTAATAGTATTAGGGTTTACAACAAAGTCGTAAAACACATTACCGAATTGCTGGACTGTAAGACAAGTAGTACCAAAAGGCTATTTTACAGGGTAGATCAGTACGTGAACGATGTTGATGTCTGCAATTAACATCCCTCTCTGTGTATCTACATGATTTAAAACTAAGTCCTTTACCACGTCTGTCTGTCTGTCTTTCTTTTCGCGATAAACTCAAAAACTACTAAACTGAATTTATTTTGGTTTTCACCAGTAGAATCAGTGATTAATGTGGAAGGTTTTGGTATATAATATATCAAGGTTTTTTTAATATCAGAGCGGGACAACGACCGCCGGGCGCGCTAGTTTTATATAATTATATACATTAAAAAGGTAAAACCGATAGAGTTTGTTACCAGTTTTCTCGATGACTGGGCTGTTTTCCGTGCCTGAGATAATTTTAAGGCTCATAACACATTCTTGAGGCCTAAATTAAAGTGCTTCTATTTGAGTTGATTTGAAATCACATCATACAAAACACGTGACATAAGAAGCTGCTACCAACCTTCCATAACACAAAATAATCCCGATTAATTTCGGGTTGAAACGATATTTTTTTTAATAAAAAGACAATATAAACAATTTATTTATTTGGATTCGTTTATTCCGTTTTAAATTACTATATAAAACGTAATAACAATAGTATATAGCTTAGTGCCATATAGTGATTTTTATAGTAAAATGAACAGGGTAGAGCCTTCTCCATAGATAGATACTAAGGTGTACCAAGATTCACGATGATTAGTGAATTAATGCCACAGTGCCACAATAATGCTATTGGTGAAATAATGCCTCGATCTTAAATATACTAACACCAAAATAAATACATAAATAGTCTCCAACAACTACCATGTATTTCTGCATTCTTTAAACGAGTTGTAGTTTAAAAATAAGTAGGTACATATCATAAAATTTTGAAATAGCTTTCTCCTCATAGTAATAACACACGACGAACCACAAAGCGATCTCATTACCAGAGTTTCACTTTACACTTCCTGTTCATTCGTGTGCAATCTGTAGTGTGCAAATCCGTTAATCTTATTTTCGCGGGAGTCGGCTCGCACGTGGCGCCACGTGGCGCGAAATCAAACTAATCTCCGCGCCGTACGCGTCGGTGGCCGGAGCGCGTGCGCTTTCCCGATAACGTTAAGGAACGCCATTCATTCCCGTTCTTTTGTCGCAAACAATCACTTATTTATTTATGATATTTCATACTAGACAACCTGCCACCCTTGTGACATAATACCTACTTAACTTGGCTAAAACTCGCTTAGGGGTGCTGTAGAATTTGAGAGTATTAGTGTATATATTCTTCAGGATCAGACAGTCGTTATTATTTCTAAAAAACAGTAACTTAAACAAATCGTAAGCCGTCGCGATTCGTCTGGCAGTAGTAACACATCGAAATTATTTCGTAAAGATAATATGCATAAAAGGAGAAGGGATAGTTTGCGACAAGAAATAACATGTCATTAAAAGTACAATATTACGAATTGTTTTCGAGAATAAGATGAGTGATTATTTATTTATTTAATAAATATTTATAAAAATTAAACACAAAAATCTAAATGTTGTCTTCAACGTCCACACCACATTGAAAACAACGGTTCTCGTCCGATCATCGCAGTTAGCATCGTCGGGCGCGGTCAGTATGACCGCCTGGGGACACCGCAAAACGTTAGCTTTTTGCTGCTTATTTAAAAGCACTACGCGTTAAGCGTCTGATGTTGGGCAAGAGGTATGATGTGCATACGCAGAGAGTGGAAATAAATAGATAGTACTGTTTACCAAGAAGTTTTGATACGCAAAATCTTTTTTTTTCTCTGTATACAAAATATATTGTCAAGATAAGAAACAACGCCGACGAAGTTTAAAATATATGTACTTTAATGTGAAACGTGTATAGAAGCGCATAAACTTGATCATTGGCGTAGCGAGTGTGAGAGACGTGGTGACGCGATGCCATGCGCAAACAACTGTGCGCAATCTCTCTTGCCGTACTGAGCTCGCACACCTATAGTGCAATTTGAGAAGGCAAGAATTTGAGATTCGTTTGATTCGAACAATTACGATGTTTCACAGGCGTCCGCGTCCGATGATGGTTCGATTTTTTTTTTATTTTATGATTGTGTCTATACAATTTCAGAACACTGACTACACTTTTTTTTAAATAATGATAGACATATAACCACAAATTGGAAAGTTAGTACGCTTAACACCACGGAATATGAATTCTGTCAGTTTCAAATTAGTGATACACTTCATACATCGTAATAAAATTTTGTTCTTCAACTCCTCAAAAACTGCATAGCACAATATAAGTGATATATAATAAGTGATTGTTATTATGCTAATTTAATGGTATGATATACGTTTACGTTTCTGATTAGCAATTCTACACTTTTACTAAGATGAATTTATTTTATGTCATTTTTCATATTATAGACAATACATAGAACTAATTGAAATATCCGAATAAAAAATCTCAATTTGACTAGATGAAATTAATTAAACTAAAATATTTAGTAAGCCACTTACAATTTATAGCGACATTTTATAAACCTAAATGAGAGTACGTTCACTGTAGTTAGCAACATCGCATTCAAATATTTCAAGTAGCAACACTTAAAATGTCATTGTCAAATTGTTTTAGAAATAATCACCGGAATAGTGTATATAAAGCTTTCATTATTTATGTGAATCATATATAAACATTGTTTCAGCAACAAGCTAACTATTTTATACGATGGGTGAAGAAGACGAATATGCTTGCGTAAATAAAGCAAAATTGAAACTAAAAGATAATTCTGGAATTAAGAAGAAAAAGAAAAAGAAGAAGAATAAAGAAACTGAGAAATTAATTGAAGATGATGTGAAACAACAGATTAAACAGCAGAGTAACCCTGATCCTCGAACTAAAGCTGAGTTGGCATTCCTAAAAATGCAAGAAAAAATGGTAAGTCTATGTCAACATCACCTTTACTTGTAAATAAAACGTATTTTTTAATTTTTTTAATGTAAAATAGTATTAATAACCTTTAATGTCATTAATGCAATTGATAATTTAGTAATAAAAACACTTCAAATGACATTTGTGAAAAATACATAAAAATCTGTTCAGTAGTTTTTAAATTTATCTCAAACAGACAGACAAGGTAGAGGACTTTGTTTTATACTATTATATTTAAAATAATGGTCATTTAACATTCATAATAATTTTCTCAGGGCCTACATAGGATAAAATATTTTCATTTTAATGCATGCAAGGTCAAACATGAAAAAGTTTTATTTACATTTTATTTTTATATTTTCAGCAAAAACAAAGAATCCAACAAAAGGCTGAAATGACACATAAACAGAGAGTGGAGAAATTTAATCAACATCTAGACAGTTTAACTGAACATTTCGACATCCCTAAAGTTTCTTGGACTAAGTGAATTATTTATTTTTTTCTGTTCATAATATAAAAAAATACATGTTTAAAGTAGGCTGTAAGAAACAAAAACATGCAAATAAATATATCAAAAAATAATGAATGTTTCATTATAGATTATGTAGTACTAAGTGTAAGGAATAACATTTATATTCAATTATGTTCTGCCTGTGTAGAATAGTTACTTTGGACTGATGCTAATTTTTAAATAATATACATCTTAACACCGATTTTTAAACATTCTTCATTGGGTCTCCCCTCATATTGGTAAGCGTAATGATATATACCCTTCCTCGATAAATGAGCTATCTGACACTGAAAGAATTTGTCAAATTGGACCAATAGTTCCAGAGATTAAGGTGTTCAAGCAAACAAACTCTTCAGCTTCATAATAGTACTATATACAATATTTATATACTTTAGGCATACATACTCACAAGACGTTGTAAAAATTTAGTCCAATTCTGATAAATCTAGGAGTTGGCCTAAAACTAGATATTATAATATAAATATATATATAGATATTATTATATTATAATCCTGGAGAATTAGAATGGAATGGATTCTGTTTCTGTAATATTTATATGAAAATCTATCCTGGATGTGAAGGGACTACTAGCCATTACCAGTCTTTATAAATTAGTAAACATATTAAGAATTACCGTTCTTGCACTTTTCATGAATAATTTAGTGCCGAATCATCTCACCTCAGCAATCTACACCGCAAAAAGTACAAAATAAAATCACAGAGTACTGTTATTTATCAAAAAATAACATAACCTGAGTTTATTAAATTTAAGTTTTATTTCATTGATGCTCATGAGATAAATTCATAAATAGTATAGGTGCATTAGCAAGTCAAACAACAATCAATATTTTAGTAAACATTGTTTTATTTATACAATTTATAAACATATAACATAAAGGTATTGGGACGGAATATGTTGGACTTAGTCTTACTAGTAAAAATACACAAATCATAGTAAAATTAGCTGTCAAAAACATCACATTTGAAAGATAAAAGTTAAATGCTTGAAAATACTTAGCATTTTAATAATAATTGTATAAAAGTATACTTAAAGAGTTTTTAAAGCACAAGTATTTTAAAAAATCGTTCCATTTCATTTAAAATTAACAGCTGCCAAGATTATTTTTATAAAGTGTGAAGTGGAATGATTGGAAATATGTAAATAATAAATGTATAAATACAAAATAAAGCTATCATATGTAAAACTTTATACTAAGTCTTAAGTACTATAAAACACATTTTGCTAAGACATAATCTTTTCAAAATATAACCTCCTACATTGCATTTGTAAAATGACAGAGTAGAAATGTAAATGTTGAAATATATAAATAATAATATTGTGAATAAAATATATTTTTAAACTACCACACAAACAATAATTTCTTATTCACAGTGTATACAATTATAGTTTGAAGAAATATTGTTCCAATTATTAATATTAAATTTTTGTACTCTAAAATGTACAATTTACACCAATAAACACATTTCACTCATGGTGCCGCATGTAAATATTTAGGTATGAAATAAAAAAAAAAGTAATTTCAAATGAACAACGTATTGATGTAGTGAAATACTTATATCATAAGGAACACATTGCGGTTGGGTTATCTGGGATATATTTAATTTACTCAACATGCTCAATTTTTCTGATGAGCACGAAATTAAAAATAAAGCATAATCGGGTGGACCCGGCGAGCCGCAGGTTGATTATAACTATTCTACACTCTTAGATGACAGAGACACTCTGCTATTAGATGTAGTGAATGACGTCATATTAATAAAAAAAAATATTTTCTTGACAACTGTATGGTTGATGACATGAATACTAAAGTTAACTGTCACTTTAGCCTGATGTCCCCAGAAGTGACACATGCAACAATATTATTTGAGGCTTTTACTTGTGCAGACTAATTGCTAAGTTGACACAAAATTAAATATAACTATTCAAATTTCTAAATATTCTTCATAGTGACACAGTAACACTACATGAATATAATAACCTAACATATATTGTCTTACATCATACTGAACAAATTACTGACTTTTTTAAACTGAGACAGATTTTATTACTTAGACTATATGTTGATTTCATTAATAGATGAGACTAACTTTAATATGAGATTCTTGAACTGCCTCTAACCTTAATACTAATTAACCTTATGATTTCATAGTTGGACTAAAAGTGAGGAATAACTATTTACTCATTAAATAATCCAGAGGCTATAAAAATTGTTTTGATATAGATCAAATGTAAGAAAAATTACTTATAGCGAAAAAAAAATTTTTTTTTTTTTTTCGATATGACTACGCTATTGACCCAGCAATGTCTTAACCGCTTCACCGGACTATCGAAAAAAATATATAATACACGAACTATAATATAAGTACAAAAAACTAAAATAGTAAACAGGTGAAAAATCATTAGCGAAATGGTAATACGTGCACACTATCACATTACATTTTTTTTCTATTTAAATAATTATTCAACTGTACCGTATTTATCAGATCATAATATAAACCCTAGCATTCAATATAAAGATAAAAGACATTTAAATCAAAAAGTAATTCATTGCATAAAACCTTTTTAAGTCGAATTCTTACGGAGGCGAAAAATAATTCGGGTTATAGAACTTTTGTCTTAGGCAAATTTTCTAAGGTTGTATGCTTTTTAAAGGTTAAGTAAGATAATAATTTTTCAGTTAACATTGATGTCGGTACTTTTCCGAACTATACTAGTGATTAGTTCCAGTTGATCGAGTTGTAAAATCAAACATTACCATGTTTATCAGATTTTATTTTTTTGAGTTATAGAGGGAAAATATGTACCGAAATGGCTTCTAGGGATTCACTGATTATTCTGACTTATATAGGTTTACATTTTGAGTGTTTGGGGTTTAAAAAGAAGGGAAGAAAACATTGTTTCGAGGTTTGGAGGTTTTCGACTAAAGAGGTTCTATCGCTGTTCCATATCTGTCAATTTTATATGATAAAATCTTTCAAAAAAATATATCGCCATTACAAATTACTTACAACTATAACCATAAATATACATATGTTCCGTGATGAGTCTTATGCGGTGGGCATTTAACAAATATGAATGAAGTTATCTTTCAAAGAACATAACATTTATAAACATATTTATACATACATGTTTAATAAACTGATCTAAATAATAATAAAATAGCCCAGAATGTTTATTTTGTGCTGTTCCAATTTATAAAGAGTTATTAAAGCATTCTTTAATTTCTGTGTCATTGTATTAGATAAGTCATTGTTGCCATAAGTAAAGTTGCAAAACTGACACTTAACGAGGTAGCACTGTTTGGTCCCCAGAAAGAAAATGTTAGAATTTTTATATAATTTTCTTTTGTACTCCACGGGTCACTGCCATCATCGAAATACATCGGGCAACGATCCCGTTCTCTCTCATACTCTTCCATCTCTATCGCGACTGCAGCGCCCTCTGTGTAATTCCATGAAGTTACCTCCTGCGTCAGATCACAGTACGGGCCCAAAGCTTGAGACATTAACACTCTGAAATCACATATCAGGTACTATGAAAATATTGATAGCATCAAAGCTCATCATCAGCTACTAAAAAAAGAAAATCGAATGAGAAACAGAGGACCTAGATATTCTCAACTGTTCTAGCATTGTCGATTTATATTTTGATACAAAAATCATTTAAATAAAAAAATGCATTATCCAAGAGTAATTCATAGCATAAAATAGATCTATATTTGTTAATTTAAAATATAGAAATAATTCATAAAAAATATATATCATCCTTAATATAAAAAAATCAAGATTTGTTTGCTCATTTTCTATGTGTTGCTATACTGTTCATCTGATTGCAACAAAACTTTATACACATTGTAAAGTGTTAGGAGAATAATCGAATAAAAAAAACTGTTACCGAAGCCAACGTTACATTAACGAAAAAAATATAACAGGCAAGAACCAGTATTAAAAAATCATTAATATCGTTTCCAAAATAATGAAACGTTTTTGTGCTTAAAAATATGAATAATCATTCAGGTGATATATTTATTGTCTAATTTGTAAATATATTTTAAAAAGAAATGTTAAGCAGGCATAGTAGTATAGAGTTTGGAAGCCACTGAATTTTGCGTAAAATATATTATGTCAAAACTAAGCAAAATTAAGACCTAATTAATAGGTCCGCCATTTTGAGATCAGTCTTAAAAAATTAAATGAGAGATTATGTAAACGTAAATGTGTATGTATTTTAGTTTAGAATTAAGTAGCTGCGTGTGAAATTGTGCCCTCATATACCAGGTGAATGTTTAAAGGGTTGACAATCTTAAATTATGTGGTAGTGGATGGACATATTTAACATATAAATTAATTATATCAAAACAAATACTAATAAACAACGAAGAGAACCTGAATTAAAGTTTGTTCTAAAACTTTCAGAAGTATGGGAACTAGACGTGATTTTTTTACTTTTAAAAGTATGGGAACGATACTTTTAAACGTAAAAAAATCACGTCTAGATTCATTGAACAAAATTAAAGGGGCGCTTTTCAAGATAATCATTACGAAACTGCTTATCGTTGAAATGCCGCAAGGTCGAACAAAGGGAAGTGAGATGCGGACATCGCAAATCTGTCTGGCGCGGTGTTATTAATTAATATCTTTCGTATTTATTACACAAATTCATTTTTGCAGAAAAAACACTGATGTTAAGTGTATATCAGTTTTGTTTTCCTTTAGATAATTAGGTCAAATATTAAACACCTTTTTTTTAATTGATTTATAACAAGAATCGACTAATGATTATCCTGCACAAAATATTGCTAGCGACTAGCCAGTCGCACTGTATATATTATTATTTAAAAAAACATTATTTCTAATAAAAATACCTGTTCAGATCAGCTCTTTGATACACCCAACACCTGTATTTCGAGAAAGGATCCAACTCATCATAAGTAATTAGATAGGACTTTAAATTTTCTTTCCAAAATCCAATACATTTCATCTTGTAATCGGGATCACTGTATATATCCACGGGTCTGCCTAAATGATCCACTGTGAGACAATAGTTTTCCTTAATCTGTATCGTTTTCTGGTCGATATCACATACAGAAAAATCACTTATATTACTTTTACAATACAAATTCGGTCTGGGACTTAAAGTGACACCTCCGAGTATTCTCGTTTCAAATTTAACGTCTCCTTTCTGTGTAAAATTAAACTTGCCAGCAACCGGGCAACGTATCGCGGTTGGATTTTTCTTTAAAAATATGTTGTATCGCCAACTTTGTTCATTTGAAAATTGAACCCATGAACATACTGTGTGAAAATTACTTTGTATCATAGCTAAGCCTTTACGAAATCTGAAAAGAATAGTATAATTACCCAAAAAACCATAAAAGACCCATTTATTAAAGGTTTTAACTGCGTAAATAAGTATTAATTGCAAACTATTCAGAATTTAAAATCACTAAATGTCACAGACTTGCAAAGTTATTATGCCCATACCTTCCTTCGGGAATATACCTATGGCCCTGCAATCAGTCTCTTTCAGGCTGATGATGAATATACTTAATACGATGGCAGTACAATGTTGCCATGGAAACCAACAAAGCAAAGAAAAGCAGTTGTCCAAAGATGTATATAATCTTTCTTTAATTTTTCAGCAATATGAAGGTAATAATTGATGGAACAATATATTAGAAAAGGCTGCTATAATAATATGATGCTAAATTCCATTATATATTTATACATTAACCAATATATTCATAATATTGTTACTATTCCAATATTTCCTTACCATATCCCGAAAATTTAATTAGACAAGCAGTATATGAATACCACATTAATGATACACTTTACTTTTAAAAATGTAATTCAAAGGTAATTAAATTCATTACCTTATGACATTATGGTGGCGAGGTATGAAATCGAAACAAATATAATCCTTTTGACATCCATCAACAGTAAGACGAGCCATCATAATTCTGTTATCCCTTTGTTCTCTGTAAGTTTTTTTATGTTACTATACAATAATTAGTTGTAAACCACAAAAGTATAAATAAATAAAAGCATATTCCATGTAAGAATGTGAAATAAATGAATAGAAGTACTAAAATAGGAATTAATTATGAACATTATCAGTGTTATTACAAAAAAGTTAAATACTTATTAAATACTTGTTTTAGAAAGGTTTCGTACTAAATGCACCGCGCCCGCCCGAGGCAAGTTGGCGTTATCCATTTTTGGCAAGTTTAACCTAACCAAAACGAGACAAAAGAGAAAGATGGCGAACATTCAGCGAGTGCGGTGCATTTAAAACGTAACCTTTTTAAAACAAATATTCAATACGTATTTAACTTTTTTTAATAATACCGTACATTTTTAATTACCACAATAAAAGTTTGATACTATTTATACTGGTTTGCAAAAAAAGGCATAATAGTAAAATTGCTTAGTGCAATATTATTTCTATGATTCTTACTTTTTTTATTTCTATGTTTGCTAGTAAAAACAAATTTGTGTAATAGAGTTTTTCTCGTCAGATTACGAAGTAATAATATAAAATCTATGTAAATAAAGTGATGGAGGTACTGGTATTAGACTATGGGATAAAATTCGATCGTTTTTTTTTTACTTCTTCATATAACATAAAATTTTAAGAAACTACAATTTTAAGCATTACCCATTTAGTTATGTATGAAGTAGGGTAATAGATGCAGGCATATGCGTGGAAGAGGGTATGTAAGGGAATAACATTATTAAACTCTATACGTAAATTATTTTGTAAAGATAATAAACAATGCAGTAAGTCACAGGTATCAGCTAGCATTATATAATAAACAAATTCTTACCTGCACACATATATAGTTCGCCTAAATCTACCTTCATCGGGGTAGTATGTCTCTATAATATGGGTCTCATTGATGAATACATCAGCATCAATGTTAGCTGTATTAATCCAGTCCCCTGAGAAGTTTTGTGGTAACCGACAACCAGGTTCAACAATTTCAGACTAGTTGAAAAATAAAAACAGCACATATTAAGCCCTCATTCAAGTTCTTCATAACTACGTTTTCTTCTTATGCCTAAGTGTAAGTAAACCTCAACATTCTCGATATGTACATTGCACCCAAGAGATACCTGGGCAGATCGCTAATTAGAAATATTTTATGTACTCACCTTGACGGGCGTAACTCTATAACGTTCTGGAGATTTCTCAACAGTTTTCAGAGTATTGCATTCAGGTGTAATAGATGCACCAATATACAGGTCATCATCTCTGTTCTTCAAGAAACATCTATACTTTTCATCTTTACGAGATTCTTTCGTGTTTGCAACAGCAAAAAAGTGATTCTTATCCACAAACCAATGACCTGCAAATATTTACTTTCTTTACACTTCGTTCGCGTGCAATACTTACTGTGAGCTAATGCTAAAATGTAGCGGAAACTCTCAAGAGGAAAAAAAACTATTTTGAAACATTCTTTAATGCTGCTCCGCTCCTATTGGTCTTAGCGTGATGATATATAGCCTATAACCATCGTCGATAAATGAGCTATATAACACTTAAAGAATGTTTAAAATCGGACCCGTAGTTCCTGAGATTACCCCACCTACAACACCACAAACTCCCAACATCACAAACTCACAAACTTTATCTCTTTCTAATATTAGTATAGATTAGTATATTAGTATAGATTTACTGTAAAATTATACAAAAGAACCTCTGTAGGTCCTTTTCTTTCCTTTTCAGAGGAGACACCAGAATTTGATGAGTTTTCGACGTAAGCGGATTTTATTACTTACACTCTTGTAATATTATTACTCAGTCGACAATGGCAGTAATAATCTAGAAAATAAGTATCCAAAATAAAATGAAAGTTTCTATAATGGATAACCATTGGATATAAACACATATAAATGGATTATTTAATCCATATATATATTCTGTAAGGCAATGCTTTGAATATTATTAAATATTCTAGATTAAAGAGTTTTACATATTATTTCTAAATGTTTAATGGGTAATAATTTAAAATGCAAAAACAAAGGCAACGGCGAGAATGGAGATCAAAATTATCCTTATTGGAAAATTAAATTTACAAACATATTTTCAAAGCTATTGTAATTATAGCAGAATTTCTTTAAATATCTGAGTGTTCTTTACATGTAGGGTAATAGTTACCAAGTCTCCTGATATCGTTTACATTAAATAAAAAAATAGTACGGACGACCATGGCTTGGTTCTTTAAAAACATCTTTAAATTAAAATAAACTGTTAGGTTTGCCTCACAAAATAAGCATTTTTAATTAAATATATATATATATATATATATATGTATATAAAATGTATCTCTCTTATTATTATAGTAATAAAATTTATTTTTTTACTTAAAATAAACTGTTACGTTTGCCTCACAAAATAAGCATTAAAAAAAAAAGAGATCTAGGTTTGTGGTTACACGGATTTTTGAAGCAGCAGATTTTGTTTTGACAGCAGCGGCGAAATTTACATTTATAATCTAGCAAATTTTTTTCATTACCTGAAAACTCATTTAAAAAACGTTTTCTATGAATGAAATCTAGCTAGATCGATTTAACGTCCCGAAAACCACCTACAAGCTAAATTTCACAGCAATCGCTGACGGGTTTCCGAGATACTGAATATATAACAATATACAAGAATTGCTCGTTTATTACATTTATTAGATAGATAGATATCATTACCTAAACAACTATACTCGACAACACCATCAAATGTCTGCGACATTCCAGGACACTTTCTGTAAGTAATGTTGAACTTCTGATTTGTGATCAAAAACTGAGTTCCGGCACTTTGACATGATTTAATCTGGGCGTCAGGATGATTACATTCACCAGTGAATCGAAAACGATTCTGATATGCAAATTGCCAGACACCTTCAAGGGATGATCGACAATTTACCTGAAATATATTATGCATTATGTAATAATTTGTTTGGTGATACTTTATATCTCAATAATGTATTTCATGTACAAAGAAGAAAAGTTAAGCACCACATTTCTCTCTCTACTTCTTCCTGGCATGTAACCACACACATTGAAGATGTTGCGGTCATAAAAATCCATCATTTCTTAAAACTTTTTTTTTTTATATCATAGGAGGTAAACGAACAGATGGGTCATCTGATGTTAGGTGATCACCACCATCCATAGATACTTGCAACAACCAGGGGAGTCACAAGTGCGTTACCAGCCTGTGTTTAGGAGCAGGGCGGGAGGGACAGGAGGGAACAGGAAGGGAAGGAGGAAGGGGAAGGGGAGGTTAGATGGGTCTCCGGCTCTCTCACTGAGCGAACGAAACGCAACAATGCAAGCACTGTTACTTCACGTCGGTCTTCTGTGAGAGGGTGGTGCTTCCCCGGACGAGCCGACCCATTCGTGCTGAAAACAATAATAACTTCAGCTTGGCTCTACCACTACAAAAAATTTTAATAACTTTATGAAGTTAAGGTAAAATAAAAGTAATTAGGATTAAATAAAATTATTGTGACATTTTTTTTATAAATAAGTACCAAATTTTTAGGAAATTCTAGAATTGTGTACTCCATATGTGTGAAATATAGGTATACATCTTATTAGAATTACAGATGCAAGAGATAATGTTACAGAATATACATTGGATATTAAAAAACATTTGTTTCAATTGGATAACTTACCGGAACATAATTCTCTGAAAAGAGTGTAACAAGATTCTGATCAGGATTTAAGCCCCGGCACACTCTTTCTACTGTAGGTTCCTCATTTGGTAAAAGGCCCAAGCACGGTGTTTCTATCTTCTCTAACACATTAACCGTGCGTACAATGAGTTTAACACAATAGTAACAGTCTGTATATTGGAACACCATTGTGTAATTGACACGGAAAACAGCTTTTATGTTTACACAAACACCTCTGAAATATAACAAAATAAGATAATTTTCAAATAGTATAACAGTTTACTACTAATAGATTCATATGAGAAGCTAATAAGAAAAAAATCTTTTGACATAAAAGATATCATAGTTTATGACTATTTATAGTATTTTCCTTACTAAAATAAGCATGACTACTAGCCCTCTAATACTCAGAATTCAACTATCACAAGAGATAAAGTCCTATACTAAGTAAATGAATGTAAAACAATGAATAAACTAAGTAAATAAAACGTACATAGTGTGGACTTTCATAATGATAAATCTATACTAATATTATAAATAGGTAAAGTTTATGAGTTTGTGATGTAGTAGGAGGTAATCTCAGAAACTACCGGTCTGATTTGATCGATTCTATATCATCACGCTAAGACACCAATAGGATTGGAGCATCAATGAAGAATGTATAAAAATTGGGGATTTTTTTCCCCTATAAAGATTCTGCTGCGTGTTAGCATTAGCCCAAACTAACTATTCTAAGCGAACAAAGTTGCCAGCAGAGGCTAGTAAATGATAAAAGACAGAACAAAATATGTTATAGAAGATTCTTATTTTCACTTTGCTAGGAGTACCCATATTGTAAATCTAACACTTAATTTAATAATATCTGAGCTGCAATGCCATTTATAGAATAAGATTTTTTAACATAAACTGTTTTAGTGTAAAGTCACAAGGTTTAGGTATAATTTTGAGACATCAACAGTGCAATCCATTCATATGTTAAATTTCACAGATAAATTACCCATTATATATCAAAGACAGACTCCCTGTAACTGATTTTCATAGCCATTTCATTAATATGTTACTATTTTAAATATATTTCATACTAATACCAGTTTGTTTTATACCCCCCTATAAATTAGTAGATTGCACAAACACATAACCAGAATAAATAAATTATAACCTTTTTAAACATTTTTTTTTTCTATTTACTGTTCACTATTCAACAACATACATTATATTAACCTTAATCATTTAAGTCTCAGCATTTTTGTGAGCCTACAAAATAGGTTCTAATAAAACACAGTATACCTGTCTCACACCCATAATATAAAAGCTCATTCTATTAATACCTCTTTGATACTTCATTCTACACTAAGTTACATCAATGAGTACAATTAACATAGAAAGTATTGTTTTATGAAATATCAGTCGTTTGAACCAGACACATGTTAGATGAATTTATGTCACCTACACATAAAAAAAGTATAGAGAATGTTGATTTCAAAACATTAATGTAATTGAGATGTAGGGGGTATTTAAACAAGCATTTATTAAAACTAGTTTGAGAATACATTATGATAAAAAAAGTTTTTTACTCAGTAAAACATAGCAGAACTATGTATTGATAGGAATTTGAAAATGCCTTCTCGAGTAATCAAGTATCCTAGAGTTAAATATTTGTTAACAAGCATCTCTCAGTGTTCTAATAGATTCAATTCAAGGGGAAGCCATCATGTGTTGTATCTAATAACTTTGAACTATATTTTTATATAATTCAGAGGATAGTCAGAAATCTCATAACACAAAAGAATAAAAGAAACATGTGAAGAAGAGGGACATCCTTAAAGAACATCAAGAAGTCTTTATGAAAAGAAGTTATACTGAATCGAGAAACTCATTTTTTCCTCATGGATTTTTTTATGGTAGAACTAGTTATGAGTCATAAATAACATATTCACCTTTTCGTCATTTCGTTTGCATTAATATCAGTAATAGTTTGTCTTCCATTTTCAAATGAGAACCATGTGTTTCGAAGCACAAAAGGTATGGTGCATTCTGATGATACTGATACCGCTGTAAACAAATACGTTAAGTTAGGGCGTTACCACCTCGTAATACAAATTTATTTATTATTTTATATTGAAGCTTACCTCCGAATAATAACGTGGATATTGCTATAAAAACATTTAAACTTAAAGCCATTTTTACAAACTTCATATACTAAATAACATTTAAAAAATGGTTATCAAGTTTGAAGTCAGAATAATCACAAATTTTACGAAGTCAACAAAATACAAATAACTTGTCAACTACTTAACTGTCATTTTAACTTTAAAAGTCCTAGATTGTGGTTCTAGATATATTTTGTCTCTGGTTAATACATCGCAATGACAAAATAGAAATTGTTCGTAATAGACACAAATAGTCATCCAATATAAGTCTCTTGTATCCGAAACCGATGGATTTCATGCAATTAGTTCATGTGTTTAGGCTGTACTGTTTTTGTTTTTATAAAACTCAATTAAAGTAATAATTGAAAGCCAATCCTTTTCATTATCATACATAATATTATGGCTCAGTTAACAAAGTGGTTAAAATGATATTTTTTTTGATAATCCTCGTGAAAATTTTACGTTTTATTGTTGATATATAGCACGGTGCATTTATAAATGTCGATTTTGTAAATTTTTATTTGTCTCTGGTTTCGTTCCTCGTATATGTTATAAATAGGGAAGTGAGAATAATGGAAATTCATTAAATAAAATTCGATTTATATGTTTCCAATATAATCGATTCGTCGAAAATTAATTTTAATAAAAATAAATAATCGATTTCTAAAAAAAAACTATTTTTTCTATTATTCATAAATGTACACGCTTTTTATATTCAAATAATAAACCTAAGTGATTCATATTAACAATTTATCAGATTAAAAATCAAATAAAATGATATGAATAAAGAAATAATTAATTCATAACTAAAAATCAAAGCGAATGCATTTTTAAACTTTCAGGGTAAAGAACAAGGAAACCAAATATCATTTTTGGTACAAATATTCAGTACCATTACACATTTTATTATAATAAGAATAATTTGACGAGTAACCCAACAAAATGAAAACCTGTCAAAATGTCTCAAAAACTAAAATATAAATCAATGTTTTCGTTCTACGTGCTGTTTTAAATTTTTTGTATCACTACAAGTATTTTATTATTCTTTGAATAGTACACGAATATTGATGTGGTATTTTACTCTTCGTTATAAAATATTTAGCACGTCGCTTTTAGATGTTTCCCGGTTAGAGGAAACATTTATTGTTTACTAAAGACTATATTATCACACTCTTAACTTATAAAAAATAATGAACTTCGAGTTTTTTTCATGCGTTGCATAAATGGCACTGTTCTTTAGAATCTATTTAAACATGCAATTTATCTATTAATTAATCTATTTATTAAAAATGGATTAATATTACTTTACAAATCGATTATTAAAAAATAATAATCGATTTAAACAAAAATCGATTATTTTTTAACATCCTTAGTTATAAACGACAGCTCTACGTCAAATTGTGTAAACTCTGTTTATATTCTGTGGTATGTACACATGTAAAGCTTGGTAAAAAAACAGAAGAAATTGCCGAAAAACTACATAAGTAAATCTTTTGCATATATAAAATAATATATATACAATTTTTGCATAATATATTTGTAGAATTGTTGTCTAGAATCAAATGACTTGAACATTATAATTTGTGCACCCGTAATAGTAATATATCGTTTACACAATTTTTTCAGGACATGGGACGAAGGAAGTCGAAAAGAAAGCCTCCGCCAAAGAGGAAAGCTATTGAACCGTTGGACCAGCAGTTCAATTGCCCATTTTGTAACCACGAAAAATCATGTGAAGTGAAGATGTATGTGTAATGTTTTTTGTATATAAATATCATCGGATAGTAAACCAAACATGCCTTATGTTCTAATTATTGGTATCAGCTGATTCATGGATGATTTCAGGGATCGAGCACGAAATACAGCAAGGATACAATGTTGCGTATGCTTAGAAGATTTCCAAACTACAACAAATGTATTATCGGAGCCTATAGATGTATACAATGATTGGGTGGATGCTTGTGAGAGCGCCAATTAATCTTAAGTTTCTAATTTTAAGACTTATTAATTATATATTTCATCAATGTTATATTTGTATTATAAATTATTTCAATTTTATGTTAGAGGTTTCAACATACAGATTTGTCTTTAATTCATGTAGTTAAACTGCATTGAAATGTAAAAAAAATTATCGACTCATATGAGTGGTTAATAATTACATATATTAATATTCAAACTAATATCAATGTACTATCATTTAAATGTGTCCTAAGATTATGTTACATACCTTTTTTTATCTCGATCTATGTTATTGACCTAGCAAGGTCTTAACAGCTTTACTGGACTACTGATACCTTTACTATCCAAATTAAAATGTTTTAGCAAGACAAAACAGCGAAAGTAATATTCTATCACATTAGAAAGTTGTCCTATGCTGAAAATGTTATTATGTGATTATTAATAATAAATATAGAGGAGTGCATAGCTGGTGATTTGATATGCATGTCAATAGCTACTGAAGTAATAAGTAATACAATTACATTGATGTTTCTGTTATAATTATAAATTTCATCCACTAAGTTTGTAGTCCGGTGAAACTGTTAAGACCTTGCTAGGTCAATACCATAGTCAGTTCGAGAAAAAAAAACCACTAAGTGTTTAGATGCATGTTAGATTAATAAGGAAAACATTTACAAAAGTCATTACTGATGATAAACTTAAACTTTGTACTAAGTGAATGTCTTAAAAATAATAAAATATTCACTGACCAACTAAAAAGTACACATTATTTCAAAATTGGTTGATATCACTGGCTTCATTAATCTGAAAATGCTTTCGATATTATATGGTTACTGTGTCTTATTTGGATTAAAATTGAGCCCTTTAATTGTTTTTAATTGTAATCTTATCATTTTAGCTTAGTTCCTATGGGAAAGTGCAATCCTATCTATAACATCTACATTCAAATTAATTTCATAGCTTTCAAGCGGTATATGTTCTAAGATTTAAAATATGTACATTATTGTATATCCAGTAGACTCTGAATAGCCAGAATTCCATGGGAGATGTGAAAAAATTAGTTATAGACATAGCTACTAAAAGAAGTTGTGTCCTCACGGGACGTCTTTTTTTTCATGGGGGAATCCCTAACGGATATCCATCCGGCCGGGCAGCAGAGGGTGGATATGCTCAAGTCGCACATCTGCTCTTCCGAAAGGTGTTCTTCCCTCCTAAGGGGACCCAAATGCGGCCTGAGGGGTCAAGATGGTAAACCCCTCAAGAGGAGTAGGTGTTAGACCGCCCTTGACGAACTGTAGAAGTCGCATCGGCACAATACACCTCCACCATATGGGCCTGTGCCGTTTAACTGCCCGGAAGGGACGTCTGGCAGATGTGAAACATCGAAATTATTTTGTATAAATTATATGCATAAAAGAACAGATTACGACAGGAATCAGCTATGACATACAGAAAAGATTAAGCATTACAAATTTGTTTCATAAAATAATGACTCTATATTTAGTTTATTACATATATATTTATTTTTATTAAATGCAAACATTTTGTGTTAGTCGGCATTTATCAAAGGGTGCTAGGTCGTCGGCGGTTGCTGCATAACACTAGTAGAACGAGTGACCGACAAAACAATTTTAGTCTTATACAAATAGGGTCGCAAATGTTTTTGAGTATTTCGTTAAAAGTGCATTGTTCGCGTTTTGCGTCGCCACTCAAACAATCATGTTTACTCTCCGCATATAGATGTTTTTCATCAAAAAGGTTGACTAGGAAAGATTTTGTGGATAAATGTATGACTTGCAAGGTTTAGATTGTATCCTAACAAAATTTTAGCTACAAAAGTGAAATCAATAAAGATTCTTGATAAAAAGATGATTTGTAAAGAAAAATTACTGTTAAGAAGATATTCATGTAATCAATAGATTAAAGTAAAATCAACAATTTGTTTACGTAGTAGAATCAAACATTGATAATATTCTAAATACAAAAGTTAAATATATTTTTTAAGTTACAAAGTGCACATGGGCACTGAAATATCTTGCAAGTAAATGATGATTATGGTGAAAATGACTATGTAAAGGGTTCAAATTTAGGTTAATGGTTGAGCTGTGAAGGTTTTCCACCTATTGAGGTTCGACTTACTATGACTCTACTGTACAGATACTAAAATAGTATAGTAATTTACTTATAGGATTGATTGGATAAGGGTTTTTCTTCCCCGAATGTAATATCTGGGCCTCACCCTGGACGGCTGCTGGCGGTTCGATCCCCACTTCAAGGGATTCGGAACGCGTATAGTTAAAACATGGTAGGGCCGGACGCTGCCTTCCGCCGTTTGTATGCGAAGGTGGTAAGGGCCATGGCCGCCTACAGGGCACCGTTGTGGGTGGACTCCCTGGACGCCACTGATGTTCGTGTGCTGCGCAACGTGCAGCGCAGTGTCGTTGACGGAAATCCGCGGGTACCGAACGGGGTCCTCGGCAGCGGCCATGGTGCTTGCTGGCTCTCTCCCCTGGGAGCTGGAGGTGGAAGTTCTTGCCGACGTATACAATTATGCGGCGGCAGGGAAATCCCGAGGGCAACCTCCGGTTCCCAGGGAGATTGCTGCGTTGCGGGCGAGAACCCACAGCGAGCAAACAGAGGTGGGGACGGGAACTGGTGGACGCGCGTTACAGAAGATACCATTGACGCCGTCCGCCCGGTCTTGTCGGGGTGGGTAAATAGGGGCTGGGGCTCCCTGACGTACCGTCTGGTGTAGGTGCTGACCGGGCACGGACGCTTCGGTTGGTACTTGCACCAGATAGCGCACAGAGAGCCCACCACTGTATGCCACGAAAGCGGTGCTGAGAAGGGCACCGCGCAACATACTCTCTCCGAGTGTGCGGCGTGGGACGACCAGCTTCGCGCTCTGGCTGCGGCGGTGGGGGACGATCTCTCGCTGCCGAGCGTGGTTTCGGCCATGCTCGGCAGCGAGGACGTGGACTGCTGTGGCCTCCTGTGAGGTCGTCATCTCGCAGCAAGAGGCGACGGAGAGGGCCCGGGAGGTAGATCCGGGAAGTGTCCCTCTTCGCCAAAGAAGAGGGGGGATAACTCACCCACTATCGTAGCCGAACCTGAGGGGATGAGTCGGGGGGCCAATTTCCTCATTGCAAAGGTGAGGCTGACGAGGGAAGGCGACTAGTTGTGTACCCAGTAGTCTCTCTAATGTAGGACGAAGCCTGGCGTGCACTCGCAAGGCTGTCGCAGGGGCGGTTCAGGAAGATAGCAGGTTCGACCCTGGCCGCCCCTACCATGCGGCGGATGGTACACCGTGGGGTTTTAATCCGTGCGAGTTGGACAGAACGCACTCTCTCCCCCGAGAAGATAGCGCATCCATATCTCCACGTTAATAAAAAAAGGGTTTTTCATTGAGTCATTCCAGACTTATGCAGAAGTAGTGAAAACTATGATTGCAATACATATACCAATAGACTAGGTACAATTAGAGCTTTATGGTTTCCAATAAATAAAAATATTGAATAATGCTTATTAATGAATTTATTATAACATTCAATTTGTTTCACAACTATTACATATTGCACTAGGCTATGTCAAAACACGAATATTCTTAATTTGAGATAACCAGCCATAAGAGTAAATTTTATAATATCTTTAACATGATTAGTAGAACATTTTAATATATAAAGTATTTTATTCTGAGTTTTTAGCCTTTGCTAAGCTGTGAGAACACTATTTTAAACTTTGTATCTGACAAATTAGTAAAATGTATAATTTTTTTAATTGGTTCTACTAATTACTTGGTAACATGGCGTGTTGCGGCCTAAAAGCTTTAATTAGTTAAATATTTAAAATTCTACAATATATTTTTAAGTAAATATATCCAATAACAATAAATTTCTAGTACCATTAAGAAGTTATAATAGATTGAAATATTGGAATGTAACCAAATTTAATCATAATAAACACATAGATATATTAGTATATATTGGAGTTGTTACAAGTATAGTAAGATTTATCAATAAATTAAAGACCCTATAATTATCGCTAGTTACTTTGATAGTGTCAATCTCATTAAACAGAATAATAATAGTAAACCAATAAATATACATCTATCTCTGTACGACTTATAGTAGTGGTATTGTAAGTTACATTTGTTATCTCCGATTTTATCCTTCTCATTGATTTTCTCAAGTGCCACCATTTTATTTTAATTTCAATTAATTCTTATTTATTTAAAACTAGTTTCAGTGTTAAAATTGAGTATTCACATCTATTATTTTTTTAACTTGATTCATCAACAATGTTAACAATATATTGCATTTCTATGTGATGGACAATAATTGACTGTTTCCTAAGCATGCAAGTACATCTAAATTTCAATTGTACTAATGCTCCATATAATAAAAGCTTTGCCTATTAAGTAATTACAACAAGAGATAATATTCAAAGATTATTTAATACTTACAACTTATATTTGCTTACACCTACACATATTACATACATATCGATCAAAAATATTTCTATAAACACAAAACAGCATCAAGCTGAATTACATTCCTAAGACAAACTCAAATAAATAAAAATAGCTATATAAAAAATATAATACATTTGTAGGTAAATTGAGCTATTGCCTATAACTTACAACCCAGGGATTTCTGTAACCATGTCATTCTACAGAATCGAGTTTAACTGTCAAAATAGTATAAACAAATTATATTTACAAATGTCTACAAACAAAGTTCCAGGACTCTGTATGTTATAAGTAAATACTCCTATGATGAAGAGATATGACATGGTTACAAGAGCCGCATACCACCAAAACTCCATCTGTGCACAAGCTGTTTTAAGAAGGTAGACATTAGAATAGCTCATATTTAATGTTACCAGTTTCTGGCAAGACATCGTTTTCAGGGTGACCAATTTCCACTAGTGTTGCCATTTACAAAGTATACATTACACCTATTCTTTATTAAAACTTTTATTTTACCCACTGTGCAATTCTATGATATTCTTTATAATTTTATGTAGAAGCAAAAGGTATTTTCAAATTGTTATTCTTTGATAGGTGCATAACATCTATTTCTCATTACCATTTAATTTTCCATGGTCTGGTCGCCCTAATAAGTTTTATTGGAAGCGATAAAAAACTAGAATTATTACTGGGGTAAACAATAGAGAACGATAACATCCAAATTGGTACTACACACTTTATAACACTTCAGATATTCACGAGCAAAGCGATACATTTTCGCATAATTTCTTGAATTATAGAAATAGGTGAATAGTTAAAATTTTCCCATATCTACGAAGGAGTCGTACTGCAAATCCAAGCTGTCGTTAAGAGTGTGATCATCATCAGATACAGTGAAATTCAACGCGGCCAACTGATGAATCGGTTTTTCTGCATCGATCGTGACCGTATTATCTGAACTGTCACTATTACTATCGACATATTCATACAATTTGGAACAAGACTCTAACAAGGTTATAGACGTTGATGGTTTATCAACTTGTATAATATCAAACGAATTAGAAAGCAAAGCATCATCGTATGACAGTGCAACTGTTTCCATGTGAGATGAACTGGCGTCTTCCGTGAATCGACCAGAGTCGATAACTTCAGACAAATTTGGCGATATAGGAATGACGTCACTGAGATTTGTTTTAGCTTCGATTTTTAAGTGAACGCTCGTATCTTGTGGGAAATTCGACTGCGACTTGACTATTTCTGGTACTTCTTCATCTTTCGTTAATGAGACTGAACTGTCCTCCGACAGATCCTCATCTGCGTTGAGTGTTACGGAATCATAGATATCATCTTTTCCAGCCGAAACATGTTCTGAGTCATTATCACTACTATCCGATATGACCAATTCGACATTTCTATCCAAGTAATCGGTGTCTGTACAAGTCGACATCTCATCTTCGAATACTATCTCGACACTTCTTATACGCATGAGAGGTATTTTAACTGGTGACATTTCGTTGCCTTTCGCTGTCATCATACCCTTTCTATGGTGATTTGTACTTATTAAGGACTCAACACATTCGCTGACATCGTCATAATCGATTTCGAAACTTGTCAGATCTGATGTACAGGGTGTGCACTCGGTTAATTTAGCGATGGGAGTTTTCAATGTATTTATGTGTGCGTTAGAGTGATTTTGTATGGGCGATAGTGTGATATGCGCATGCAATCCCTAAGGTTGCGATAACTTTTATTGTACACTTGTGCCTAGATCTAGACCACCTTCTTCTTGCATCTTTGTGAGGAACTTGAATACTCGATATTCTTCATCGGACTGTTTCACCATATCGACGAGGGCTAGCAATTTTTTGATTCCAATGAAGATCCTATATGTAAATATGAGAAATATATTATACCATCTGTAATAATAAATAAAAAAAATTACACGTTATTAGTAACTTAATTTTAAAAAAGATCATACTTAGCTCCGCGTATGTTGTTCTGTATCTTCTGCAAGTCCTGTTTAGAGAACGCGTCGCTTTCTTCGAGTACAGCCATGACATGCTCCGGCTGGGAGAGATTTGGCACGTGGAGGACGCCGGTAAAAGCTGACAGGACCTCCATATCTTCCATCACTTGTCTGTGTACAATATTTATTAACTTGGATAAATTTATAATGGCTGTACTTTTACGTTTATATAGATTACAATTGAGAAAAACCAATTCAATATTCTCGTCTCCATATACATAATTCTAGCAGTAAAAATCGATACCAAGTCCAACCAACTACGAAATTTTATTAATCATTTGTTCTTCTTGATGTTCTAAATGGTTTTAATTAACATTTTAATCTTTCTATGCAAATTTTTAGTACACTTTTCACAAATAATATCATACGTTTTTGACGTGACGTTTAAACGTCGTTGATATTGCGTGCCGCTTGTGCCGCGTTGCTGCCACGACGGTACTCATATTCCATAATTACTAGAATTTTTAACGTATCCATGATGACAAAAAAGATTGAAATGCGATGAAAATGTAACACTAATCAATAAACAAATGACTATTTTTGGAAAAAAAAATCCACGTTTTTAAAATAAAATTAATTTGAAATTAGAATTCTTTGCCAAACAAAAAATATTTTGATTTGAAATGGTCAGTACTGCAGAACGGCAATGTCATAGGTAAAGACCTATTATAAACATGACTGAATGAGTGATACAGAAGACAGTAGAAAGACCTTCAAAATATTGACAGATTTGATATTCAACTGCTTAGTTGTCACTTTATTTAATACATTGTCGTACTGTAGAGGAAAGATTTGTTTACATTTTCTTCCTAAGTACACCCGTGCGAAGTCGGAGCGGTAAGGTAGTAGTACTAAATGAAAGCAAATTTCTCCGGGTTTAGTACTACATAATAGGCGGCACACGACGTTGCTGTTCGAATTTGTTACTCGAACACAAATATACAACAAAGAGAAAAAACTTCAACTTTTCCTTAACTGACGATTTCTACCTCCACTCGCGTTAAGAAATTTAATTGCAATAAAATAAATTTTCAAAGAAAAATAACCGACTTCAATATCAATCAAAAACCCATAAGGCACTAAAAGCGGAAAATAAATAGTTTATTAAATTAACCAAATTAAATAGAACATATGAATATGTGCGCTACCTAGAGATGTAGTGGAAGTCAATGCCAACCAAAAATCATATCATCTAGATAGGTACAAAGTTTAAGTCCACTTTCGCGTCTCGCGATGTATATTTCGACGGAAGAAAGCAGAATTGTCCTAACTTGAAAAACCCAACTTTACACCAGAGCCAAAAACTATTTCAAACTTTTTTTATGTGTAGTGCTAAAACTAGGCAAAAAAACAAGGTCATGTCGATGAACAATTGAATCGTAGTAAAGCGAGACCCAGAACATTCGAAGCGGTATTTTTTTATACAAAAATATGGTCAAAAGTAATTTAGCCCAAGATGCAAGTTACGACAATTCCGCGTCCTCACGTTGATTTGTATAATATACTATTTCTACCTGGAACAAATTTAAAATTTCGGTTGGAACCGACTTATATGATTTTGCACTGGATTCTGTTGTTAGAACTGGACCAAATAGGACCACACGGGAAGTACCAGCTTTCAAATAAAAAAATAATCATCAAAATCGATTCACCCAGTCCAAAGTTCTGAGGTAACAAACATAAAAAAATACAGTTCAATTGATAACCTCCTCCTTTTTTGGAGTCGGTTAAAAATAATCAAGTTAATTTAGTTTGAATCCATTAGTATTCAAGCGTTTATTAAGTGAATAGTGACGGTTTATACATTTATAGAGGGAACGACTTCGCAACGATTATTTATTTAAAGTTATTTTGTGAAATGTAGCTTTCTTTTGCTTAAATTAATAATAACATAGTTGAAACGTTTTAGTAATAAAAAATAGTTTACTGACCGACGACTGCTGGTGCAAAGTATAAGCAGTTTCCTGCCCTTCGGAGGTTGTTTCTTCAACAGCACGAGAAGAGCTTGCAACGTGAGGTTGGAGTAGCGAGGGCCTATGGGACCATAGTCCAACAAACGTTCAATGTTGTCTACTAAGATGCAGGAGAGACTTGAACGATACGCATCGTCAAAATACTGAAAACAATATTACACAAAACGTGTGTTAATAAAAAAAGGAAACATTTTAAAGTAAAAACTTTTTTGCCACGTTCAAGGAAGGTAGGGGGAATAACTTATAAGTTCGCATCACCGATAATCTCGACATGCTCGTGACGTATTGCGCTTGCACTCGACTAGTGAGTGACGCATAGTATAGCGGCCTGTGTAGCTGTGTACATGAAATATTGACAACTTGTATTGAACTTTTATAGTGCACCATATTTTTAATTAATCAAAAAACTGTATAAATGTATAATTATTACACTCAGTGCCAACAGATGTGAAAACCAGACCAAATTATAAATTAACAATAATTTCAAATTTACATAAATCGGAAAGTAATTTAATTTAAATATTTAAAAAAACACTCATTATTTAATTTTTCACTTCTGTCGGCAGCTCTTATGATCGATTCGATTTTTTTAAACAATTATAGATGAATTGAACAAAATGTTTATATATACAATTTGTAAAAAGGCAAAAGACTAAAATATTAATTTATTAGAAAAAAAAAACGAGGATTACGATTTAATAAATAAATGCACTTCAGAGTATATTTTATATCAATTCCTAGCGGTCCCGGCGGACGTAGTCCTGCTTTGGTAATAAAAAAAAATCTAAAACTCTACCGCAGCGCCACTTACCCGGTTTAGTTGAATCTGGAACTGGAACACGCATCATTCACAAAATTTCATCCAAATCGATCTAGACGTTTAGGAGGAGTTCAGTGACATACACTCGTACAGAACAAATTTATATATAAAGATATAACATTTTGTTTCTATTACAGGTATTTATAAATAATATGATATGCTATATTACATGTATATAATGTTACTTAGTATACAGTATAACACTTTGGGCTTACGGTGAAGGAAAACATCGCGAGGAAACCTGAACCTTAGAAAAATATTGTAGAGTACTACTGAATATGAGAAAACATATAACTGTGAATTTGTCAGAGTTTGAAATCCCCAATAGGCCGTGAGTTAGTATGGTAATTATGCCCATACCTTTCTTCGAGAACAGGCCTGCATTAGGTATCTTGTAGGCTGATGATAATGATTGCTTAGGAATAGGCGTTGCGAATAATTCGAATTTACGAACTATTCGTTCCGAATCAAATATTAATATTGATTCGAAAATCGATTCGACTAATTCGAATTATTTAAAAGTTCCCGAATAATTCGAAAAATTTCGAAAATTTGATTTTTTTCGGAATTATTATATTATTCGCAAATGTTTTAGTATTATTCGAAATTTTTCGAATTATTCGAGTTTTTGGAAATATTCGATTTTTTCAAATTATTCGTGAATTCGAATAATTTGATTCGGATTTCGAATCGAATATTAAGCTTCGATTCCATTAGAACGATACTCGCCCACCCCTGCTTAAGAACTTTATAAATCTATTAGAAAAAAGTGTTACCTTTCGGATCTGCAAACATTTCGATGACTCCGTGAAACCGACCATGTCTTCTGGAGAGCACACCTTCACGAAGGGGAAGTCGGAGAGTTTGGCAAGTTGTGCTGCCAGTGCAGTCTTACCACTGTTCGGTGGTCCCTCGAGAAGCACTGACACTAAACCTAAATAATTACATAAATTCAAATATCTACCCCCATTCATATCCTATACGGGTAAACCCGCACGCACAAATAGGACATGTTAACTTTATGTTATGGTAACATCAATGTAACACAAAAGTAACCCTATTTTTGAAGTGAATATACTTCCTTTGGCTCCTTGAACGGTATTTTTTCCAGGAGATGAACTTGTAATTTCGCGTCATGACATGCTAGTAAGTGTGACCGGCCGTATTGCGCATGAGCAGCTTGCGTCAGACTAGCGACGCATAGTGTAAGAGCCTATGTATTTATTTATTTAAACTTTATTGTACATCGATTATATATATTAATTACTAGAACATTTCAAGTTTTGTTATTGGTACAATAGCCGTCCTCATTGCTGTTAGCAATTTCTTCCAGGCAACCTTTGGATGGATTTGTTCAATGGAGTAGAGTCAGGGGTATTTTATTAAGAAAATCAAATTCGACATTCTCGGAATATGATCTTAAAATACAATTGCACATTATTCATCTATATTACATACCACTAGCTTCAGTGGCTCGGGCTTGCTGTATATATAGCTGCCCATCCTCCAACACTGAAGATACAGGAGAACCCCAATTGATAATACCCCGAAACAAGAAATGTTCTAACGCTTCAGCCGCTGTACCAAATGCCTAGAAACAATGTAATAATTGTTAAATTTATCTCTATTCATAAGTCTTTGTGTGATAATAAGAATGTCTCAAATCATTTTTTTTTCTTTTAGAGATTTTTAGTGTTAACCCAAAATAACTTTTCCGCGCGGACGAAGTCGCGGACAGAAACTAGTAATAATATAAATGTACTAACCGGTTTGATATCATTTTCAAGAGCGTGTAGGAAGTCACCTCGTTCTACCATCAACTTCTCCATAGCTTCAGGATCGACCTCAACTTTGCTCGACGCTTTAATCAACCGATTCATAGCGGTCGACTGAGCGGCGCGCACTAAACCTTCCAATTCAGCTCCCGAGAAATTCTTTGTTACAGCGGCTAATTCCTATACCATTTCAGTGGGAATTTGTAATTTCAAATCACGAAATAAGAAATTAGCATGCGAATCTAAGTTTTAAAAAAACTGGGCAGTTGTAAAAAACCGAAATGAAAAGTAGTCCGGTGAAGCTGTAAATGCCTTGCAAGGCTAATAGCATAGTCAGTTTGAAAAAAAAAACAAAATGGAAAGTTTTGAATGAGACCTAAACAATAATTTGAATGGAATGAAATGTACTTATTATCCAAGCATCCAACTTAAATGACATTAAAACACTAATTATGTATGGCTATAGATGATATTAAAATTGAGCAATTATCTCAGTACTATTTTACGCACACTAGTGTATCTTGTTTTAGCTCTTATCTTAATTAACCTATTGTCAGTTGTTGGCGAAATCTCAGTCTATTATGTAGTAGTAGCTTTTATATTTTAATCTTGTGTTTTTTTTCACTATATAATTTGTAATATCGGTGGCAGTATGCGTAATACAGTTCAGTTATTGTGCTCAAATGAAGTGGATGGGAAATAATACCACGGAGCATAATATTTAAGATGTCACAAAAACTCCATGGAAAGTTCTAACAATGGGGCCACCATTTTGTTAGAACATTAAAATTAGTGTAAGACACTTGTAATATTTTTACCTAGTACTCGATAACGGCAGTAATGTTCTGGAAAATCGGTTGCCAAAAATAAAAAAATATTGGGTGCAATTAAACCTACTTATCAACAAGCCATTCAGTAAAATTACATGAAAATACTGTAAGCATGTATGGATTTAGATATTAAAATCGAGTCATTGACACATGGCTCATCACTATTTCACATAGTGTATCTTGTTTTGGCCACACCTCAATCTATTGCCAATTTATATGCTATATTAAATTTAAAAGACTACAGATGAGCGACATTGCAGTAATTGGATCCCAAATGCATGTTCTAGACCACACATATAAGTGTTTCGCGACAGAGTCTCAACTTGAGTATTTTAGCTAGGCAAGGGGCAATAGAATACCACTATTCTTCGCTTCATCACCATATTTCCTTTCACCGAAAGCTGAAGTTTATCATAGAACACGAAGCCAAATTGAGCTAAACGGTATCTAAGCACTATATCACTGACCTAACATTGACATGAATAACATAACAATAGAATTCATTCACGAACCTTGCAATCAACGTCTTCAGCGATCTTTTTGTACTCTCTCATACGTTTTGTATGGATGTTCAATATCTGAACCCTACCGTTCTCGTCAGGGAGCCCGATTTCCATCTGCACCTCGAGGCGACCGGGTCGCATGAGGGCTTCGTCAATCATATCACGACGATTCGTCATACCGATCACGAGTATATTGTTGAGTTGATCAACACCTTCACAAATACAATATAATCTCTTAGTTTGTTCCGTCATTCTTTATTAACGAACTTTCAAAAGGAGGAGGTTCTCAATTATAGCTATTTTTTATGTTTATTACCTCAGGACTGCGTCATTTGTAAAGGAGTCTCATAAGCATTGGACCTTGGACTTTGAATATACACCAGAGAAATCCTCAAAGTCGAATAGAAAATGTATGATATAGTATAGTGATTGAGATATTGGTAAGTTTATGGTGGGCGTACCTAACTATGATCAATGAATTTCTGGTGAAATTTTTAGAGCATATTTCAATAAAACGATAGTAACAAGATTTTTTTAAATCGAATCAAGGTGACTGCAGTGCACTTGATACTAATCAGAGTGTAATTCGACAATCCTCTATGCTGTCGCTGTAAGAAAGAGGGGCGCATCGAATTAAAACGTAAATCTGAGAAACGGCGAAAAGTTTATAACATGCGCCTTTAGCAAAGTAACTCTAACTCGTTTTCTCGTTTGTAAACTTTAGTGACCAGTTAACATCACGCAGACTACAATATCTGTTTATTTAAGGAAAATAAAGATACTACATCGTTAATGAGGTATAAAAAGACGTTAATATATAATTAACAGTAAACTGCAAAAACCAGCGTTTAAATATTTTTCTTTAGTTTCCATATTTAGCTATTTTAACTGTTTGTAGCCTGTAATCACATTAATTATATTCACATTACAATAACCAATTCAAAATAAAGGCAATCAAGTTGTTTAGGAAGTTAATTAATAATTCAGAAATATATAAAGATTATGTTATAGCACCATAATAATTAAGAAAAATATAGACTAGTTTCACCAATATTATTAATCTTTTTAATGTTTAAACGTATACTTACCATCGATTTTCGATAAGAGTTGGTTGACTACGGTATCATGGACACCGGTGTTCCCTCCAACGGAACCTCTTGCTTTGCAAATAGCATCGATTTCGTCGAATATGATTATATGCAACCCACTATTTGGCCCACACTATAAAACATATTAATTTTAATACCCAGTTAATCTTATTTAATACTCATTCAATTAACTGCATAATATCCCACCCTTTTCTCCTCTTCTTCAGCGTCAGCAAACAATCTTCGAATATTTGCTTCACTCTCACCGACGTACTTGTCCAAAATTTGTGGACCATTAACAATTTTTGGTTCACGGGCGTTCAACATCTTGCCAATTTGGCGAGCCATTAATGTTTTACCAGTACCGGGTGGGCCATAAAGTAAAATACCTTTTACATGCTTGCAGCCTACAAAATAAAAATTTTCATAAAAATCTGGGCCGGATTATCCATCACGAGTGAACGCTAAGGGCCCCGCGTTTCTATGCATTTCAGATGCGTAAGTTGCTTTGAATGGCTATCAATTACACGTAAACAACTGCACGGATTTTAATTAAATGTACTGTTGAATTCTATTGGAGAGTGGAACAGGATACGTGAAACAATATCCTTCTATGTATCTAATTTCCATTCAAAAAAATCATCCACTACTATATATAGGTGTATCCCAAAAATGGCCACATTGACTGGCCCAATTCTGTTCGCTTGCATCGGATTCCTGCGACCGCCCTCATCCCACATCCTCTACTTGGCATTAGATTTGTCCACCCAAAATTATCCAGCAAATCAAACGTTTTACGTATTACGTAATTAGTGTGGCACTTCCAGGCGAGTGGACTTTTTGGTGTTAACTTCCACATTTGGCCGCATTATTTGCTGAATAATAAATTTACAAACAATTATTGGCACGAAAAATTAATACCAAACTAGGCATAGCTTGTATAATGATAACTAAACATAGGTATATACAGAAATGACAATAATGGTCACATAAATCAGTGTTCGAATCATCATCATCCAAGTACAATTTGCTACAGACCCACTTATGATTTAATCCACCCCTATTAGCTACCTCAACATTATAACAGCGGCACGCTGTGGTGGCTATTTAGACAATTGTCCACTCATAAAATTTTGTATAAATTAATACTGCGTTTGAAGGAGTTCTTAAATTGCTGTTTTCTAATATCAATAGAGACGTGCAGTTATTTTGAAATTATCCGAATTTTAGGACACAAAATAATTTAGTACAGTGATGGCTACATTATAAATATGTGTAATACATACATATACTACTATACAGGTGGAATGTTTAGACAGTAGCAATATCTATAGAGAATACTCTGTACTCGATTCTCGTTTTAAATCAATTAATGAAATATGTGCTAAATATTTGACCTAATTATCTAGAAAAATACAAAAATCATATACAATAATCTACGCGTCTATGTTAGAGCACAGTGTCATTGACCGTCGGGCGATTTCACTTTTACTTGAACCTTGAACAGGCCAGTTCAACTAGTAACTCCGGCAAACTCGCATCAATGCTTGATGGACAACAAACCAGCATTCGATATTTTTGTCGAACTTAAATCGTCATTCTACGTCACTATTGTAATGTGTCAAAATGGCCATCATAGCGTGCCGCTATTATAACAGATTTATAGTTACTTTAGAATAAGTTTTCATGAACTCACCTAACTGTTCCACGACTTCTGGTGGGAACACACGTGATGCGAAGGCGCGTCGGAATATCGCATTGAATTCTTTATCCAAACCACCGATACCCATTTTACCGAAATCCCAATCGGGATTGATGATCGATTGGCGAGGTTGTTTTCTATCAAGGTAATAATATATTTTACTACGATACACTTCAAAAATTAAATCTCCATTCTGATATATTTTAATAATTTCAAAATAAACATAATAAAGTTATAGTAAATAAATGTAAATCAAATATATTTTTGTTACATAAAACTATAGAGAAAATTGTATTTTTTTAATATAAAATTTACTTATAATGGTATAATAATCCCACCCTTTAGCCTTCCCGACTAAATTGAGAGAAGAATTTTCAGCTTTATCAAACTGGACTATCGCGTCGGGTAACAGTCGTCCCATTCTGACACGTCGCGGCACAGGACTTGCGCCCGCAGCTAAAGCTTGCACATCAACAGCTGTAATAAACAACGACACTATAAATTAATAGATTGTGTAATATTTCGATATTAAAAAAACATACAAACAAAACACTTTGGCCATAAGGTGGCTTTTTATCATTGAAAGATTATTTAAAAACAAATCTGTAATACACATCACTTGTATACATATCAAATTATTCATGAAAATTGCGATTTCCATCGTGCAAGTACTATTGATCGGTTTAATAATTGTAAAATAAAATATTGCTTAATTGATGTTTTTCAATACAAAAGTAACAAAATACAGACTGTTTGAAATCAATATTATTAGGTGTTTATTTTTATTTATTTTATTATATTGTACATCATTATACGTATATTACATTTCATATTATGTGGTTAGTACAAGGGGTGACCTTAATGCTAATAGTGAAATCTTCCAGGCAACCTTTGGATGAATATGTTCAAATTAGAAGAATTATTTGTTTTTTTTAATAATAAAAAAAAACATTAATAAGAAGTAATATCGACAGTAAACAAGCTAATTGACTAACAAGTTATTGATAATCTTTGCACGTAATTCAATTAGTGTTTCCACTGTCAACATAATTTTTACTATATGACTAGCCTCTGATCTATACATATCTTAGGAAATATACAATTAAGCGTCAATTAATTGGGGTATAATATAACATAACATCTGTATACAGATTAAAAATTACCTTCCAAATTTTTAACTACCAAAGAGAGAACTTTCCTCTCCTGGAATGAAAAAGCCAGAAGTTGTCCAACGGTAAATATCTGATTGGAAAATTGTATGAGGAAGTCTCGAGCCATTTGTTCCGAATCGTATGGCTCTGTAGATGTCCTAAAAATTAATGCATTAAATTACATAACGAAGTATCATAATTTCTATGATCACAGTTGTTTTATATTTTATGTTTTACTGTTTGTGACGTTCAGAAAATAATGCAATATATTTTATAATACTTCATATGAATTGGCATTCGACAACAATCCCACCTGATATTATTAATGTTGTTGTGGTCTGAGATAGTAAGCACACCTGTTAGTGGTTGGTCAAACTTAAAAAAGGCCCTAAAACCATCCATTACAAAATGCGCAGTCCTTACAAAATGCTCGATTCACTTTTGTTTTTAAAGTAAACTCTCGAGCTAGATTAATTACTCTTGTATCGCGAAAAAAATTACATCCATGTTTCTAACGCAATACGTCTATAGTCAGGACAATCATTTATAAGACACCCAAAGTGTCTTGTGTAGGATTCGAACCGACAACACTCTTATATATAATAATAGTACCTGGGCGACCGAGCCTAGCTCAGTTCTTTAGAAAAAACATTTTTAAATTAATATAAACTTTTAGGTTTTCATTATAAACTTAATTTTTTTTTTTGTAAAAAAAAAATAATATCTCTTTTGCTGTCAATCGGATTCGAACTGGAGTTACACGGATTTTCGAAGCAACCGATTTCCATATGAGCTATTTTTGTTTTAACATCGACACCGAAATTTACCTTATATTCTAACTATATTTTTTAATTGCCTGAAAACTCAGTTTAAAAAGTTTTCTATGAATAAAATCTAGATCGATTTATCGACCCCGAAACTACCTACATACTAAGCTTCACGGAAATAGATGACGCCGTTTCCGAGATCCTGAATATATACAAATATAAAAATATACAATAATTGCTCGTTTAAAGGTATTAGATAGATAGTTATATAGGAGTCTTGGTCACTTAAAAGCATTTATAATGTTACCTCTACTTCTCATATTAAATTGAGATGTGTTACTATACACTAAGACCCTCTAGTTAAATTAACTACAGATTTTGCATTACCTTAGTCAATCTATTCTATAAATATTACTAAACAGTGTGCTTCCTTAGTTGTTCTAAACAACGTGACTGATTTTGATATAATTTTTAATATAGTTTAGAGAATCTCTTATGGAAAATTTATATGTATAAAACAGTATATTTCTATAATATATAAAGTCGACCCGTCCTAATGAAATCGTGTGAGAGAATATACAGGCGCTATAGTAAGGGTAGTTAGAACTAATGCGATATAAAAAAACCCCTAAAGATAACACAGTAATCATTCGTATATTGTACATATTATTCCAAAATTGGTTATAAAATCCTTTACGACAGTTATGATCCCACCATGAATCCAAGCGAAACTGGAGTAAGTAACTAGTATAGTATAAAATAGGTTCATATATAAAGATTTTATGGAAAGAATAATGATCTTATATGATATTGTATAATATACCTAGATAATAAACACAATTCACTATTAGTCACAAGATAATTAGATTATATATATACTTACGTTTTCTTCATCATGAAATCTGCCTCCAAGGTCACATTGCATAAACATTCTGCACTCTGTGGCTTAAACGGCTTCACATCGATCGTCTACAATGAACAGAATATAATATATTCTTTCCGTTTCTCCTGCATACTCTTTAATCAAATTGGAATATTTGTCCCTTTACAGTAAACAGAATGAATGGCAGGACATTACTTTGTTTCCCATTCATTATTTTTTTACATCTGCACCAGTCAGAATATCTCTTTATTATCCTTTATTTGCTTCTCTTTAATAACGTTTAGTTTAGAGCTTCAATTAACGATTTTTTTATCACAAACGGAAACTATGACTTGCGTGTTTGTAGACATGTAATAATTTTAAATTTTTTTTTTTTTTTTTATTGAAGCACGACAAAGTGACTGCCCTAAGCCTGATGGTAAGCATAGTACAATCCAAAAACAGTGGCGACGACCGAGAGACAGATTATCCATCGTCGGTCGCCGCTGTCATGCCGGCCATAAGGACGAAAGTCACTGGATATGTACAGGCTGATCCTGAAACGCGACGCGCAAAAGCGAGTCACTATGACGGGCTTTTTCGCCATGTACATGGTGGTTGCGACCCAGTCGGGCTGTAAAACCCTACCACCCCGCTATCGCCATTGCCTCGTTCGTTGATCAGCAGGGTGCACCACGTGCAGGTGAGGTTGGCTTGGGTGTCTCAAGTCTTAAGATGTTACTCGACACCCCTTACACCCCAATGTTTGAACTTTTAAAATAAATCTAAAATATTTTGCTTATTATAATAGTATTTCCTACAGTATCAGTATAACATTACCTGATACAGATGCATATAGCCAAAGCACTTAAAAATCATACCATTTCCTAAATAAAAATTAAATAAACAGTGATATTTTATAAATGATGTATTAAATTATATTTGATTTTATAATATTTACATGTTTCCCTGAAGGGTTGTACATTTTCCATACAACTTTCTGTATGTTGGAGGACCACACCCATTGTTGGCCGATGAATTTTCCAAATTTGGCTAGTTGTTAAACTAAGTTGTTCTACTAATATCTCTTTTGTTTTTCATATAAGTATGATCTTCTACACCATGAAGTAAAAAAGTAAGTATGTATTTGAGAAACAATTCATTATTATTATTTGGCATAACACACGGGCAGCAAATTAGCTGTTGCCTGTTGCATGTGTATCAAATAATTTGGAGATATCTTCCTTGTCCAAATTATTCTTAAAAGAACTTATGGTCTCTGGTAATTTATTACATGCTGCAACCACTTTGTTAGGCAAGAAGTGCTTCATTGGGTTTCTTTTCGCTAAGGTTTCACATAGTTTTAAGGGATGGCCTCGTAGGTGTTTATTGTCATTCAGCTTGTAAATATCTTTAAGGCTGGGCACATCGTAACAATCAGTGAGGATTTTATAAGTTTTGATTAACCTGCCTTTTGTCTACGCTGTTCTAGGGTAGTTAGGCAGTGGTTTTTGAAAAACTGTTCATAGGGTAAGTTAAGTATTGCATTCTCCATCTTGGTGGCCCTTCTCTGTACATTTTCAATGAGCTTAATATCTTTTTTGAAGTAGGGATCCCAGACAATATAAGCATGTTCAAGGAAAGATCTTATATAGATTTAAAAAAATATATAAAAAACAGATGTATTAGACAAACCTGCTACAGAAGTTAAAAGAGATTATTGCAAGGAGTGGCACAAAAAGCTAGATATCATTGCTGTCTACTTATATCCTTACTAGCCTCTGCCGGCGATTTCGTTCGCGTGGAATAGATACACTAACACGCAGCAGTTCTCAAAAGGAAAAAATATCCCGATTTTGAAACATTTTTCATCTGTACTCCGCTCCTATTCATCTTAGCGTGATGATATATAGCCTATAACCATTCTCGATGAATGAGCTATGTAATACTGAAGGAATCATTCAAATCGAACCTGTAGTTCCTGAGATTACCCCCTACAACACCACAACATCTCAACGTCACAAACTCACAAATTTTACCTCTTTATAATATTAGTATAGATTATCAGATAGACCTTACCTTAGACAGACTCTACATACCCTTTGTTTATTATATGCTCTCGTGTCCGAGAACTTGACCCTTTTATAATTACTAAGGCCTTAAAATATTAGTATTATGCACTTCACATAGATGCTTACCTGACCTATGGAAAGTGTAGCCCATTTCCTTTGTGGTGCGGAAAAACCGACATTACCACGTTCTACACCACTGAAGAATCTGATGCTAAATACAAAATGCTGAGAAGATCCTGTCGATATTTCAATGTGCCTAAAAACACACTTATGTAATCAAATTTTAAATCTTTTTATCTAGAAAACTACATTGCAGGATTATTTATTATTGCACAAAATATTTAACAAACTTGCAGTCCACTAGAAGTAGTGACTGTATTTTGTACAATGTGCTTAGAATATTACCAATTTGAAACAGACAGCAGCCCTAAGGACTAAGTTAAAATATCTTATGCCAGTGTATGCTAAAAACTATCTTCAGAGTAGAACACAGCAGTGTGAGCACCAATGCTTTTACAGTAGAAATAGGAGCTTAAATAAAAAAAAAAAAATTTATAAGTTTTAAGCTTTAAGCAGTACAGAGCTATCTATTTTCAAAAGAAATGAACAACATAATAATAGTTAAAAGCTGCTCAGGATATACACTAGGGACAATCAGAGCTCACACCCAGGGTGGCTAAAATTTGTATGGTAAGAAAAACAATGTATTCCAAGGTTTAGATCCTGAAGATTTAATTGATCAAAAATCAAAAAGTTGGATTTTGCCTCTAGAAATGTGATCATTATGATGCAATTTATGTGTAATCATAATTCATTGTGAAAAAGAATGTTTTTCGTTATATAATTAATATAGTTATAATAAATATCCAGTTATAAATAATGACTTATTAAAATACTGTATTTTTTCCAAACTAACTATGCTATTGGCAAGCCCAGAAAGGCCTTTAAAGCTTCACTGAATTACAAAAACTGTATACTGAAACTTTAGCCATTTTATGCAAAATTTTGATAACGGGCAAGCATTTCTTATACTGCACAGGGATGCCAATAAGGTTGAATCTCGCACTCTGTCTCTTTTTTACACTTTATAAGTTTAAGCATTTGACCAAAGTCTGACTGGATGGGAGATGATAAAGTAGTTTAAGACAGTATCATACTAAAACTAGAGGAAGACTAAATCAAAAGTACAGCTTCTATAGATACTTGGTAATAAATAGTTTAATTTGAGGTAGATATTTTACCATCTGAGTATTACAAGAATGAACATTATACTATGGATTCATCACAGTGTTTTCTTTCACTTGAAACCTCAGGTTCCTGCCTAAGGTAAGCCTATGGTTAGTGGTGGTTTTACAGAATTTACACATCACATCAATTATCCCTTTTGTATATAATACAGTTATTTTGTAACACTTTTTTTTTATATTTTAATTATAATTTATCACATTATTTGATTTATCATATAATGTTATTTTTCCCCGTGACTTCGCCCTCACGGAATCGTTACTTTGAGTTAGAGCGAATGTGCAGAAAAAGCTCTCAAACGAAAAAAAAATTGATTTTGAAAGTCTTCATTGTTGCTCCGCTCCTTTTGGTCTTAGTATGATGATAGTCTTAGTATGATGATAGCCTATAGCCTTCCTTGATAAATGAGCTATCTAGTGTCAAAAGATTTTTTCCAATTGATACAATAGTTCCTGAGATTAGTGCTTTTAATTAATAAACTCTCCAGCTTTAGAATATCAGTACAAATTGAAATAGTATCCATAGTACCACTTAAACAAAACTAGACTATTAATATTCATTAATGAGGTAAAATTATTAAAAAAACATTTAACATACTTAACGTCACTAGGGAAATCGTCAGGGTTGATAAGAGCACAATTTGTGACAGCAAGTTCGTCCGAAGGACATTTTGTTGCTTTCATACGCTGTGAACATAATTATATAAATGTTAAGTGAAATAGAAGAATTAAGTTATAACTTAAGTTACAACAAGTACAAGTTAAGTTGGGAACAATCCCAAAATCATAGATAATATTGAATTACCCCTTACATAAAAGTAATAAATTGGAATATATAAAATATGAAAAACTTACTTGTAAGTCAAAATAATCTAATTATGGGTTATGTTTTAATAATGAATATATAAGTAATTAATTTCTAATTATAATTTACCATTTTACAAAAAAAGTAGTATATATATCATATTGTTATATCATATATATATTATATTGGTAATTTTACAAAATTATAATTGATCTTTTAAAATAAAACAATATAAATTACTAAGTTACAGATATCTAATAATTCATTATAACTAATAATGAGATCTGTAACTTTTTAAATTTGTAGTGAGTAAAAATAATATTGGAATGGTTATGAGCATAGTATAAATATATAATAATACATACCATTGAAGACATTATTTTACAATATTGTTTCCAATATAAAGAGAAAAAATATACAACTATTGACAATGATTCACGTTTACTGATTTGACATCACACAATACAGAAGTTTACAAAACGTCGTCAACAACGAATGACTGCAATGACTATATTTTCTCTGAACATCTATTGGCTACTACGATCAATACTTGGAAAATTTGCTGATAGAATGTTGCCATAGTAAAAAAATATAATGAATAGATTTAGACTATTTGTGCCATTCATAGTATGTACTTTAATAAAACTATATGTATTTAAAGCATACTTCAATTAATAATAAAATATTTCTTCTTGTACTGACTATGCTATTGGCCTAGAAAGGCCTTTACACCGTCACCAGCACAGAATAATATTACTCCTAGCGGAGGTCACCAGACAACAAAATAAAATATATTTCTAATAATATTCTGGGAACAGAGATCTAGACACATATTTTGTAATACGCATAACCAAGTTATATTTTATTATGCACACGTTTATGGCAAATAAAAAAAAACGCTCAGTGCTTAACTTTATGCAAATACACAACTTTTTATACATTTCTTAACATTTAATTTTTATAATTAAGATTTATGACAAAGAATAACTTTTACCGATATTGACTATTATTATATGAACTTAGACACAAAATACGTCGCTGAATTTAAGTATTTGCTATAGCGTATTGGTCTGGATGTGGAATATAGGTCCTCGTTGTAATGTTTGCAGAGATAGGCTATCCATATTGTAATAAAGACAGAAATACCAATTATATGGCTTTATTCAGCAAGACTTTAGAATAGTTTTACATTTTATAAAAGCATGACAATGAAAGACAATTACTTGTCAATGACAATTGACCATAGTATATAACATTCTCCTCTGGGTGTTTTTAATTTCACCTTACTGTAAAACATAATCTCGTAAATAACTTGGCGTTTTTCTTTCTCTAGTTGAGTGGCGAATCGGTAACTCCGCCTCATTTTGATCAGTTTCACACTCCGTCTCTTGATTAGGTTGAAGCTCTGAATCAGGTTTAGGATTTGGATTTGTAGAGAAAGAATCATCATCTAAATCATTTTCATTAGGATAAGGTGTCAATTGCCTGTTACATACTGTCGTTTCTCGGCCATCTGGTATACAAATATAAGAATAACTAGGATTCCCATGTAGTAATTGTACTTCATCTACTAAAGGATCATATTTAGATGTCCTCACGTTTCTCTTTAACAGTACAGGGCCAGGAGTTAATAACCAGCTTGGGGTAGAGCTTCCAGTAGGTGAACGTCGGGGATGTCGAAACATGCGTTCGTGTGGTGTTTCATTGGTTGCGGTGCATAATAGAGAACGTATAGAATGCAGTGCCACAGGTATAACTTGTTCCCAGTCTGTTGTATCCATTTTATTGGAATTTAGGCAAAGTTGCATTGTTCGCCATAGTGTTCCATTTAGACGTTCGACTTGACCGTTTCCTGCCGGATTATAGGGCGTGGTCCTACTTGTTGAAACTCCATATTTGTCAAGGAATAATTTAAGTTCATTTGACATAAATGCAGTCCCTCTATCAGTATGAATATAAGCAGGAGCGCCAAACAAGAAGAATAGGTCTCTTAGGGACTTTATAACAGTTTGTGCAGAAAGATCTTTGCATGCATAAGCAAAAGGAAATCGAGAATATTCATCAATTATTGTTAACATATATTTATTTGATGTCTTAGATGGTATTGACCCTTTCAAATCTATGTTTAATCGCTGAAATGGTTCTGTAGCTTTAATTAATTTGCCTTGGATTTTGGCATATCTTGGTTTAATTTGCGAACAAATTGGACAAGACGCAGTCATTGTTTTTACATTTTCAAGAGAATAAGGAAGATTTTTAGATCTTATCCAATGCATCATTCGAACGATCCCAGGATGACACAATAAGTTATGTAAATCTCCGAGTCTGTTAGGATTAAGAGAAGCAGATATTCGTGATAATGCATCAGCGGCAGCGTTTTATTTACCTGGTCTATACATAATATCATATGTGTAGCAGGAGAGATTTATCCGCCATCTTTCAATTTTTTCATTTAATTAAAACATTCAATTGCATTGTGATCGAGCGGTGTACGAGACTGAATAAGAGGATGTATCTTTTCAGAAAAATTGGGTACCCATCTTGAATAATGCGCAAACATTCCAAGGGCTCGTTTAAGGGAAGATGCGTCGTTTGGAACAGCTAGATCCATCAACGGTTTCAAACGATCTTCGTCAGGTTTTATGCAATTGTTTTGAATGGTGTACCCCAATAAACTTATCCGTTGGCTTACAAAAATGCACTTCTCTTTATTCAAAGTTAATTCATACTTGTCAACGGCATCCATGAATTTTTTTAAATTTTGATCGTGTTCTTCTTTTGTTTTTCCGCAAACTGTGCCGTCATCTAAATAAGCAAACGTCCCATTTAAACTCTCAGTTTCAATTACATATTGTAAAGTTCTTTGAAAAGTGGCAACACCATTTGTCACGCCAAAGGGTATTCGAGTAAACTGATATAGTTTACTACAAGCTTCAAATGCTGTCATCGGTTTTTCTTTTAACAGAATAGGTACTTGATGATACGTAGATTTTAAATCTATTTGACTAAAAAAGTTGTATTTGGATACTTTAGAAATAATTATGTCTATCTTTGGCAAAGGATATGCGTTAAGCTCTGTATAGCGATTGATGGTACGTGAATAATCAACAACTAGACGTTTTCTATGAGATTTCCCTCCTGTAATTAGAACTTAAGCACGCCATGGAGAAATGCTTGGTTCAATAACACCACCAATGTAACAATTTTGTAATTTCTAATTTTATAAAATTCTCATCTGCTTCTGAAAATATTTTTGACTTAGTTGAGATTGGCTTTATATCCGTTGATAAGTGTGTAAATATGGAAGCTGGAGGTAAGGAAGCTTGCATTACATTGCATATACGTAAGGGTTCTCTGTTACCTCCGAACCCCATTTCTACTGAGTGATGATTTTTAAGTAAATCGTGGCCTATAATAATATCTGCGTATAAATTATTCACGACTAGTAATGGGTGTTGCTTGTAAATATGTTTATCAAGTTTGATTGTCACATGACATAGACCGTTTACGAAAGAGACGTGACTTAGAGAGGCCAGATTAATAGTTTGGTTGATAACTTTTTTCTTTAGTTTCATAATGTGAACTAGTTTTTCATCAATGAAACTAACTCAACTGCCCGTATCAATAAGGGCATCGGCACGCATGTCATTTATAAGGACGGAGACAGTAGCTTTTCGAAGACTCGCTGGAGAAGCGGCAGAGATATCTTCTACACCTCTGTTATTGGTTGAGCTAGTATCAGAAGAAATAAAATTAAGAAGTGGTCTGCGAGATCGACAAACATTCGCAAAATGACTCTTTTTATTACAAAACTGACATTTAGCGTTAAAAGCTGGACATTTATCTCTTTTGTGTCGGGAATTACCACCGCAAAAGAAACATCGCCATCTACCATGTTGAAAAGAAGCTGCCATAGGGTTCGATGTTGTTGGTTCTATTGTTACCTTTTACTCCTTAGATACAGTATTTTCTTTAGATTCTAGATTACTTGTCAATGACAATTGACCATAGTACATAACACATATTGTACATGATGCCGAAGTTACCGCTTGCATTGAGACATTGCCTCGCTAAGTGAGGTCTAATAGTTAAAGTTTCAAAAGAGCTGCTTAACATAATCTCTTCTCTCTTTCATAATAAAACTAAACGCACTAGAACTCGAAATCATAATTTTAAAATATTCTCTAACTTGGCACAAACAAAGAAGTTAACTATTATTATATTTATCATACTATGAAGCAGTTAAACGGTCTGCAAACCAGTGTATTTCCTTTCTTTTAAACACAACAAGAAGACACATTTGAGCGGGTTGCCGTAATGGCGTGCCGGTGATAGATTGTGCAGACTTTAGTAGACTTGCTGATTATGGATAGTGCTACATCACTGTTATATTCTACAATAACATGTTTGAGCTCCAAAAATGGTAGGGTAATAATTATATACTGCAAGAAATTTTTACCTTTCCTGACTTAAGTAGTACTGATTATTTCCTGTTGGAGATTTTTATAATCTAGCAACATCTGTAGGAAAAACCATAGATAAAAAATAAATAATAAAAAGATTATAACTACAAATGGCCGAAAAGCTTAGGTGGTTAGTTTGTGTAGAAGTATTTCACGTTGATATAAAAACTATAGTCATTAATAGTGCATGTTATTTGTTTTTAAATATCCCTTTCTCTTAACTACGTGTAAAATGAATGAGTAAGGGTTTACGAATTGTCATAATTCAAGAAATAGTTCTAAAAGTTAACCTAATTTGTAGGATTAAAAATGGAGCTTCCTCAACCACCACAGGGTACGCCACTCAGACAAGTGTTTTAATTATTCGTAAATGAACGAAATCCTGTGTTGTGGAGATATATTTTACTTATATTTATATTATAGATCAAGATCTACGCAACATCATCGACAAACTAGCGCAGTTTGTCGCCAGAAATGGGCCGGAGTTCGAGAAGATGACGAAGAACAAACAAAAGAATAACCCGAAATTCAGCTTCCTCTACGGCGGGGAATATTTTAACTACTACCAGTACAAAGTCACGACAGAACAAGCAAGTAAGCATAAAATGATGGCGGAAGAATTTGAACTATTCGATAATGACTGATTGCAATAATGATATTGTTGTTACAACCATTTTAAGTGAACCTCCGCTGTTTATAGTTCTAAAGCAATCCGTCGGTGGCCAGCCGGCTCCCGCTCCACCTGGGGCTTATATGGCACAGAACAGGCAATATGTAATGCCCCAACAGGCCGGCGCTACGCCTGCTCAGCTCGGTCTGGCAGCCTCTATGTCTTCGGCTCCCGCACTGCAGCAGTGGCTCGCGGTCAACTCCACTCCAAGCAACACCTCGCAGCACTCACTTGACATGGATAACATCACGACACAGATCAACATGTTAAAAGAACAAATCACCCAGTCTGAGAGTAATCTCAATGCACAACATACGGTTAGCTTAATTTTACTCATTTTATGTAATATATACTTCAATAAATCCTTTTTTTAGTGCATAATTATGTTGTGATTATATCATTAGTATACAATTAAATAATCATACTCAAACTCTCTGTTGTAACTTTTGATAAGATGTATGTTTAATTTTATAATTACAGTTTTATCTTTTTATTGGTATTAACTTTCCATACAACAATATTTCTTGTATGTAGTCCTATGAATATATAGTTTGTATTACAAATTAATTTTAATTAATGTATGATTATAATTCTATACAAATATGTTACTTTAAATATTCTAAAACAGCTATACTCAACCGGGCCTACCTAATAATATTTTATTTTAAATTTTCTGCCTATCAGTAAAACTATGAGCCAGCTGAGTAAATTAAATAGATCCCAGATAACCCGACTGCAATGTCTTCCTTATGATATTATATAAAGCTTGCTTTATTGAGCAACCATTTTTCGCTACATTAATATGTTGTTAATTTGAAATTATTATTTGATTTAGATAATAAAAAAAATGGAGTACCACTGTTCTAAAGTATAGTGCTTTTTATATAAGAAATGTTATTGCATTATAGAGTGTTCTTAATTATTTCAAAAGTATTAACTAAATAACATTTTTTCCCTTATATGTTAGCTTTCTATCATAATTTCACCTGGTATTAAGTGATGAGGTAATTACTGCTGAAACATCAATAGGCAACAAATTTTAAGGATTCTTGAGCTCATGTTGAATATAAAATGTTAACTGAGAACAAATTAATTTTTCGTTTTCTTATCAGAAAATAAATGGATTAGTAGAAAATATGTCAATAATGGCATTTTGTAGGTAACATGATGCATTAATTTAAAATATAAGAATAATATTAATTAAAAAAAATACATTAAATATGATCATTATCGTAGAGTTAATTACATTTATAATGAAAAAGCAGTGGTATTACAATCGTAATAATGAATAAACATAGCATTTAATCCCTTGAGAAATTAGTAGCTCTATTGAAAAAACTCATTGTAATTGTTAGTAAGATAGATTTTTGATAGATTTAATACAAATTGAATATTTTTTTGAAAATAGATTAGGTTGTTTCTATAACTAAGTTCATTAATCATAAAATGTTCTATATTTGTTGTATATGAGTTCATTTCGAATATCTATAGTGTAATAAGATAATATCACAGATTTCAAAACTGTTCAAATACAAGATAAGTTTATTTCGGTTCTCAGCAGAATTATATGATATATTGAAATAATTTACAAGTTACAACATGTTTACAAAATATAAAGAAGGTTACAAATTTTTAAAAGTATGAAGATAATAGTTGTAAGTTTAATTGTAGGTACTGATACAACAACAGCAAGCCAAAATCAACGAGCTGGTGAGCAAGGCTCAAACTGAGACTATACAACTGATGGCAGAGGAAAACAATATCAACCTTGTGGAGCTTGACACTATTTTGCAGCCAATTATTGATACATGTACTAAAGACAGTATCTCTGCAGGTATGGAATTATATCTTTGCAGTAATCTACCCATGCCTTTCCACCCATTTTCTAAGTACCATCTCAAAATATTTCTCTATGGCTTACATGGATAATATATCGAAAAATCAATGATAAATATTCATTCCTTAACTACTTGTATTTGAAGTTATACCTTTTTTGGCCTATCATGATAAATTATTGAATGTTCATTTTTAGCTTCAATTATTGAATATTTTAGCCAGCATTAATTATTAAACAGTTTCCTTTAAAGTAATGTATTAAAAAAATGTCAATCTTTAAATACACAATTTGTGTAAAATTATTGAA
>JACEII010000019.1:2381203-2394163 GCA_014332785.1 Antheraea mylitta
AGAAAACAGGTATGAAAACTAACTACAGAATAAATTTTAATTATTTTTTTGTTTGTGGTATAATATTATGTATCTGGAATTATTGTGACACATTCTTAAAGTTCATTTGATATTTTTCTATACCTTTGTTTTCTTGTATATCCGTTTATCAATTACACATTATCAATTCGGTGTCTATGATGCTATTATTCCTAATTACAGTGCACGCAAAAACGCTGAAGATCTCAAGAAAAATTTGGAAAATGTGGTGGTTCCAATGTTTTGCAATGCCAGTATAGGTAACATATTTATAATAATGCCCTCGAGTTAGGTCTGTCTTGATTGTTGATTGTGTACTCTCATCTTCAATTCAATGCATCTCTAGTATATCATCGCCTGGTCTGCTGAAGTCAGGTAACTTGCTTAGTGTCATCTCGGCTTGTATGACAACTTTTTAATTCTTTGACTGTTTCAGCCGTTACGGAGGAACAGGAGGCTAAGTTAAACAAGCTGCTACGTCTATGGGAGTCCAAGTCCAACTATTTCGATACATCTGTTATTGAGAAAATGAAGAGTCCCACCATCTCCTATCAGGAATATCAGAGTAATCTGATATCGCAACACTCCAATTTAGTCGAACATTTAACACAACAGACTAAATCAACTTTCGAAAAGTATGTGCACAGGTGTTAATATAAGTAAACATTTAATTTTTCAGCTAATAATTAATTTTTAATTAACATTTACAGTTATCAAAGTCAACATCAAGCATTTCTAAGTCACACAATGCAGCAAATACAACAATTAGAAATGCAGAAACACGCTTTTGACATGCAAAATACCCATGATGATAAAGATAATAATATGCAGCAGCAAAATTTTCATAACAACTTCAACGATCAAGGCTTTCCACAGATGGTTGGATACGATCAAAATTTCAATTCAAACTGTCAATATGGTAGCGAAAGTGGTGATAACTATGCTTCCAATAACAGTATAAGCGGGAATGAAAACAGTTATGACAGTCAAACATTTGATCACATTACGAAGTCAAGGAACGACATACCCGAAGAGCTGGATCTGTCAAATCTCGTGAATATAAATTTCTCTAAACCACCTCCTGGTTTTAAACCTAACGATAACTCTGCTCTGTTGGCATTCCAAAATGGTTTACCAGACTTAAGTAAACCGCCACCTGGATTCCCACCATTTATAGAATTTAATAATGAAGATTTGATGCCATCAGTACCATATTTTGAGTTACCAGCTGGTTTGATGGTTCCACTTATTATGGTAATTACTTTCAAATTATTTTTAATCTCATAGGTTAATAAGAAAAAAATTATTTTGTACTTAGATAAAATCAAATAAACTATAATTACACAACAGTAGTAGTAATATAGTAATATCTCTTAAAGATAGCTTCTTTGTTGATTACTCCGGTGAATCTGTTAAGACCTTGCTAAGTCAATAGTGTAGTCAGTTTGAGAAAAAAAAAGCTTCTTTGTTGCTCTTTGTATTCGGTCTGATGTCTACAATAGAACTTAAGTTATTTTATGTTGATTAGTACTGAACGGTAAATGTAACATACTGTCACATTAATCTTAAATAAATATATAAATGTTTCATCAAAATATTTTTTTTGTCATATTTTTTTTAAATTGACATTTTGTCATGACATTTACATGACTTCTGTAATGAAGGTTCTCGAGATCAGAAACAGACTCTCCCTTTTTGTTGTCCTTCCTCCTTATATTCCCAGCCCTACTAACCTTACGTGTATCTTAGCTTTAGTGAATAACAACCCTTTAATTTTACATGTATTGTCATTATTTATTAAAATTAACAAAATTAAACTTTAATCAGATCGTCTATTTCTTAATCAAAACATATCTAAGCTTGCCTTTACGTATATCTGTGGAAAACAATAACTCGGTCTCAATACAAAATTAATTATATTCGTTTTTGAATTATTCTACTATACTCGGTTCCCTTTCGTTTATGACACTATCTGGCACATTCGGCGCACACTCTGTACCTACAATCTACATGACATTGGCGGAATTGTGTATTACTTGGTGCCATAAATTAAAGAAGAAGAAGACATTTTCTAGCTTTTATGTTACACTCATGAAATTTTATACATACCACTTAGCTCATATAGAAAAATATATCGTTACTTAACCTAGACACACTGAAATTTCTCTGTAGGATAGTTTAACTTTAGGTTTAACCTATTAAATAAATCAAATTTAAGTTTGTTAAGTAATCTGTCTGTTACAGCTGGAAGATGATAAATATAAGCCATTGGATCCAGCAAGGATTCGGTTACCACCTCCGGCTCCACCTAATGATAGACTGTTAGCCGCAGTTGATGCATTCTACGCATCACCAAATCATGAACGTCCCAGAGACAAGTATGATTTTATTTTTCTTTTAAAGTATTATTCAATAGAAAATAAACTTAATAAAATACCAAACTATTTCAGTGAGGGTTGGGAAAAATTGGGCCTGTATGAATACTATAAGGCTAAAAATGCTGCCAGAAAACTGAAGGAAGAGGCGATAGCACAAGGTTACAGACCAAAATCTAAATCACCCAGCCCTATACCAAAAGACTTACAGAAGCAACCGACCCCACCTGGAAGAAGATATAGGTAACATTAAGTTTCCAATTACAAGTTAACTTTACTAATCACAAATTATTATTTGATTAAGTCATTAATATGATTAATTTAAGACATTGCTACATTTTTATGAAACATTTGAAATCTATTTTTTTTTTTGGTACTAACTACGCTATTGCCCTTGCAAGGTCTTTACAGCTTCACCGGACTACTAAGGCGAGCGCGTATGGCACTTAAATCTCACTAAGAAAACATAGCTTACAATTCTGCTTGCATTATTTATCAACCTTTACATGTACTTCGACTGTTGAGAGAACTAAACTAATCACAAATTATTATTGAATTATGCCATTAAGATTATTAATTTAAGACATATATATTACATTGTTATGAAATATTCGAAATCTAATAATATAATTTATTTAATAAGCAATCTAACAAAAAAAAAAACTTACAACGGTATGTAACTAGGTAATCAGCATCGAATAAGGTCCTAATTTTTTACCTTAATTAATATAAATGTTGACAAGTAAATTTTACTTTTTTTTTTTCGATCTGACTTCGCTATTGTCCCACCAAGGTCTTAACAGCTTCACCGGACTACATAAATTTTACTGTTAGTGGTTGTGTAGTGGGTAATCATATTATCATTTTTTTTTTACATTTTACTTAGGGTACAACCCCATACTATTATATGTTTTATTTTTAGGCAAAATAGAAATATCGACATTCGGTATTCAATCAATATTTTGCATACTATAGAATCGATTTCAAAATATCAATGTTTCGAATAACTATAGCAAGTATCTTTGAGATTACATTTGAAATTTAGATAATTTTGTATGTGATTGTTTTATTTTCTTTACTCAAATCATAACATCAAATATAAATACAGTCAAATACTAAAATAATAATATTTATATTATGTATAAATTATATTTATATTAATAAATAATAATACAATAAAGTTATTTTTAACTCCATGGTGAAATTTACAGCATTTGGTACAGCTTTGTTAATGCCATACAGTAGGATAGTTAGATTTTAATAATAATAAGCCAATCATGTGTATTTACACATGTTACAAATATTTTTAGATCGAGGAGTAAAACACCAGAAAAGCGTTCACCCGTTAAGTCGCGTTCGCGTTCTCCATCACCTAGGAAAAAGACATCTTTATGGAGGAGAGATCGAGAGAGAGAAAGTACACATTTTTTTAATAATATTTGCATGTCTCTAAGTTACATTTTAACTATAGACATTTTCCAAAACACAGCGTTATATTATTGGTAAACTTTAAATTGATTCGTTAAAGTATTAAACCTTCTTATTTGTAACAATTACTGTTTAGGTATGTATGGTTTTCTTTCATATTTAAAAATTGGCATTTATTTTTATGTTATACATACAATATTTTTTCACATAATATTATATAATCAGTTTCCCTAATAGGCAGGTTAACATAACAGTTGTCTTATTTATAGAGGATGGAATTAGACCAAAGGTTCCCAAAGTGTGCGGCACCCTGTAGTAGCATACAATGTAAAAAGGGGCGCCGAGAGGTTACTCCTACTAACCTTTACTTTGTTATTCATGAGACATTGCCAGCCATTAAATTCCCGGCATACAGAGATCCATATTGTGAATGTTTTAATATTTGTACATATCTAACTAGTATCATTGTTACCGTGACAAAATATACCAAACTTGAAAGTGCGCCACTGACTGAAAAGGTCTGGGAACTCTTGAATTAGACTATTTGTAAAGAATTTCATCATAATTTTCATAATCTCACACTTTTATCACTTTCCAGTGATAGAGGTAAACATCGAACAAATCTAAGCAATCAAGTCTCGGTTACAAATGTTTGTAATTATCAGTGACATAAGTTTTTCACATATCCAGGTTTCACTGTTAAAATACAACTAGTGTTTGTTTTAGATCGTCGAAGGTCAAGGTCGAAGTCTAGATCTCGGTCGCGCAGCAGGTCACGGGAACGTGAACGTCACAGGGAATCGCCAAGATCGCGTCGCGTGGAACGTTCTAGATCACCCACGCCGCCTAGTTTTCTGTAAGTAATTTTATTACAACTTAATTATAAGGAGGGCTAAACAATTAGTTGAAACTTCGACCATAGAAAAAAAAATCATTTTACATTTTTTTTTATTGACAACCCTTAACAAAACAAAAAAGAAAAATATATAGAACTAGTTTCTCTCCACGACGAAAAGGTACTTTGGGTTTAGTGCTAACGTGCAGCAGAAGATCTGAATAGGAAAATAACATGATTTTGAAACATTCTTCATTGGTGCTCCGCTCCTATTGGTCTTAACATGATGATATATAGCTTTCCTCCATAAATGAGCTATCTAACACTGAATTTTACAGATTTAACCATTAGTTCTTGAAATTAGCTCTATCAACAAAACAAACCCTCCAGCTTTATATTAGTATAGATATTAATATTTATATAAGAATATTTTTAAGGTCCTGTTTTTCTTTATGGACAATATCCGTGAATTTGTAGATTTATGTTTAATGTTGTAGTTGTCAGAACATTAGAATTTGTCACAGCATCTTGACTGAACCCTGTTCGGGTGAAGCTAAAATGCTGTATGACATGGTAACTTCATCAGTGACTCTCATTATGGAGATAGAAAAATTGGGGAATAACGGGGATGATATGTTTGGTGAAACAAAAGCCTATGAAAAAAAAATGTTTGATGTTTTGAGGTTACTAGTAACTTTTGTCTTTGGGAGTTTTTGACGGGATTTTGGTCTGTCATGTAGTGGTTTTATATTTTATTCATAATCTTGTATTATTTGACTCTATATTGTGTAAATTTGGTGGTGTTTTACATTATATAGTTAGTTTATTGTGCATAAGTGAAGTGAATGGAAAATAATAGAGCATGAAATTCTGAGAGATATAAAATCCACTACATGAGAGACTGAAATCCCGCCAAAAACTCATATATAGAAATGTTCGTACGACGCTTGTGATATTATTGACTATGTGACAATGGCAGTAATCATCGGAAAGATTGATTGCTAAAAATAAAGTAAAAACTTTTTGACTATGAGTCATCTCCTGTCATGTTCCACATATGAAATAACGCATGTCGTTTTTACAGCGGCGGTGCTTACCCCAGCACATCTAGTGGTTTAGATCCCAGTAACAAAGGTCATCAGTTATTACAAAAGATGGGCTGGAGCGCAGGCGGCTTAGGTGCCTCAGGGCAAGGCATAGCGGAACCTATCAGTGGTGGCATAGTTCGGGATAAACAAGATCAATATAAAGGTAAAAATGTATTTTGAAATAAATTAAAAAAATCTACAAATCACTGTAATCATGTTGTTTTACAGCAGAATTCAATTTTTTTGTTTCTAATTTTTCAAGCATAACCATCAATGCCATTACGTTTCTTTATTTGAAATATTGGTTTTTATTTTTTTTACTAAATTAGATGTTCATTTTTATAGGTATTGGAGTAAACCTAAATGATCCTTACGAGAACTTCAGAAAGAACAAAGGTGCAGCATTTATAACAAGAATGAAGGAGAGAGCATTAGAGAGATCATCATGATCACAAATGAATTAAGACTTACTGTAAATGTGTATAATTGCAAATGTGTGGTTGAATGATTTATTTTATCTAAATCATATTAAAAATATAATTATATTAATTTAAAATTATTTTTTATTCCTTTACATTTTTTACAATGTTCCATGTTGAAATAAAACCCATAGGCTTATGTACTTAATATCATTTATTTTTAGAGTTTGTACATATAGTGTTACATTAAATAATTCCTAAGCGTCATGACCTGATCTTCAAGGATGATGATATACTTATTTCCCTATAGTTGAAAATACCACAGTATAAGAAAATTATAAACTTATAAAAATATTAGATAGAAGAAGCATATTTATGATACACAGTATCAGAACTTTCAGTTTTTTTATATACTATAGTTCAAAGTCATCTTCATAATTATCCTTGAATTCAGCCAGTTTGTTTAAGCTTTCAGTATAATCTCCAGCTTCTAAACCCTCAGTCTGAAATTTGCTTAATTTGGAGAATTTAATTCTACTCACTTCACGATGCAGCTTTTCAAGCATATCAGCCAGAAAATTACCATTATGGTAACCTGCTATAACAGGACAACTTTGAACTTGTTCATTGTTATTATCACTAGTTAAAAATCCGTATTTATTAAGCTTCTCGGAAAATATCTTTGGAAATGGTGTTTTTACCTCCAGAGGCTTTTCACATATCGTCACATTTGTAGCCGACAGGAAATTATTAGCTTGAAAATATAATTCAAACATTTCTTTCACATTACTGCATCTGTAAGCTGGTATGTTCATTTGGGCTTTTGCTTTGTTTGGTGGAGCCTTTAAATAGTTTTCTGGTATTCCTCGTACTGTTATAAGTTGAAAAATTTTATCTGTGGCAATCTTGCAACTGGGAGTAATTGGTGTATAAATAGGTTTAGTAGTTTTATTTAAATAATCTATTAGATACTCATTTTCATCAAATGTGAGTGGAATTTGTAATGATGCTGCAGCCATTCTTCTTCCGTAACCTGTCATATCAGTACATATATCAGACATAGTGAAAAAGTTACTTTTGTGTCTATATTTTTGGCTCAATGTGTCCATCGCTACAGCCAAGAGACTAGAGGAGTGATAATAAATTTCTGGATTGTAATTAATATATTCAAATATTCTAGCATTGCCTGGTTTTCTCCATCCCTTCTCTCCAGTACATAAGGGTACAAATAAAGTGACATGCTCTGATAGTTCTTGTAAAGACAAAGCTAAGTTAACTAATCTGAAAGAATCTTTTAAATTTGATATATCTCTCTCTTCTTGCGTGTTTGGATTATTGTCAGTAAAGTGTGAAGCTATGATTGGATAACAGATTATAGGTTTCTTGTACTCATCAGCTAAATTCTCAATACAACCAAGTGCTAATCCTGCAAACCCATTTGTACTATCAAAATTAATTTGGAATCCTTGCATACTATCACACTCTTCAACATACTTTCTTATATTATCATTAAATGTTTCTCCAAAATCCGAATTCCATAATCCCTTGCCAGTGTTGAAGACGTCAAAACCTTCCTATAATAAAAATTATATTTCTCAAAAAATATTTCACATCTGTAAAGACTCATCATTATAAAATAAAGTTAAAGATTATAATACATTTTTTTCAATATGTTTAATTTTGGAATAGTAATAAAAAAGTTATTCAAAAAACATTGGCTAAATGAGTGACCATAAGATGTTTTTTATTTCAGCATGTTAGTAAGATGTTTTTTATTTCAGCATGTTAGTGTTAACAATGTCAGATGAGATCTGAGGTCACACTTGTATTCAGGCACAAGATTATTATTGTAAGGAATATGTGATCATACATTGAATTATATTACACAAGTATAATGGTATAAAATATTATTTCAGGATAAAATGTAGCCTATTAGTCCAGCTTCTCAATGGGGTCTACTATCTGAAAACAACTAGTCAAAATACTTACATTTTTATCACCATGTTGATATTCTTTCACAATATTAACAGTTCTGGAATGAAATCTAGGATATAAATAGTCAGTCCATGTATTAACATTTTGTTGAAAATTATATTTTTTGTTGTCTAAAACTGTATTGGATGCTTGTTCTGAATCAATGTCTTCAAGATATTCATTTTTATTAGCAACTGGCTCTTCTATTTTCTCAATTGTATCCCACGTTATATGGTTCTCTTTATTTTCTTCGGAGAGTCCGCCGCTTTCAGGTAATGTTTTCAACGAACCTTTTAGGTCTGCTAAAAGTAGTCGCGGCATATAGGTGATGTCATTAGTTGTTGTCCGACCTTCACGATATAGAATATCATGATTAATTTCAGTCTTTACAGTACCAGTATAATCAAAACTCAGTTCTTGTATGTTCCAAAAATGTGCACCAATATAATTTGAGTAATGTCCGAATTGGAGAGTCAATATTTCACGCGTCGACATACTTGACACTGATTGTAAATATTCAGATATAATTAGTTAGATGCAAACCATGTTTTCAAGCATACTTCAATTATTTATTGTATATATAGGTAATATGTATCTGTTATTATTAGAATTTTTAGGTTATAGATACTTTGTCAAAATTATGTTTATACTTTTGACAGTTAAATAAGAAGAGTGCGTTTTTTCGCTAAAGATTTTTAGATTATTGCTACTTTTGCCTAGCATTTTACTATTAACTGTATCTATTGTTTATATATATATTTTTTTATAAATAAACTTATTCATTTCATTACATTGGAGAAAAATGTTGCTATAATTAAAACGCCCTAAACATTGCGAATTTAATTTTATAAGGACTACGTGAAATAATAACGGCCAGTTACGAAAAACGAACACTAACAATTGATGATAATCATGTTGATATGCAAGATAAAATTATTTGATAACCAAAAGTTGAATAGACATTGTGAACAATTCTAAACTGATTCGGCGAAGAGTTCACAAAATTCACATAGACTTCTGCGTTTTTGCCTAAGGTAAACCTTTATTTTAACTTTACTTTGTAGACGTCATTTAAAAAGTCGGTAGATTTTGAAAAATACATAATTTTTAAAAAATCCGCCGCAAGTCGCTAAATGTTTCATAATATTTCATGGTAAAAATACTATATTGCGAATATATAATAACATTTTACTGTCATAAAATGAACTAAAGGCTTTAGTTGGATTAATTATAAAAACTTTTAGTCACTTTGTAACTTTTCTTGTTGTTTTCATTCTAGTCGACCCAGAGATCAAACGTCATTCAGGTAGGAAAATTCCAAAAATAACTCAGCAATACATGTTGTTACTAGTAATTATAATTAAATTAGTACCAAATTACTCAAATATTTCCAATAATCAATTAGTCGCAAATTTCTATTGTCGCTAGATTGAAAAAAAAATCGTTAAATTTTCCCAAAATCCAACAGTCAATCCAAAGTCGCTAAAAGGGCAACGGTGCAAATTAGAAAATTTCAGAGTTGCCGCGTTACATGTTTAAATTTACCACGCCCGGCTGTCCTATACGACAGAGATATCTAACACATGTGGAACTCGGCAGTTTTACACTCATCACTTGATATTTCAAAACGGTTCTAAATTTTAAAATTCAAATTATTTTTAATTTCAATGTTTAAATCAAATCAATTTAGAATATAAATCGAAATGATTAAGACCAACTAAACACAAAAGAGATAATCATTTATTGTTAAAATAACCAAAAAGAACCCTATTTATATTTATTGTATCTAAAATGGAATTAATTTACTGAATGAAATATTTACACAGAGTCTTCAAAGATATTAGATACTATTTGTTTTAGATAAGAATTCCAAAATAATAGGTCAAAGACCTATAAAATTGCCGTTCTGCAGTACTGGCTATTTAAAAACAAAGTAATTGTTGTTTGGCTAAGAATTCTAATTTCCAATTAACACTTCAAACCAACGCATCACCTGTTATTGGTTTGTTCCCTTCTGTTCTGGGAAATTCCACCTAAGAAATGAACCTCGTGGTCGTCCGAAGATTTTGGTCGACAATGACGAATTAAAGGCGATTGTGGAAGCTGATGATACACAATCTACGGCTGAATTAGCAGCAGCTTTCGACGTTAGCGTCAAAACAATATTGGTCCATTTGCATCAAATTGGCAAGGTAAAAAAAGCTTGACAAATGGGTGCCCCACGAACTCAATGATCACCAGCGCGAAGTACGTGTCGAGACGTGCCTTGCACTGCTCAACAAATACACAAATTAAAGAATTTTGAGACGCATTGTTACCTGCGATAAAAATGGATTCTGTTTGATAACCGCAAGCGCTCAGCAAGTTGGTTGGATCCTGGTTCAGCACCTAAACGAAAACTTACCCCTAGAAGAGTGATGGTCACTGTTTGGTGGTCTAGCGCCGGTGTGATTCATCACAGCTTCTTACCAAACGGGGTGAGTATTACTGCAGATATGTACCGTGAAGAACTGAACACAATGATGGAGAAGCTGGCACATCTCCAACCAGCATTGGTCAATCGCTCGCCTCCGCTGCTCCTGCACAACAACGCGCGACCTCATACTGCACAACAGACGGTCACCAAGTTGCAAGAACTGGGGTTGGAAGTTCTCCGTCATCCGCTCTACTCACCAGACCTTGCGCCTACAGAATACTACTTTTTCCAGAATTTGAATAACTCCTTGGGGGGAAAAAAATTCTATACCTGAGTGGTAGTACAAAATGGCTTTGAAGAATTTGTTGCCTCCCGTTCAGCTGATATCTTTAAGGGAGGGCATCAATAAACTGCCACTGCGTCGGCAAAGATGCATTGATTGCATGGGTGATTACTTCCATTAATACATGAAAAAAAATCCTTTAAAATTTTTCATACAAAACGGCAATAATAGGTCTTTATTATTCAACGATGAAATTGTGATGGAATTCTCTTGGCTATGCCAACAAGTTATATTACTGCATGTGTTAAATATGAATTAACTAGCAGTTGATTTCTTTATACATAAATAAAAATATCAAATTTGGACAAATTCTAAAAAAATATGTCCACAAAACAAAAAAAAATTTTTCTTAAAAACTCGATATTTTTAAAAACGAATAAACATAAAAATCTCAGTATTTACCAGGAAAGACAATGATATTACAAATTATAATATCATTGAGGAAAGAGGGTTATTTTGAGATGTACTAGAACATTCACAGGCAGGGAGCCCTTGACTGCGTTGCTACAACACTATACGATCACCCCCAACACGTGTACGCTACACGCTTACACATGAAAGTGGAAGGGTTTACTTTTTTACCTTATCGAACTGAAAACCTCAATTATCCGATAATAAATATATGGAGTTGTTGAGGCGTGTATGCTTGGTACACATATACGTTTAAACAACTCATACAAACATGAATAGTTAGCTAAGATAGGTCGCGATTTTGAATGCAACAGCCAAGCCGAGCTGTGCCGTGCACCCTTGAGCTGGTTGCCAAAATAAAATTTGGCGAGTGCCTTAAGCGCTCGCCTTAGTAGTCCGGTGAAGCTGTTAAGACCTCTCTGAGTCAATAGCGTAGCATATCGAAAAAAAAAATCCCAACCGCCCGACTTGGCGTGGAATGCCTCATGCATTATTCGGGGTTGAATCACTTTTAAGTATTTCAGGTATTATTTTTAAATATTTCAAATAAAACTTATATTAATGTAGGTATGTACTCCTTTATTTTTATACAAAATGTTATTAAAAATCGTTTTACTAAGTATTCTAACACAGGTAAAACTAAAACAAGACTAAGACTACAATTACTCTCTAAGCCCTTACAAACTTGATGTTGAAATACTGGCAGTGGAAAAATACATTAACAATTTTATTATACACAATTACAACTAACATTTAAGTAATATTTAATTTTAAAAGGCGACTTGCCCTCACAATTATAAAAGCATTTTTTGAACATTTGGAAATCAGTAGAAAGTCGATAATTAAATTTTTGTTTTGAGCATAACAAATCTAACTTCAGTCGACCTTTTTTAATGATCTTTATCTTACTCGATATTTCTTCATCCCGCACCAATGTGGGTTAATTGGATTAAGTTTCTTAAGCGTAATTTTGTATTTTTTTTTTTTTTACTATTATTATATTCATTAATTCTCATCTTATATGTTGTTGACATGTTTTGAAACGAAATAACTGATTAATTTTTCATTTTGAAAACAATCTACTAACAGTACAACTATGACAGTAAAAGTCAATGCAATATATTTGAAAATTTTCGATACTGCTTACCTACTATTCTCTTTTTTGTTATATTTTTACAATGGTTCAAAGCATCGAAAAATTACAATATTCAAGCTCGAAAAACTACTTATTTAATAGCGTTCTTGATGTTAACTATAATTATTGACCATAAGTAAAATTTACCAATTTTTAAAGACTGTATCAAACACAAAAAAAAATTGAAACTATTTAATTTTACCATATGACGTATAACAATTCTACATGAGAAACTCTAATAAGCAAAATATTATTAAAAAATATGTATATTTTTATTCAGGGTTTACATGATAATAGTCTTTGATAAAGTCATAAATTAATTGTAACTGTACATATCCGTAATAACGCATATTCTGATACATAATATAACTTGTTTCAAATTGTGTTTTTCGAATGTCTCCTTTAATTATCACACAAATTTTTAAGAATCTACTATTTCATCCGAGTAAATTGTTGCTTATTTAGCATCGTGATAATGTTTCCCTACTAGTTCAGACTTATCTAACACAACTTTTTTA
>JACEII010000019.1:2394193-2444188 GCA_014332785.1 Antheraea mylitta
ACATACACACACCACAATAGTAAAGTTGAATGAAACACTTTCATGGAAAAATATTCCATATCATAGCACAATACTGAATAAACTTATTTATCGAATACAATATTCAACTTTGAACATTTAATTTCATCTTGAAAATACAATATAAGATGTTAATTTTACCGATCCACGTCTTCTTTGTAAATTGGATAGTCTTTCAAATTAATTTTATTATTTTTCTATTTGAGAAGCAAATCTAGACATGAAAGATTATTACGGCTATATTTACTTGAAAAATTCCAGGCGATTTTTTCATATTTCAAGAGTTAATTGTGTCCCCAACAGTATTATGGTAAGTTTTTTTATTCTTTCGTTATTTTATTTTTGGTAACCAATCCTCAACTAGATTATTACTTCCATTGTCGAATATGTAATGTATTACAGTTTCTTGAGATTATTTCAATGAATTAACAAAATGGTGGCCGTCTTGTTAGAACTTTACACGGAGTTTTTGTGGCAAGTTAGAATTCATGCTATGTGGTATTATTTCCGATTCACATCACTTATGCACAATAACCAATCTATATTACGTAAAGCACCACCATTACACAATATGGAGCTAAATAACACAAGATTATGGATAAAATGTAAAGACCACTACATGGCATTCCAAGATGCCGCCAAAAACTCCCTATTGTAAGTTTATGAATAAAAAATATTAAACCAGGATGGACTAAGATTTCACTAAAAATCAAACCAATGAGAATAAACTAAAAAGATCAATCAATACAGACATTTTTTTCAATTTGTCAACTTAAAGATTGTTTTGCATTTCTCATTATTAAACATTATAGCTATATTTTGTGAAATCCACATTTTTTTGTATTTAGTTTTAATAAACGACTTTTGAAACTGAATTATTACAGAAAAAATATTGTTTTATCAACATTTTTATTCGATTATATCTTCTCTATCGAGCTTTTACCGACAGTTTAAACTCCGCTAGAAGTATTATTATTCTGAATTATTATGACAATGTTGATCAGCAAATTGACACAACTTCGCATTGGAGTATGTCAAAAAGTCATAAAAAGCGAGATTCGATTTTTATATCACCTTAACCATTTATTCAGGTACATTTCCATTTTATTTCCTCGAACAAATGAATTGTTTTGCATTATTAATCCAATATTGATTATAACCTATACCAATATGACAACATTTACCATGTTACTTTAAATATATGTTTTAGGAGGAATTTTTATGACCAATTATTCAAGCATACTCCAGTATATTCTTATATTACATTCTCAACGAAATTAACGCTTAAATTAGCGAAAATTAGCTTAGTATAGAGAATTAAATCGTAATAATTATAACAGAGTTATTGTTTACCGCAAGTACGATATAGTTATATTTCTATTATTGTATGTAAATAGAATATTCATGTGACCATGAATTATTGATAGGAACATTGTCCTTAATTTTTTTTAAGCTGCCAGTGTCAACATGCACAGATAACATAACTATGATGCCAAAAAGTGATACACAGATAATATAGCACTTATTAGATTCATCGTTATAAATAGTATTATTTACATAGCAGCGGTGGGAAATTTATTTATCATACCCGCTATCATTGTTGCTACTAAATTGAGATTTTTTTAGTACTACAATAATTCTAATTTTAATATAGAATTAAATACATACTATTCGAGTGTTCCATACAAAAATATATCAAATTAGCAGCATCAATATATGTCTTTGTACTCACATATGGCTGATATTCAACCATTTAATAGCTAAGGTTCACTACATATAAAACTAATATACGGTATACGCTACTTAATATTATCTATTATACTTCTAACACATACACTACTACAACTAATGTATACTTAATCTAACATCAACTATATTACAGTGTAAGGATATGTAACAAGTGTCCAATTTTCGTATGAAGAAATTGTAAATACACTTATCTGGTACAGACTGATACCTCCTTAATATTATTTCACTACAATTAACACTTACACAATTCACAGCTAAATTATATAAATTCCGAAACGCAATCACTAAACAGAATTATTGGAACATCACTGGAAAGAATACACTTTTACACATGTGCCGTTTTATTTTAAAAACGAAGTAAATCCAATTTTAATCATAACATTTTTTTTTTGTATATACCAAGATTGAAGTTCAAATTTTACCGTTCATAGGTTTTTTTTTAAATGAAAACAATTAGGCGCGTTGAGCCCTTTTTAGATGAACAAAAATAATGAAACTCGCGTCATCATCACTGAACGCTTTCCATGAGCTGTATATATACAAGGTGACTGTTTAGACAGTAGTAATATTTCTGGAGGACATACTGTACTCGATTCTCGTTTTAAATCAAATTAAAAAATAATTGCTGAACATTTGACCTAATTATCTAGAAAAATACAAAAGATATACGCAATCCTCTACGCGTCTATGTTAAAGCACAGTGGCAATGACCGTCGGGTGATTTCATTTTGGAAGAAAACAAAAGGGTTTATTATTGCTCGTTTTATTATCGAAACTCCGGGTCCCCCTTGTAGTTTTTAGTACCGGTCATTTCATTTAGATTTATTATTTTATTTACACGTTTGTAGCCTTACTTGTAAAAGTTTTAGAACAAACTTTAACGTAGGTTTTCTTGGTTGTTTATTAGTATTTGTTTTAATATTATTGTTTTATATGTTAAATGTGACCATGAAGTGTCATATCCTAGAATACTGCGAGTGTCTAACTTTTCACCTGGTATACATATCTGTGCGTTATTAATATACATTATGTATAATATTTCAAGTAACATATTATGGAATTAGAATAATTCACAGTACAATTAATTTAATAATTCAAAACAGAACATAGTCAGTCTGTTGTATTGAGTTTTCCGTTCTGTCGGCAAACGAATACTACGTTTTTTTATTTTATGCTTTTCATATTGTAGAAACTTTGAAGGTTTTTAAAAATAACGTAAAATATTAGGAAGGAATAAAATTGGATTTAGCTGATTTTGAAATGTAAACGAGTCACTTATTGACCCCGACATAATTATATAATCACATTTGTTTATAAAGTCCGTTAATGAGGAATGAAGGGTTTGTTTTCTAGATGAGTGCGACTCTGTTAACGAGAGGCGTTTTCCGCCTGCTCGTATGCGTTTGCGTTCGCACCGGCTGATACACGTAGCTCGTTTTCGGCCTTTTCGTCGAGTGCGCTGTAAACACAAATATATATGAATACTGGCTGATACCCGCGATTTCATCGACGTTTCTTATCTTAACAATATATTTTATGGACAAAAGAAAAAATGGTTTAAGAATTTGAAAAAAAGTGTATATAGTTCACACTTAGTATTCTCATTAATTTTTAATGAAATACACTACGCATATAGCATACGCATATTTTCGTCATCATTATGTTACTTTTATAAAATTATATATGTTAATATATAATAATATGTTAATAATAAACAAAACAGATTAATTTAAAAAAATACGCGATAGTTACTAGGAGCAAATTTGCTGTAGATTTAAACGTTTCTCTATCGCTCTCCCTCTGTTTGTATATTTTTCGAATACATTAAGAATAATATACGATCTTATTCTCTGATCTATGTAAAACCTATATATACATTTATAGCTATATCTTTTTTGTTACACATTTTCGTTTCATAAAATCAAATTAACACCGTGCCAAAAAAAAAAATCATTTTTTTTAATATATCTGTTATAAAAAAGGCCTGTAAAGAAAAGGGGAACTTCTAACCCTCAAATCGAAGATACCTCGAAAAGTCAGTGGTCAGTGAAATACGACTAATTCTTGTTAAATTATGTTTCAATTAAGTATAGAAGCTGAACATAAAAATACTATCTAGACGTGATTCTCACATTTCTTTCCTAATTCCGAATAAAAATGGAGTTACATTATCTTATAAGTCCATATCTGCTATACTGGAGACAAAGAATCTTAAGGTACAAGATACAATAGCTCTGCCTGGTTTCGAAATCATTGCGTAAGACATAATTAGAAAATCAAATGTAATACATGTTGAATTGTAAAATAAGAATTTCTAAAATAAAACTAGAGTTTCAACAGTCATGCATATCATTCTTTATAGTAGCAATAAAAACCCCTACTTTATGGACTATGCTTAAAAATATTTTTATAGTTCAATAAAAACTTTGCTGCCATTTTGTTAAAATACTTTACTCATAATAGACTATATATAAACGACATATAAAATATAATATTTACTAATAATACTATATGTATTTTTAAAATGTCATATTAAAAGAGGCCTATCATTAAAGTCAGTAACATCAGGCAAATATCAATTTATTCGTTAAATATAATTTTAAATACAAGTATTTATATGTGGAATACACAGAATGAGCAAAAAATTAGTAACCAAAGATTGTTTTAGATATAATAGTTGGAGTAAAAATACATAAAAGAATCAGCAACAGAATACATTGATGAAAATATTTTTTCTAAATTTGGTGAATAGGTACATTTATTGCTATATATGTAATTGATCACATATGGTAATTATCAAGAAACTTCTCAACCACTTGACAGATCGAAATCAAATTCAGTAATCTTTAATTTTGTTCTGGACAGTGAAAAATTCTATATTTTACTAGAAAATAAATTCAATACCAAAAGCAAGGAAAACATACAATAAACTCATAGATTTCTCTGTCAGAACGCATATCACTTGAAAACTATTTAACCTATTAGAATTTAGTTTTCCCTTAAATATAGCTCTTAATACAGGCAACGCTCTAGGCTTAAATACCATTACGATTTTCTGTAGGGATTAAGATGAAACTGTTAAGACCTTGCTAGGTCAATAACGTAGTCAGATCGAAAAAAATAGCATTGATGATAAAATTAGTTCACAAGAAAGAAGAAGACAATATTTTCATGTACGGTTATATATACACAAAAAAAAATTGAGAATGTGAGGCACTATTGATATTTATTTTTGTTCAGTGAGTTGATCTCAAATATATGGAGACATTAAAAAGTAGACGCTAACTACCATTTCTCATGTACACATTATATTTTAATTATTGATTTGAGTCGTCATATTTCGATTGCTGACATGCATATAACAAGGTTGGAATATAACGTTATAATTTGTAGTAATTTTATTTTGTTGTTATAGTTATCGAAAAAGAAACACAGTACTTACTGAGAAAATCGTCATCAGTAACAGACATATGAAACTTTAATGGTCTTGCAACGCCTAAGTCGATTTCTTCATATGAATGTTCTAAGACCTGAAAAGACAAATATTTTTAGCATGTGAATTTAAAAAAATCATTTGGTTACGGCTTTTTCCATACAAATGAAAAGGCAAAGGTACACGGAACAAGCAGCGAAATCAGACGTTATTTTAATAATATATCCTTTTTATTGTCACATCAGTTTGTAAGAGACAGCAAGGATATAGGCATCTTCCCTAAGAGGAATGTTTGTTCATATTCGTGGAGACCTCTTAATGATTTTTTGTTGCTTATTTTCCATAGCAATTCTTGTATACTTAAGTGCTGTTAGTCTTTCTATAAACTAAATAAACAACATAATAACCATGTCAGCCCAAGACGTATTGGCAATTTCAAACTCCCAGAAATCCACTGTTCTATATTTGTGTCGTTACATTTACCAAGATCTTCCAATTTTTATCCATTTAAATAATGAAGATCATAAAAAAAAACTAAAAACCTTCGAACTGCAAAATTTAAATTTATTAGTTTAAGTTTTATCTAGGTTTTTTAGTAGAAATACTTACTTCAATATCACTAACTTCTTCACTAGATTCGACGTCAGTGATATACGATGTTAGCGATGATGGTCCTGTTGCTAGTAGCCGATAGGTGCCACCCACCATTCCGGTACCTTCTATTACTTCCTCTACCTCCAGCTCTTGGTCTGAAACTTCCTGCACAAACAAAACAATTCTTTTTTAATTTTTGTTCAATTTGTAGGTTAGTATTTGATCACAGTATTGCTTTATGTTAAATGATGTGGTCTAAGTTAGTAATATATCAAACCTACATGGACCAGCCCTCAAGTGCAGCTATCGGGAGTAATGTATAGGCGAATATTAGAAAAAAATCCTAAATTTATCGATATCTTCTTTAATCGTAAGCTTTATTATACGATTCGAATCTACGTCCATTGATGTGGTGTTGGAACACGATACTACTGAGCTATAATCGCCTTAAAATATGGTATACGCGAAGTCACAAAATGGTTTTTTTTTTTAACTCACTACTCTATTGACCTAGCAATGTTTTAACAGCTTCACCGGACTACTAAGGCGATTGCGTGGGGCACTCAGCCGATTTTATTTGGGCAACTAGCTCAAGGGTGCACGGCACAGCACGGCTTGGCATGTTGCCTGATACATGCAATTCGCGACCTATCTGAGCTAACCTAAGCTACATATTCCTGTTTATATGAGTTATTGAAACATATATGTGTGTGTACCAAGCATACATACCTCAACAACTCGTATATGTATTTTGTGTTGGATAATTTTTCTAAACTATTCAGTTCGATAAGGGAAAACATAAAACTCTTCCACTTTCATGTGTAAGCGTGTGCGCGAGCACGTGTGTGGTGATGATATGTGTAATATTGTTGCAATGATGTAAGATTTTAGAAAATTGGTGTTCTCGTTTACTCTGTTAAGTATGTAGTATAGTAACTCTGTACATCGACTACCATAGAAAGGTGTTAATGTACGGAACTATTCATAGCTTTAGTCGTACGTTTTACTTCGTCATGTATATATATCATCTAATAGATTTTTTTTAATTACAAAAAAATATTTAATTAATATATTATTTTTATAAAGCTTCTATAATTGAATGGAAAACTATGTAGACACAAATTTCTATAAATATTTCAAAAAAAGATTTATACATTACTTTATACAGAGTACAATATTTGTTACAAATAATGGTTTGTATTTTCTAAATGTAACTTTAACAGAAACAAATGAATAAAGTAAATAGAATATGTATAATATTATATAGTGTTGGAATTTTAACTAATATGGCTTATACTTTAAAACAGCACAATAGACTATAATTTAAATAAAATATTGTATGACTAAGAAATAGTGAGTGTCAAGTGATTTTGAAAAATCTTGCCATCTGAAATTGCACTGCATAAACAGTTAAAGTTACAAGAAGATAGTGTATAGACTGTATAGTGTCAACATTTAGATGAAATTACGAGTGGCTACTATCAATTTATATTCGTAATCATAAAGAAGATTTTAATAACTGTGTTGAAGCCACTAAAACTCATCACTGGAAACATTATTTAAATATATAATGGACAATAGTGTAAAAACCAAATGCTGCTTAGCAATCGTGAATTAATGTTTATGTTGAGTGATATGCATGTTTAGGATTTAAGTGTAGTTAGTTTGATAATACCATATATTTCAAAGAAACAATTTTAAGCAAACTATTTACGAGATAGTAGTTCTTCGGCTTCTTTATAATTATGTTAGGTCCAAAAGCCAATTTTTTTTTTACATTTGATTTTCATAAATAGATACATATTATCATATAACGCATATTATAAAGTGTACCTGTTCAATGATAGCCTCTTCATCATCCACTTCCTCCTTGACCTCTGGATCTATTTCTACATCAGGATCGAGATCGGCATCTCCATCGACGTCGGCGTCTGCTTCGTCTTCCACGTCTGTGTCTCCTCCCGCGCCGCTGTACTTCATCTCGCCTCGTTCTAATGCTTCTAAGCTTTCTGAAAATATATATTTTCACATATAATAATAATGTAAATCTAACGTGTCTGTACATTTTGGACTTAAGTAAAAAAAGGAATAATTATATATTATAGAACTAAGTCCTACGCCGCGATCGTCTGTTTGTTCGCAATAAACTCAAAAACTACGTAACTGATTTTCATGCGGTTTTCATGTGGATAAAATAAGGAAAGTTTAGTCATATAATTTGTCGACGTTTTTTTATTATCAGGACGGGATAATGTCCGCCGGGCCCGCTAGTAACTAATAAAATACATATCAATCATTTTAGTAATGTCTGTTTGTATGAACACGCATCACTGCTAAAGTACTGTGTTCACGATAAAATTGCTATATGAAGTCTCCAACCAAGGCAATAATGTCGATGAAAAATAGTTAAGTTAAATAATAACAATAGTTTCTGATATTTTAAACGATATTTGACACGACCAATAAATTAAACAAAAGCACAAAAAAGTTGCGGATCAAGAGTCTGCAGAAGTAAAAAAAAACTATTCAACCGATCTTCATAAAAGTTGGCATTTATATATAATTTGGTCCAATTTGAGAGATATGAATAATATATATTTCGATTCATAGCCTGAATATTTTTTAATTACAAATTTATATAATTCAATGTTGATTATTGTTATTAATTGTAAGTTTCATCAGTCTCGAACAGATGGCGCTTAAAATTAGTTTGTTGAGATAAAACTACACCGACTGTTATAGATATCACATAGATGGCGCCATGTTTTAATTTTGAATTTTTTTTCAACTCCAGATTATTTTATGCACGTTTTCTATTAATTTTACATGTAATAACTAAGCTGTATTCCAAAAAACGATTTCACACTATAATCTATAATTATACGTAAATAATACCTTACCTGGATATACCATAGCCTTTTTGATAGCCTGAGGATCTTTTCGCGACCATTTTTGTACTTCTTCATCCATTTTCCCCACTTTAGATGGATTCATGGCCCATAAGCATCCTAAAAAAGATATTTAGTTAAAATTTCGTCGAAATGTTTTTTTTTTCAATTTCATAACTTGTATTTAAATTTATTACCTTTTCTTTGACTGCCGTTTGTCGATGGTTTTTCAATTTTTTCAAAACATTTATTTAAACTAAGATTATGCCGCACGGAGTTCTTCCAGCCATTAGGCGCTGTTTTAAAATATGGGAAATGTTGGCTGGAAAATAAAGAATAGATTATATAAGTATATTACTAATGGAGTACACAATATCGTTTAAGCTACATTAATTCCATTAAATCTTACCACATGAAGTTGTAAATCTCTGATACCGGTAAACTGCCTGTCCTTGAATTTTTTAATGCCATCGCTATAAGACATGAATAAGAATATGCCGGTTTAGGAAATTCGCCTGAATTATTTTTGCTAGACGTATTTACATACTTCGATTGGCTAGTGTCTACAGTAAACGCTCCACTCATAGAAGTTTTTATTATTTGCCTATTATTATTTAGCGAAGAATTATCAATTAGTATCGTCGTCTGGTTTTTACTGCCGTTCGCTAAAATTGTTCTAGATTGGTTAATTGTTTGCGGATCTAATATGTGTATATTGCCCGATATTATTGTTTTCGTTCCCATTTGTGTCGCCGACTTTTGATTTGTATTTAAAATAGAACAGCCTTTATTATTTCTGAAAATATCTGGTTTTATTCGAACGGTTGTAGCAGTAGCATGCGACATTTTCGACTTATCTAAGTCTTTTAATAAGTCTTTAACAACAGATTTTTCATTTTTCCTAACATATATATACATTTGTGACGCTTCTTCTAAATCTTTTCTATCTATACGTTCTTCGGGTTCTTGTACCTTTGATACTTTGATTGCATTAGGAGAAAATGTTAAATGACTTTTTTCGTCTTTTGGACTAGGACTAGGACTGCTGCTTAAATCACTGTCTGTTGCAGCTGCTGAAGTCAGCAACAAATTAGATGCCTCTTCTTTCACGATACTTTTAACTGGTGTTTCCGCAAATGATGATGGCATTACAGAATTCGGGTTAACCATAACGGCGTTCGCTTCAGAACCATATAAATCTAAATTATGTACAAAACTTGAACTGTTATTTAGCCAAGTGGTAGAATTATCAGTATCCATATCTAAAAGCGGCGGCATTTCTGAAAAATTCGTTCCTAGTGTATCCTGTAAAATTATGTGAATGTTAGTGAATATTGTAAATGTATGATGAAATCATACTTTAAGATTATTAAGGTGTTTTAATACTGACAGGAAAATCGGTAATACTGCTGAGGTCCGTAGCTATCTCGTTTTTGATGTCAATATCCAGCATGTCCTGGAGTGAGTCGGTGATATATAAATCCATGTCTGAGCACCACTGTAACAAATTCAAGAAAATCCGTTATCTTATTTATTTATTATGGATTCCATTACGTCACTGTGTTAGGGAACAAAAAAGAAACACATCTGTGTATAGAAACAAACCGAATGCATATCCATATATGTAGAGTTGATGTAATGGATGATCGGGACACCCAAGCCAGCCCTATAGTGCAATTTGCTGATTGATAAATGAGAAAATGATGAGGATGCTGCCAACAATTCTTGCTGTGACTAGTTTCGTTATGTAACATTTCAGAGTCGTAGTATATATGCTATTTATTAGCATTCGGTGATCTTACCAGAGATACTTACACTTCTTGTACTGTACTTAATATTGACTAAACTATCAGATACAATGCATTTTGCTGAACTTTAATATAATGTAATTGAATGCACTAAATGACAAACAATCCTCAATTGTAGTCCACGTATCTCACATCATCGATATTATTTTGATTGATTTACAGATTTTTTTAAATTTAATTCATCGTAATCTACAAACTTAAGTCTTTAATATCCCCTCTTCTAAAGGTCAGTTTTAAACAAAAAGTAATAATAATCCTCGCTTTGTTTCTACATAAAATATGAGAAAAATATGTATACAAATTCTACTTTGACTAATAAAATACTTGTTTTTATATGAGTCGAGTAATTCGATATAGAACCTTTGCAATATAAGCATATGATTAAATGAAAAGATCATGGATCACACCTCCATCGACATAGGTTCGAATACCACGATAAGTTGATGCTTTAAATAAAGAAAAACATTGCAACGAAAGCAAACATCGTATGGAATTTTCTAAAACTCGTTTGGATAGCTACAGTTTAAACAAAGAACAAATTTTAAAATCCATCCATCAGGTGTATCACAACACCTGCAGTTTAAAGCCATGCCGTCTAACCATAGCGAATTACAATTTTTGCCGACTATGAATTAATAAGGGATTGTAAGCGTATGATATATCCATCTTAATATATAAATTTCTTCTGTATGTGTGTATGTCAATGAACTCCTACACGGCTGGACGGATTTTGATGAAATTTTGTGTGCGTGTTCCAGTGGCTCCGAGAATGGTTTAGATTCCCAGTATGTACGTCTGACGGGACCGCTAGTGAAAGTACAAAGAATGAATTTCAACTTATCGCTCTATACGGTTAGTATAAGTTCTCCAGATTTTATTAATGTACTAAATGATGTGAGGCCATTTCATTGGAAGCGGGTGAGGGTGGCACGTTAAATCCACTATGCAGTCTTGAAACCGGTTTTTGTATTTTGGTATGCGATCCCGCCCAATAGTAAATATTTATTGGGATAATTAAAACAATACGAACAAGAAAATATGTAACAAATATACGATATAGTTCATTTTGTACATAAAAAGAACATTTTACACATTCAAGATGCAAGTCCCAACGTAAAGTACCTACGCAAAAAGTGCGATTGTGAACTTAGTCATATTTAGTTTGTTTTTCTTTTTATTAATACATTAATAATAATTTACTAATATATTGAAATTCAATAATATTAATTGATAATTATATTTATTGTACGTTTAACAAACTTCGGCTATACCAGATGTCCCACAATATTACACATATATTTAATAATATGTAATATTCATTATTTACATCCTTGTAATTTCCAGTCGATACAGTTTATTGAACCGACAGGTGGTATCAAATTTAAATCATAAAATGAAAACATTTGTTCAACGAGAACGTGGATATTTTTGAATATTTTACGATTTAAAAAGGAGAGCATACCTACATCAATCAAAACTTTCTGTTCATTTGAAGAACCCGGATGAAGGGATACACAAAAATAGTACAAAAAAGAGATAACGATTGGAACTTTCCTAAGGCTTCCAATAACTTTGGGATATCGTTTTTTGTTCGAACACTACTCGCCGCTATAAATAACGTTTTGCTAGTCAAGTGCCTTGAGCCCGTATGGTACAAATCTATGAAATTCTACAATGATTATTAATATCAACGACAAGTAATATTACTTTGATAATTAGTATATCGTAATCAATTAAGAATGACCCGAAATACACATCAAGTGCAATGACTGATAACGTAAACCCACGTTTAATACAAACAACTGATTTCATACTATTTTATCAGATAGGCGTATAACTAAGAACATGAAAAAATAAAATCAAGGCCATTTTAAAATTAGACACTAGAATGGATATTTTAATAGATATTTCCGCACTACTCCATTTAAATGTTACCGTGCTTGCCAAGAAGTATATAAACTTTAGGTTTCATTTAACAGGGAAAAAATATATAAATATACTAATTACATTATTTAATTATAAAATAATTATAAAAATATAACTCTTTGAGGTTCATTCTAAATATTATTAGAACGAAATCTGTATTTCAAATTTTAGTCTTTCCTATGATATTATTACAGTCATTTAGGTTTAAGAATTTTACAATTTCATTTAATAACATTATTTTCTAAAATAATATTATTAATATGAAAGAAATATTATATATATATGGAAATATTATTTAAGTGTTGGTTATCTGTTCGAGCTACAATTTGACGGGCTCGATTGATTTTGATGGGTGTTTGTTCGAATATTATTAATACTACATATAATTACGCTCTTCTGTAAGAGCTAAAATGTCATTATTATTTTTAAAAGGTTTAGAGTTGGTATTCGCATTTCAGAAGTAAAGTTTAAATTAAGAACATATAAGACAACCCACAACTAATTCAGACACAGCAAATAGTTCTCATCAACTAGAGAACAATTTCTACGATAATGGAGTCGCGAGCATGAAGTAGATTATTTCCTTATTTATATTATAAACACAAAAGTTCGTTTGTCTGTTATGCTTTCACGACTAAACTACTCAACCGACTTTTTGGAAATTTTTCATGAACGTTCTCATGGGTACATAAAAGGACAAAGGGTACTTTTACCCAGTGGGATAGATTAAATCTATATTAATGCGAGCCAAGCAACAGGCAAAAGTTAGCTATAAATACAAAAATAGATATTATATTACTGCTCTATAGGTATCGGAAAACAACATTTATTTGCATCCGTAGTTAATACTTTATTAGGTTCTATCATTCGACCACCAAATCATCTAATGTTAAATGACGAGACGTGGTCTAAAATGGTAAACACGCTAAACCCAAGAGAGAGTAAAACTGATAAATTCAGTTTTGAGAAAAAAAATCTCCGCAAATATCGTCCACAAATATCAAAGGTAGGCATACAACCCACCTAAAAAAAAAATTAGTGCATATAGCATTAATTTTAGTATTATTAAAAAAACGCGCCAAAATGTTTAACGGTAGCGTAAAAATGTCATTGCTACCTTTTGTGTGTGAAAGAGAACGTCAAAGTTAGGGGTGATAATAGAAGACAGGTATACAATATGGAAAGAGGGTGAATCTACCCCTAATTGTATTGCAACCGTCATACAGCGCCCTTCACTGTTTACGTTGTATTATTTTGTTATAGACCTCTGAAATGCGCTAGGAACTAATATTATTCTAAAAATTAATTTTCATTCGTTTTTACTAGCTTATATTTAGGTTTTGCTCTTTTTGATGTAGATTTGAACTATCCTACGGGAACAGTAGGATAGTTACGTTTTAAGGTCTTCAGTTTAGTTTACTTTTTTGTTATTATTGCTATTGTATTATTATTTTTGATTGTCGACTGTTGCTTTATCCATGTGTAAATAAATAAATAAACAGTATTTTTTTCTAGATTAAAAGTAACAGCATGTCCTCTGTACTCTTTCCACCACGTATGGAAGATTTCATGATGGCGTGTTGAATAGTTAAAGTGTGAATACCTAACTACCTTAAAGTACTACTAGGTATATGTGGGAAAACTTAGAACGGTTTCTCAGAGTTTGAAATCGCCAATACATCGTGGGCTGGCGTAATGATTCCACACTTTCCTTCGGGAAGAGGCCTATGGCCCTACAGTGGGACTCTTACAGGCTGATGATAACGACGATGACTCCCGGTTGTATTTAATTACAGCGTGAGAAATTTCGTAAATACAGTTAAAAATTGATTCAAATAGCGGTTAGCCTAGTTGACTCTACTTGAAGATCATAAAATAATACTTCTATTGCAGCGGTGACACCACCTTTTGTTAGCAATAGCTTCTTTATTCATTTTTAAGGGGAATGTACAATTTTTGTTGTTTTTGTAGTTATTGCTAATATTCTTAGTATTCCGTTTCGAAAAGTATTTTCCGAAGCATTCATTGAGAAGCTAACAGCTTCAAGATATGTTGTCATATTGGGAATGAAACAGTATCTATTCTATATATGTATATTGCTAGTATATACCAATATAATGAATCTAAATAATCAATGAATATCTGTCATTTAAATAGAAATAAATTTTGTAAACCCATTTCGTGTGTAAATCAATGATATTACATTAGCGTAAATGCCTAAGTTCTGATAACATACTAGGACCGCCCACGAATAATATTTTGATATTAATTATTAATATTTTGTATATAAGCGGAGGTAAAAGTCGAAACACTAGTAATAGGTTCATTAAATAATTATACGAATATAATATTGCAAAGCTAAATAAATTTACAACAATCACTTAAAACGTGGCAATTCAAAACAGTTTTTTCAACGACTACTCGTCATATTTCACAACGTGTTTCATCGGAAGTTATGTTAAAATGATACCTACTTTAGACAAATACGTAAAACTACGTATTCATTCCTCTTTTCGCACGAGGTGCAGTAGGTATAAATTATAATAAGTTAGCAAGAAACGTCTATTCATGTTATAACAGGCATATCGTGTCACAGAGGGCCATGAACTCATCTTAAATACTTTTCGAGTTCATCTCATTTACGTATGCTGCGTGCAATATGAATGGAAATTAAAAATATTTTTAAAAGTTTGACAAGTTTTAACAATTTAACGAAGTTGTTTTAAGTGTGGTACTGTTTTTTGATAAATTTCGAGTAAATAATAAAGATAATGGAATTTATTTTTATACAGTACTTAAACCTTTGGCAGACTATTTATTGTATAATATTGATGTATTTTGTCATTAAGTCCAGGGACAAGTGAAGGAGCCATGGACCGGAGGTACCGCGTGGGGCTCGCTCAGCCGCCGTGTCCTCGAACCTGACCGCGCGCGGTCTCCTTGAACTCGGTGGTCGGCTCTTGCGCCTATGCTGGTCGACGCTCGCTTACGTAGACAGCTCCGCTTACGATTTACAACCGCGAAATATGTATATCTCAGATAAATTGTAGCATTTATTTATGTTCATCGACTGACGTGATAATCTGTACTATATATGTGTTAGAATAGAAATAGATCGAATTAGAGATACTTTAAATAAATTATTGAGATTGTGCAGTCATTTGGCGCGAAAAATATACATTCTGTATTTGCGCGCGCATTGTAGAAACTAGGCGGGGTTCGGTATTGATTACGTGTACGAGTCTCTCTCCCCTATCGTCCGCCCTGTCTCAAAGTTCCCAATTGCGAATGTCGAGAGTGAAACTTATTTTACGAACTTTTATCCTACAAGGAAATATTAATTGATGATAAATCGTGCCGTTTATATCTCTTCGATAATATAAAGAGGAAGTCCAGTTCCGGAAACTCTTATTTGGCAAATACTTAAGTATCTTCTATAATATATTCCTCATCTTATGTCCTGATTTCGTAATTTTATTATAAATTAAAATTTAAGAAAACGAAGGCTGAAACAAAGATCAATAACCTTAGTCATAAACTTAAGTGCTATGAATAGAATCCTTTATTTTCTCTTCCATAGAATCGCGTTAACATTGTAACTGGTAAACTTCACGAAAACTTGAGTATTAGTTAACATTGTAAAATAAAATCTCAATCTTGTTTTACTTCGTGGTTATTTATATGTTATGTTACATCTATACATATCATAAACATGCAGATGTTTCAAATCTGTATATTTAATACTTACGTATACAAAAAATTGTTTCGACGTGGTCTATACGCTTCACGCTTAACAAAATTTACAGGTATACATTCTTAGTCATTTGGCTCCTTTTTAGTGAACTCGTTTAGAATAAACGCATTTTACAGTTACTGGTCGTTTTTTTTTCTCGAACTGACTACGCTATTGACCTAGCAAGGTCTTAACAAGGGTCCACGGCACACCTCTGCTTGGGCTGTTGTCTGATACGTGCAATTCGCGACCTATCTGAGCTAACTATACATAGATATATGAGTTGTTGGAACATATGTGTATCAAGCATATATACCTCAACAACTCTTATATATATTTCGTATCCGATAATGCTGATCGTACTGTTTTACAGAACGTACGTAGTATAGATAAATGTATAAATCTTTAAATTAAATCTTAAACAGGTATGATACTATTCCAAAAAAAATGTTCAGGACACATAATACAAAGACCTTTTTAAAAGCATTTTCTACCTGTTGTGTTCAAAAACGCTTTAAATTTTCAACCTACAAGTTTACATGAATGCTCCAATTCAGAACTCAGTATGTAGCCACCACTGTTTGTCTTACAAAACTCAAAAATAGTTATTTATAAACGTACATTTTGATACAATCTGACCCAGTATTGCACGTTGAACGTGGACGTCGGGTAAGAAGGGTTTGATGTACCTTTAGATACATTACCATAAACAGACATGAGTTCACCGATTAATTTTAAGCTATGGCACTAGAAAATGCTCTACAAGTTTTGTTGGTTTCATCATATTTTCCTTCCTAATCATCATTGTGAGTTCAAGACATATAATTTCCCTTATTTTAATTCACATAAATAAACGCGGTTCGCGAAAATTATATAGACTAGATATTAATAGCATTTCATTTTTCCCGAACTATCAAATAAAACGCAGCAAGAGACAACCACAATGTGACCGATTTTACCTACGTAAAATAGACGAAACCATGGTTTTGTATTACTGCTTCTGTCTTCTACACTAAATTAATTTTTTTAATCAAAGTCCATGTAAAAAGGAACTTGGCTATGTTTGTTTTTCTTTTATTTGTAATTGGCAATGTTTTTTTTTTTTTCGAAATGAAAACGCTGTTGACCTCGAATGGTCTTCACAGCTTCACAGAACTATGGAGGCGAGCGCTAAACGCATTCAGCCGATTTGGGATGTTTGGGCGACTAACTCAAGGCACACCTCGGCTTGGACTGTCGCCTGTTTTGTGCAAAAATCACGACTTATCTGAGATAACCTAAGCTAAGCTATCTAGATATACGTATATGAGTTATTGAAACATGCATGTGTACTAAGCATACGTGCTTCAACAACTCCTATATGTATTTTGTGTCGGTAATTGGCAATGTCTATGTTTTTCTTTTATTTGTAATATGTTACCTAATTTGCTTATCGAATGTTTGAAAACGGCGAAAAAATTTGAATATATATATTAGTCTTTTAGATTGCTCCTAGATTTTATGAACTTAAATTTGTTGAAAAAAATATATAAACATAGTAAGTAGCATGACTGTGATAGATACAGATTATACGGTATAAAAATATTCGATCTAATTACATTATCCAGGAACAAAACGGTTGTAGAATATATAGAAATAAAAAAGCTATCCCAAAATAGACATTTAAATTTATATTCAAACATAGTTTATGCTACTTTTATCGTTTAAGTTTGGTATTTCACCAGTATTTTTTAATTTTAAGTTAATATATTTTAAAGATTTCAATTACGGAACGATGATTTTGGCGACTTTTAACTCCTCCTTACCTATGGCCACATAATATTTCTCGAAACCTCTGCCTACGTAAGATTTTAACTCGTTTTTTTTTTTACAATAAAATGGTGTTTGAAAAATCAGTTACACTAAATCTTATTTTTATTTATTTTTTAATTGAAATAAGATTAGCAGGCGGGAAGAATGTACTATAATTATCATTTACAATTTAATAAAAATGAACACGCAAAGATTTTCAAAAGTCAATAAACAATAAGATGTAAATGAAGAAAACGATTCGGCATCCGAAATAGAACTAGATTTCTAATATTAAATTTCGATTTCAAAATATTACATAATAATGGCATTTAGTGACCCCTTAGATAAGGAGAATGTAAACATATTTAAACCCCTTAGCCTCTAGGCACCATTACGTAATTAATAAATGGTCCCTAATTACAATTATTATAATCATAATCATGTAATTTACTGTCATTTTAGCCTGTTTTTAATTATACACTTAGTAGTAGTATCTATATAGTAATGTACGTTTAACGAGAGCTTCCCCAATTATTCAAATGTACTTTGCTGCGTTTTGACATGAGGCAGTTTTAGTACCTAGCAAGTGACGGCTATACAACCGTTGTAGACCCGACCGCCTCGTCTCGCCGTGTGCACACAGCACAATCGCTCAAACACACACACATAAAAGCGTGTATACACAAGAACCAACCACTATACGAACAAAGGTGCAGGGTGCACTCATTGTTAATGTTTCGAACTTTTTGCTTGCTGAGAACCAAAGAGGTTACAGTATATGTAGATGAATGAATAAAACGTATAAGAATTCAAATCCAAAATGGCCTACTCGAGTTTACTAATTGTGGCAAAAAAAAAAGAAAAAAAATCTAATTTCATCGCGAAATTGGTATATTCTCCTTTATTTTAATATAGCAATAAAAGAATAAACATTACATATCATATACTTATGTTGTATTCAGGAAAATGACGTAGTTTTCTATATCATAAATAAATAAGGAATAGTTTGGTAGTTACCTCATAAAGGTAAGTAGGTAAACTATAACTATAATAAGATGCTATAAAATGTTCCGTTGTTAAAAATTATTTACATCTAGTGTCCGTAAAGTCCTAATGACATTAGGCTAGCATGTTAAGTTATTAAAACAACACAACACGGAGGTATCTACCTTACTTTGGTATACAATATATTACAAAAACAAATTATTTTATGTAAAAGAAATAACGTCGAATAAAAATTAGTATTCTGGTAACTGTGTCAAATTGCAGTGGAAGAATTCCTGCAATTCTTACTAAAGTAACATGTTTGGACTAAACATAGATCTATAAATTAATGAATAAGTTCCCTTACTGTCTTCACATGAGCTTCGTTTGAGAATTAGTTAAAAACTTTGCATTATTGTATTCTTGCTGATAGAGTACCAAATTTGCCGTTCACGTGTACATACTAAATAAATACAGGATAACAATTATGTGATGAGAGGTATAATTCGCTAAGAAAATAAACTAGTAAAACTAACTACAATTAGCACGGTACTGACCAAAACAGTAGGCCGTTCTAGTATAAAACTCTAGCCTTATGTAAGTCGGGCATAAAAGTTGTTATTCAAATTACCTTGTGGGAAAGAGAACGAAAATGGAATAACGTTCGGTTGTGTCCGTTAAACACATAGATGTAGAAAATAGACGGCCTAATTATGAATTAAGAAATCTTATAATACTCTGGATTGTAAGAAAGCATATATACATAAATCTAGATATTATAATAAAACAAGTACTTATTCACATAATATACATGTTTCTCGAGGGAAAGAGAGGCCGAGAGATTTCCCGCCACTTTAAAGAACATCGTATTATGACTAATTCAATTTAAGTTTTGATGACAAATTAGAGAATAATTTTAGATTTTACTTAACATTGGTTGACAGAATAAGTTACTCTAAAAAATTTTAAGTAATTGTTATTAAATGACACAAAAAAGAGCGGGACATGTTTACTTTTTGGACTTTCCCATTGACAATTCCCTTGTTTTCATAACAATGTCGAGGATTTTGTAAATAGTACAATTTATTAACACTTACCGAATATTTATTGGGATAAATATCCTTATGCTCGACAGAATAATCCTGAATTTCACACATTTACGCTTTTAAATCATTAGATTGACAGATATAACACCACTCACTCCATAAAAAACCACAATCTGTTTTACAACTCTGCGTAAAGGTACACAAACGATGGCGTCCTCTTCTATTGGCAAATTTTGCCCACGTGACTAAACATACTTTTACTCCATTGGTTCATGGCATATTGCCAATCAACGTCAGTTATCATTTTCGTACTTTTAATTATTAAAAATATAAGAAAATTCTATAACATATTATCTACCGTTGTAATATTTATATTAGATTTTTGTATAATATTTAAAAGATACATGAAATAGATCTACTACTTTCTGGATTACTTACGTTTAAAATTCACGGCTTCGTTTAGAACAACATGGCGGTTTGTTTACACCGGCGTGATAAGGCGGGAAGTACTTTTGAGACGTATGTACTATTATTATGTTATGTGTGTGTATAAAAATGACTATTTACATCTAAAGAAACCTTTTATTGACACAAAATAATAAATTAATTTTATTAGATTACAATTATTAGAGATTGTAAGGCACATGGGCAATACCACTTTCATGCACATCAGCGCCCACTAGCGGCCATTACAATTGAATATAATCTGTATGGCGGGAAAAACAAACAAATTATTTTAACAAGTAAAAAGAAATTGATAAAATTAACACATTACAAAATCGTTAATAATAAAAATAGACAATAAAACAAATTAAATTCTTATATTGTAAGTTAAAACAGGATACAAACAAAATGTCATTAAAAATAGGATATCAGTCCACATTTTCGAATGGTAATGTTTAAAATAGTAGGTATACAAAACAAAATGAATAAAGTTCCTCAATATTTATTATTTTATATCTAAATAACAAAGACATAATGATGGCGTTAATAATGTATCATAGTTTGTTCTTTTTAGCTATATTTTTTATTAGCACAATATCTTTGCAATTACATATAAAAAAGATCATGTTTAAAAATATTATACCATTTAAAACCAGCCAGTTAAAATTTAGATATTTTATATCTCCTTTGAGTTTTATACTTTTCAAAAGTGCGAAATTTTTTGAGTTTACTTGCATGTATAGATTCTGTTCTAAAATCAGTGACGTTTGTAGATTGTGCTATAAATTGATTATCGCCTGGTAAAATATTTATTCTAAAATTAGTCGTAAAGCCTTCATCTGAGGTTGATGCCGTTGGTATGAAAGGCAGTACTTTGGGTTTTTTGAGAGATTTCTTTTCTTTTTTCAAAACTGGTGAATCGTTTAAATAGACACTCTCCTCCAGGTAGTTTGAAGGTTTATTACGTTTAGCTTTGCGCTGGTCTTCCACTATAAATTCAGTTGTAGATATCACTTTAGGCTTTTTCTTTTCTGTAGTATCCTTTCTAGGTTTCTCTTCCAATTGATTTAATATATGAGATGGCAAACGCTGAATATAAACTTTATCACTGGAACTTTGTTTAAAAACCTGGAAATATTTAGAATTTATAATTTTATGTATAACATTTATATGTTACACAGTAGTTATTATCGTGTGGTAGCTTATTACAAATTTGAACTCCGTATAAATAACTATGTGAGATTTTTACGAGTATTCGATAGTAATAATTGTATTTGGTGTAACAAATCTTTCAAGTGATATTATAATCAGTAAATGGAAGACGCGTGAAATAAATTCAAAGTATTACAATAAAGTTTATTTCAAAGGGAGGAATAACAATATACTATAAAAATATAGCAGTTTAGTGGTATGTTTATTAAATGGCGTGAAGATGTTTTGCGAGTAATATCTTAACTATCTCACTCTTCATTTAATCCTACGAAGGATAATAGATAATACTGTTTTTTTGATATCTATTATATTAAATACAAGAATTTAATAGTCTGCCCTTAGTAGGATTGTTTTGAGTAGATAGCCTCTATTAGGTATGTGATTTGAATAAGTTGTTAAGTATTATAGTCGATTCAGATCATAGAATAATAGATTTATAATCTAACAGTTGGGAGTTGATAATATAATTCTAGATTAGCTGACAATTTGCTTATATTGTTATACTTATCATATTCGATTAAAAGTATGTGTTTATGTTATATGTCAAATAGGTTCAAGCACGCGATAGGATTTATAGGTATATTTGTTTAAATTTTCTTCTTAGAGTTACAAAAATGATCGTAATATGTTTGAGTCAGAAAGCTGTAATAACATGATAGTTTTTTTTGAGTTCCAGTAAAAAAATAAATATATCATAAATAGTAATGTTCTAATGAATTGGTTCTTTTCTATGGATATAACGACCTTGTAGCACAGCGGCAGTAAATCTTACAATGGAGTTGATAGCTTGCAGGTGCGATCCCTACACTGGGCAAACTTTAGTATGACGAGCCTGTACATCAATTATGTACCTGGGTATTAGGTTTGTGTAATATTATCAATTCTTGGTTACAGCAGTACAAACTATGTTCAGTTTGGAATTATATAGTTGTATATGAGATTATTTCTTATGTTATTATTATTATTTAAGTTTTACTTTTTTGTTGTATTTCATTTAACTTGAGCAAAAGACAATTAACACTTGGAATTTCTATGCCTTATTATTCCATGTTTTTCAAATGCCTATTAACAAATACTTTATAGTTTCTTGTTGAAAATAGAAATCCATTTAACTTTGACCTAGAAGCTAAAATATTAAACTGAATAAAAATTACCTTTGGTACCTCTGTTGTGTATTCATCGTCCCTCTCTTTACGTTTTTTATATTTTTTCTCTGTTATACCTAAAATGCATAAACATTTCAAATCATTGTTATATTACAGAAATAACAATCAATGTATAAATAAATCACTGTTCCCTAAAAAATAAACAGGTATTAGAGGTGATAACAGAATCTTTTGTACCTTTGTCTTCATTATTCTGGAATGTTTTTCTTTTCTTCCTTTCATTTTCTTGTAATAAAATAGATGTGTTGTCTGACATCGGATTAGCTGTAAGTATAAGATGCTATTAAATTATTTATTTTACTTTCATCCACTCGAAGATACATTTATAAAGGTATTGAAATAGCACTTTTGTGATTAAATATAAATGCAATCATATTTAGAGACAACCATAGCATGCTACAACAATTAATTAAATTTTAATGAAACTGAATATTGAACTGTTATTTAAAAAATTAACATAATTACTAGAAAATTATAACAGAATGAGATATAGAATTGTAAAACGAATTGTTACTTTAAAACCGTATTTTAAAATAATATGAAAAGTAACAAGCAACAGAAAGGGAAAAAATACTAAAACAAATTAATAGTGCATTTTGTGAATAGAAATATGTATATCTCAACAACTATTTTGAATTTATTTAATTTTATTGAGTAAGTATAGCATGATTTATGCTAATGTTATTTATATACATAAAAATCGATTGGTGAATGTATGTAGTTAGCGCATTATTTTGGCGCGGTTGTACTTATTTCGCTAATTCTTTTTTTTTTGTTTGTAATTGTTAGATCAAGGTTTGTATGGAAGAAAATGTTTGATGAAATATCGACAGATATTCAAAAATTTGTGTTGAAAAATCTACATAGAAAAAGTGAATGAAGTAGTGACACGTAGAGTTCATAAAATGTATTGATAGCCGTTCTATTATTTATTATATTATGGATATATACTAACAGAGACTCTTATTCTGTTATGTAATATCTTTTACTTTTTTTTCATGGACTTGCGTTAATTTATCGATTCGCATGTTATACAACTTGATTATTGTTGAAAAGTGAAATGGGTTGAAAATAATAAAATTAAACATATAATTTGAGATGCCATAGAAATGATCTAGATAGTTCTAAATGAGCTTGGTAGGCATAATTTTTTTAAAACATTGATATTATCACAAGACACTTCGGAAACAGATTTTTATTTTCGGTATGGCTTCTGCGTTTGCAGGCAAACAGCATTTATTAATGGCAGTAATACTCTCCTATAGTGGAAATGAGTTACCAAAATATAAAGAAGAACGTGATGAGAATATAGAACCCTAATTAATTATTTTAATTGAATACTTTCCATTTCACAAAATTATACTGAAGAGATCAAAATATGTCTTGGCTTAAAGGCACTTCTTTAAAATGTACTATCTGAAAGGCCAATGCTTTCATACTGATAAGTAAAATGCGAGTGTTAAATAGATTGCAGTTAATAGGCTTATATATATAGGGCATACCACGCCTAATTGGATGGTTTAAAAAACCCGTTTTTGTTTTCCTCAATTTTGTGATATGCTTTTTCGGACACCACTTTTTTAAAACTGGTTCAATATTGATTTGTTTTTGTTAATATTTTCATTTTACATGGCCTTTTGTAGAAAAAAATAAATCAAAGATGTTTCAATTTTTTTTGCATAAAAATATTTGAATTTTAAGCTTTAAATCGACTTTTAAACAACATATATACCTTTTGGTTATTCTATTTTTTTATTTTAAACTTCTATCCATTTCTCAACTGGTCTGGTAAATAGGTTTCCTCTATTTAACATTTATTTTAGATTTTTATAAAATATGAAGTCAATTACATTTTAATACTTTTTTTCGATCTGACTACGCTATTGACCCAGCAAGGTCTTAATAGCTTCACCAGACTAAGACATTTTAATACTGAAGAAGTCTAAATTGAGGAAAGGAAAAAATGCAAATCATCCGATTTGCCGTGGAACAGCCTATATAGAAACTATTATTGGATCTAAAAAATTACTATTATCATACTACATATTTAAGCTTTAATGTAGTAATATCAAAGTTAATTCTTCTAACACCAGGCTATTAACCGAACTAACCATTTTAGTATAACTATATCATACTATTTAATTCTATGTGTTTTCTGTACATATATTGAACAAGTTAGTTTGACAACGGAGTGTAGGTATTATTACAATAAATAACTAAGAAAAACATACTCTCAATTGGAATGAATTCGGGCAGGATTTCCCTTTTACGTTTCTTTGAAGTACAGGTCTCTTCGTTCACAGGATCATCTGGAGACGTTTCTACAATGAATAAATTAAATATTATTATGAACTAGCTTCTGCTCGTGGCTTTGCTCGCCGTAATGTAAACAATAATAATGCGGTGAACAACAAACACCTACATTTTTTATATGTATTTATAGATTTAAAACATAATTCGAGAATTTTAATAAACTTTTGATATCTCATTGAAGGAAATACAGTTTAGAAATGATAAGTTTCCTTTATTGAAAAAAAAAAACTTCATGGTAAAAGTTTTCGAACTGATCTATAACTCTTAATCTTAAATAACTTTGGATAACTGTACGAAAATATATGCATGGGTCAGTCAAAAAACACAAACACGTCAAAGAGTTCGAATTTAAAAAAAAGAATACTACTTTTATCGAAAATTAAGGATGACAAACTAACAAAATGTTTATTTTTATAATAATTTAAAAAAAGTAGATTTTACTTGAAGTTGGGGTTTTCCATAAGCAGAGTAAATAATAATAGTACATACCTAATTGACTTTCTTTCACTACAGTACAAGAATTGGATTTTGATTTTTTTTTCGAACTTCCTGAACTAGTTGTAGCAGATGGTGATAAAGTATCTCCTGAAAATTATATATTTTAATATTAATATAATGATAATTGACATTTAGTATAGAAATATGTACAAAATATACAAAGTACGTAATATACCTGAATATTTGTTATCGAATTCTGCATTATCCGAAGTGATGTCAACAGATTGTTTGGTCCGTTTTTTCTTTTTGTGACCTTCATAACGTGTCTCAATCTCTGTTCCCTTAGTATCTAAAAGGAAATAGATATATATCTGTAATCGAGAATATTCCGTATATATAATCTATCAACTTATAATGATATATACCTTCTTTTCCTGTATTAGTGGAAGATTCGTTAAAACTATCTTGTAACATTTTGGATTTTTTCTTCTTTTTACCACTTGAACTATTCGCTGATGCAGTTTCTGGTGCTGTATCTTCTAAAAAAAAAACAATTCCATAAGAAATATAAAACTTCAAAAATATTTTTTATTCTTTCATTTTATTTTTATAGGAATTTCACGTTCATATTTTTTTGTTCAAAACTCAAATAAAACTAAAATAAAAAATAACAGAATGATAATAATACGTACAGAAATATCTTCAATGTATTTAATCATATTATGTAAATTAGTGGAAAATAATTACAGCAAATGATTTTCTTTAATTAGTTAAACAGAGATGGAATGTAATTTACACTTATTTTCCAAGTTTTAAATAGACAAAAATCGGATGAACTTAGAAAACAAATGTCTTATTCAAATAAAAATTATAATCCATGAATAAAAACTATATTGACTCCAATTACTATTAATTTCAGAGGTTACCATAGCATACCATATTTTTATCAATTTATGGTTATTTTTATCCAAAGAAAAACAATATCTTTCTATATACAATATATATTAAATAATAATAAAATAATATATAATAAACTAGCTTCTGCCCACGACTTCGTTCGCGTTCTCAATAGGAAAAAAATCCCGATTTTGAAACAGATTCATCTGTGCTACGCTCCTATTCGTCTTAGCGTGATGATATATATATCATAGGCTATTATATATTCTCGATGAATGAACTATATAACACTGAAAGAATTATTCAAATCGGACCAGTAGTTCCTGAGATTACCCTCTACAACGTCACAACGTCATAAACTTTACCTCTTTATAATATTAGTATAGGTTTATCTCGGAAAGAGGCCTTTATCTAACTCTAAGATAATTACAGATTAATATCATACTAACCTAATTCCACAGTTTCTACATCAATATGGCTTTGCAGATTACCTTCTCGATGTTTCTTTTTCTTGTTACTCTGGTATAACACCTCATCTGGAGCTTCTTCATTTAGGTCCTCTGAAAGAATAATCAATCACCAGATATTTTTTAAATATTTTTTATATCGGTATATCACTAATATAAACTTTGTTTTTCTGAACTTGTCGAAGGTTCGTTACAGCTGTCCTGCAGTATTTTAGACTTTTTCTTTTTTTTACCAGTTGAAATATTGCTTCTTCTGTTGTAATTTGTCCAGATTATTTATAACATTATATTTCATATATTTTATTATGTAGAGAATTAGTTATATTTTGATATAAAATTATTTCTTCTACAACATATTGATTTATTTCATAAACATAGATGGTGTAAATGTTTAATAAGATACAATGAAATGTAGAGGTTTTTTTGTTTGGAGTAAATCGTGGCCTTAAAGGGAATTTTGAATATATCCAAAAATTGCTATAGAAAGTGAAATAATTGATAGAGTACGACCTTTTCAGTAACCTTTGCAACTTATTTTTAAAAGTCAAATTATTCAAATACAAAATCTAATATATCTTTCTTGAACAAAAATCCCGACAAAACCCCTTAATTTATATTTTTATACCTGATCATGTTATTAACAAATTCTGTACTACAATTGATGTTTTTTTTTAGTTTGTTCTATTCTGCAGATCGTAAAATCGTATCCGTGAATAAATATATATATATATATATATATATATATATATTTATTTATTATTAGTAATTTATTCAATATTAACTGTTTAATTATTATTAACTATTTTTGGTTTAATGACGTTATTGTTTTTATAGCGCTTGCATTTCCATTATTTATGGCCATTTTTAGGTTAAAATCTGTTGAACCTACTTATCGCGTCGTCAGTCACGTCGGTATAGTAGACACAGGTGTTGGTGTGCCTAAATATTGCCACTATAGCATGTGAAACGCTATCGTGGATTTGTACCCTTCTGCTCTTTGTTTGCAGGATCACCACCGATTTGAAGGTCAGTCCCTGGGATTCATGGACTGTCAGAACGGGCGATCCTTCCCCTACCCCGTAGCCCTTTTTTATCGGGGCTTTTTCTCCTCCTGTGTGTATACCAGGAAGAGAGTATCGGGAGTGTGTGAGGGTATTTGTTCGCCTTGATAGCCCCCGATGCTCAGAGATCTTACTATCGGTTTACTGAACCACCGAACAATTGATATGTTACTAACCTAATTGTGTAAAGTCTACTTCGATATTACTTTGATTCTTGTCTATGGAATGTTTCTTTTTCTTATTGCTCTGATACATTACTTCAACTGGTGCTTCGTCTATTCCCAGTATATCTAAAACCAAATACATAAATAAAGATACCACAGAATATACGAAACCATAAACAAAAATACAACAGTATACATACCAGTATCAACAATTTCAACTGAAGATGAATTTAGAGATTGTTTTGCCTTTTTCTTCTTTTTAGTAGCCGATGTTGGTTCTAGTTCTTTGGAAGCTTCTCCAGGTATCAAGTCTAGAATATAGAATATTAATTAATAAATATAATAAACATATTTAAACAAATTAAATAAATAACTAGCTTTTTTCTCTCTGCTTTGCTTGCATTAATGTATTCCTGATCTCTCTCTTGGGTATAGTAGTTTTTAATGAATAAACAGTATCCTATGTCCTTTTCTGTACCTCTGACGACTTGTTTACGAAAACTCATGACGATTGGTTGAGTAATTAAGATGTGAAACCGTAACCAAGAAACCAACTCACATTCGAATTTATAATATTACTAAGGATAGTCAGGATTCGGGTCTCAATATAAAACAGTCAAATAATGTCAGAGAAAGCTGTTGAGCTGATTATTATTTGCATACATGATATTTTATACATTCTAAATTCTTCTACATTCTAAATTCTTCTACATTCTAAATTCTTAATTATATTTCATTTAATTTGTTACATTTTTTTATAATTTAAAAACCTAAATATTTAGTAAAACTTAAAAATACTTCAATTCACAAAACAGATTCTAAATGCTCTCTATTGTAAGAGGCGGATAGTTTTAGTACTTTCAGAATACCTAATTTGATTTTATTTCATTTGTTACATTTTTCTATAGCTGAAAACCTTAATAATGTGATAGGATCGACTAATTTTGTAATTTACGTAATGACTAATGAGAGCAGAGCCTGTGCCTCGAGCGGGGTCGATGTCGCCATCTTTACTTTAGAAGGACGGACAGTTTTGGTGACACATTCATTTGATAGATAGCAACGAATTGAGTGTGATCGTTTTAGAGAGTCTGTATTTGGTGGTTTTAGCAACGATGTTATTGTCAAATACCAAAATATACTTTAATTTAAATAAATCATGTTTTGTGCTCGTATTTTACCCGGATAACGCTCACTAAACCCTGACCACTAATGATGATGGCAATGAGAATAACGTTCTCCCCATCATATATCTTTTTAAATTGTATATCATAAATTTACAAAAAGATTGAAATTCTCGAAAAACGGTAAAACATACCTGTTGTCTGGATTTCTGTAATGCCACTATCATTAAGATCCATATGTTTTTTAGAATGTTTCTTTTTCTTCTTGTCACTATGCACCACATTGTCAGTATCAACAGAGACATCATTAAGATCTGAATTATAACAGTATATTGAATATTATTTACTGATGCATTCAAAACAAGCCAGGGTTTTATCGTAAATGTAACGTGTCTGCATGTTTTGGATTATTGTAAAAAAAAAAGTTGCAGGTGCATCTATACAAGTATACAACACATATACAATACGTCTTATCCAAGTATCATTTTAGAAGCGCCTGTCTGTCGGTTTGTATGAACATGCATTACTGCTATAATACCAAATAAATATAATAAAACCTCTTCAAGAGGCAGAAGATATCATAAAGCATATCTTCGAGTAACATGAAGTGTTTCTTCATTAAAATCGGTTCAGTCTATCAAAAGTTATTGTACTTACAGTGACGAAGCGACGTACATGCGAGAGAAAAGTAAACATGTAAATGGACTTAATACATTCAGATGACTATATTAATCACTGGTTTTTTTACATAATGTTTAACAGGAACGATGTCACGAGTATGGTTAGTAAGTAAATAATACATACATACATAAAATATATTATATATGTTATTATTAATACCAATATAAAGAAACTGTAAGGCATAGTATAATTAACACATAAATTTACTGCTATAATTACCTGTTAAGTCGATCTGTGTTGCAGCTTCATCTATAGAAGTACCAAAGGACAGCTTAGATTTCTTGTTTTTCTTTCCACTGGATTTGATATTCATTTCAACATCTTGTGTAATGTCTTCTGTAATAAATTAAATTCACAACAATTATAGTAACGAAAATATATACATTACTATATTGTTTATAATTATAGTATCGAAAACACGCATGTATAATACTATCTAATAATACTATCACATAAACGAGCAAATCTTGTAAATTATATATTGTTATATATTCAGGATCTCGGAAACGGCGTCAGCGGTTTCTGTGAAACTTAGTATGTAAGTCGTTTCGGGGACGATAAATGGATCTAACTAGATTTCATTCATGAAAACCTTTTTTATCTGAGTTCTCAGGTAATGAAAACTATAGCTATAGAACATAAAGGTAAATTTCGCCGGTGCTGTCAAAACAAAAATAGCTCAGATGGAAATCGGCTGCCTCAAAAATCCGTGTAACCCCAGTTCGAATCAGAGTGACAGTAAAAGAGACATCTGTTTTTTTGGTATAAAATGCTAATTTTGTGAGGCAAAGCCAACAGTTTATTTTAATTTATAAATGTTTTTTAAAGAACCGAGCTAGGCTCCAGGTGCTATTATTTAATTTAATAAAGTTTCGCTAATTATCTCTAACACCTGTGTCATCTATTTCAAGAATAAATTACAAACGTTTTACAAAATAATAAACACATTAATGCCATTTTTTTGGTTTAATAAATCATTCCCTGATTCAGAATACGATATTTAGTTTTTGTATAGAGAACATTATTTATTGATTGTTTTATTTACATAACAATTGTTAATAAAGTGTTTGAGACCTCAAGTATTTTAAAATAAATACACCAAATGTACTTATTTAAATCTGGTTGTAAACTTAAATAATTTTTGTAAGTTTCATTCCGTTAATAAATTTTATCGCAAACATGAGATCGAATCTTCCTTCCCTTTAGAGAATGACTATCAAATGCAATTAAATGACATCTAAAAAACTGCATGTTAATCTGTCAATATTTTTAAAGATTATCCTACTGTCTCACTTACTCACTCACGTTTATATATAGTTTTTCTACTCAAATTATATTTTTAATAAAAAGTTTCAACTGTCTTCTCTGTTACAAACCTTGTCCTGACTTTTACAAACAAAAATAATCTACTAAACAAGCACAATCATTCTGAAGAGATGCACATACATACATAAGGTAATTGATTTTTATTTTTATATATATTGTACACCTGAATTATTCACTCATAATTTTGGAATTGATGGATTCAAAGTAAGGAAAAAACAATTAAAATAAATACACAAGGAACGAAAAAATGATTAAGTAATAAAGATATCTTGTTTCTTCTCTCAAAAGAAAACCAACTCAAACAAACAAACTCATGTTTGTAAATTATATGACAGACTACTACGTGAAATTAGTTTAAACCGAAATAGTTTTTAATTGAAAATTAATCCAATAGAACAAATCTAATACATGTTAATTTGACTATGAAAGTGATTGTTTCAATTTTATTCTATGCAGAGGGTTAGAAAATGCCATGGTCAAGCCTGTTATGTTGGTTGGTTGGTCATGGTTTTACTTTTCTTAAGTTATAATAAAAAATCCATATCAGAATTTATATTATGAAACCATACAACAAACTAACCAGAAATATTAGTGCCACTTTGTGATGATGTTTTATTTTTCTTCTTTTTTTCACTAGTACTCATACTTTCAACAGGTAATTCTTCAGTTTCAGTATTCAATAAAAGTGAAGTATTATTTTTATTTTTAGATTTCTTTGCACTCTGCTTAATGGAGGTATCTTGTGACGTATCTTCATCCCTTGTACCTTTTGTATCGATAAAGAAATTTAAATGATCATTTGATTCATTATCTGGAATATAAATAATAAATACATTTTATTAAGTACTAGCCTCTGCTCGTGACTTCGTTCACATGGAATAGATACTTTGGGCTAACGCTAATACGCAGCGGAAGCTCTCAAGAAAAAAAAAAACGATTTTTAAACATTCTTCATTAGTGCTCCGCTCCTATTGGTCTTAGCGTGATGATATATAGCCTATAATCATCCTCGATAAATGAGGTATATAACATTGAAAGAATTTTTTAAATCGGACAAGTAGTTCCTGAGATTACCCCCTACACGGTCACAAACTTTACCTCGTTATTATATTAGTATAGATAATTATAGTCTTTAAGTGATATTAACTTTACATATATGTCATGGTTGTTATTCCAGAAAATCGAACTAAACAAAAATAATGTATAAATGATTTAACAAAAACAATAAACTTAGTGAATTAATAGTTTGTAAGTATAATATTTCATATATTATGTATATTAATTTTAGGACATAAATATGTTTAGTAATAAATATTAAGACTAGATAGTACCTGTGGATTAGTTTCTGTCGTTTATATTCGAACAATATATTTCACAAACAATACAAAACCTATAAATATAATAAATGTCGAAAATTTATGTTTCTTAAAACTTCTCAAAGTTTATATTAAATGAAAATATCCTGGTATTTTTTAGGGGAGGACCAAATTTATCTAGTAGTTTTTGCGTGATGTCCACACAATGGCAGACCTCTATAGTTTATTTATATATTATACTAGTGGTCCCGGCAGACGTTGTCCTACCTTGATAAAAAAAATCCTAATAATCAACCATAGCGACATCTATCGGGTCTAATTGTGAATCTAAACCATTCTCGGATCCACTGGAACACGCACACGAAATTTCATTAGAATCGATCCAGCCGTTTAAGAGTTCAGTGACATATACATACAGAAGAATTTTATATATAAAGAAGATGAGATTATACTGCAAGGATGTAGACATATATTGTTTGTTTATCCATATAAATTACAATAATACATAAATTTATAGTGTAAATATTTATTAATGTTAATTATCTATCTCATATCCGAATTACTTTTCAGTAGAATCTTAGGGATAAATAAATACGAAATTTTAGATTCCTATATATATATCTGTATTATGCACAAGTCTAAACTCAAAGATTTTTTTTTATATCAAGGGAGGCAAACAACATGTGGTTCACCTGGTGTTAAGTGATCATCACTGTACATAGACACTTGGAACACCAGGGGAGTCGCAAGTGTGTCGTCAGCCTGTTTTGGGGGATGGGGGAAGGGAAGAAGAGAGGGGAAGGTGAGAAGTGGTTCTCAAGCGCTCCCACTGACCGAACGAAATGCAACAATGCAAGCACCGTTACTTCACGTCGGTTTTCTGTGAGAAGGTGGCACTAACCCGGACAAACCCATTAATATATCAATATCAAAAGTGGCAAAAAAACATGACAAGGACTGTACTATTTTTTGTTTCTAGAATAATTAAGTTACAAAACTAAACATACACTTACCCATGCTTGCTCTAAGGTTTGTTTTATCTCCATTATCCTTTAGTGGTATATATTCTGGTTCTGGGCTATCAATTTTGGTATTTTTCTTTAAATTATCACAACTGTGCTCACTGTCATTACTATCTTCGGGAAATAGCAATCGCATATCAATCGAATCTGATGCTTTATCATTATCATCTTCATTCTGTTCTATGGGTTGATCAGTTTTTTTTGGAAACTCAGAATGTAGTAACTCCTCATTTTTAATATTTTCTACAGACTTCTGTTTATTTTTCTTTGTCTTAGTTAACGTTAGATTAAGTTCGTCAACTACTCGTTCTTTGGTTTTCTTTTTCTGTTTATGTTCATTTAGACTAATATCACTGGATTTTATTTTCTTCGTATTTTTATTTAAATCTTTAAGTATTGAATTGTAATTTTCCATTATTTCTTCATTTTCACCCTCTGAAGACTCGTCTTCATCATCTATACCTGCTGTAGCTTGTAAAGGATCTAATGAATCATTTACATCTGTGACAGACATATTTTCATTAATATTTACTTCTTCTACTGCATCATTAATAGCAATAGTAGAAATATTAAAGCTCTTTCTTGGTGATTTTATTTCATCTTTGACGTGAACCAATAAAGGATTCTCTTCAACAATGTTACTTGTATCGAAAATCGTCATTTCTTTTTCGTTATCTTGTTCCTCATCACACTCTGATTCTGACATAGACTTTACTTTCTTTTTTATCTTAACTGAAGAATCATTGTTTATGAGTTCGTTTTCTGGTTCTTCAACAGATTCTGATAACGACTTTACTTTCTTTTTTTTCTTAACTGGAGAATCATTGCTTATGATTTCTTTTTCAATTTCTGGTTCGTCAACTGATTCCAATAAAGACTTTACTTTCTTTTTTTTCTTCCATGAAATATTATCTTCATCACATTCGACTAAATTATCCTGATCTGTTTTATTATTTTCTTGTGATATTATCTGTTCATCTTCTGATTTTAATGCAGAAGAGTCGAGGCGCTGCCTTTTATTTTTTTTAGTTTTGGGCTTATCATCGTCACTACTTTGCGATTCATTTAATCTGTGACGTGCATTATACATTTCACGTGAAGCTTTTTTTTGTTCTTTATCTTTACGTTCATTGTATTTCTTTTTTGATTTTGAACTCATCGTAAGTTCATTATCGCTCATTGATAAATTGTCTCCTGAACCACTTAACAACTCATTATCTTCCTCCGCTGAACTCACGACAAAGGAGTCTTTTTCATAGTCTGTATCATCAGAAAAATCTTCCTCTGTATCGAGAGTTTCCCCTTTTTCAAGAATTTCGTTATTCTTTTCGTATTCTCTGTCTTCTTCGTTTTGACTATCTCCAGATTCGTAATCATCACCTGCTTCTTCAACTTCATCATTGATCATACTATTTTGCCTCCCAGAAGTTTCTGTTTCAGATTCTTCTTCTGAAGTTGACTGCTCAGAATCATCTTTACCTTTTTTTGTTAAAGACTTCTGCTCTTCTGTATTATTGTCCAGTTCTGATGCAGAGATATTGTGGTCTTGAGACAAGTTTTTAGAATCAATTTTTTCATTAGTTACGTTTTTGGGACTCATTAATGAAGTCTCAAGTTGTATACCTAATTTAGGAAATACTTTCTGTTGAAGAGGAGTGCTAGTTAAATAATTCTGAGATAGGTTTGTAGTATTTGATTCCTTTTTTTTGGCTACATCAGAAGCATTGACAGATTTGGTCAATTGGTCATTGCTATTAAGTTTGGATGTTTTTGTTGAAGTATTAGTTTCATTGGCTGATGTATCTTTAATTTGTGACAATATAAGTGTGCTTTTGTTTTCATTATTCGATTTTTCCAGATTTTGTGATTCTAAACAAGTTTCTGAGTATTTCCTCATAGATTTGTTAACATTGCCGATTGTCACTGTATTTTCATCTGTAGATATTGACGATTTTCGTTTGTTGTATTGAGATATACTTGCAGTGTTATTTTCATGGACGTTATTTACATTTTCTGGCAAAGTTTCATCTATGTCCATTGGCTCAAAACTAATATTACTTTTTAAATTATCATTACCATCAATCTGATGTACAATTGGCACACACTGATCTTGAACCTCTGATTTTTTGTTTTTAGATACAATATCTGTATTTGAATCAGAATCTTCGTCTACAAATATTAAAGATCGAACATGAATACCAGGGGAATTTTTAAAAAGTTCTGCAACTGGACTAGGATCTGCAGCAACTGTGGACATTGATAACATATCTTTCTCACTTATTCTGGATGTATTAGCTTTTTTAGGGCTTTCTAGAGAAGATCGGTTGCAATTAATGTTTTTAGACAAATCACCATTTTTATTATCTTTAATGGAATTCGCAGTAAAAGATTTTTCTTTTACACCCAATGTCGAAATATTCTCTTTTCCTTTATCAAGTGACTGATTCTGTTCACTTCTTACAAATAATTCATTATCTCCGGAACCCTTTTCATTTAAAGGTTTAGTGTTATTTTTCCTCTTTTTCTTAGAAATCTCATTGTCACTATAAAAAAAATCATAATTTGAATGGTCTATAGCAGCAGATGTCCAGGATTTAGTTCTGTTCCTTTTACTAGAGAATGTGTTTGATGAGTCTAAAGCAGTACAACTTTTATTTTTAATAGATCCTATTTTTTGGGGATTTTCATCTAATGCAATCAATAAATTGTTACTAGAATCATTAATAGTAGGTTGATCTTTATTCTGTATTGTACTATTGAGCTCATTGTTAGTTATAATTGGATTTTCAGTGTCAGAAGATTCTATCACTTGTATAGTTTCTTTGTCAACTTTTTGGCTTTTATTGTGTTCATCAACCTGAACATTGTCTTTTCTATCACTGTCGCTAATTTTAATAGGTGACTTGTCAAGGATATCGTCTTTTTCCTTTTTTCCAACAAGGCGAGGGCTTTTTCGAATAATGGAATTTGTTTCAATATCATCATTATTTGTTTCTTCAACTATAGTTTGTGATATATTTGGTGTCTTCGTAATGGTGTTACTGTCAACTGCAAAATAATAATGCAAGCAATTCTATAATATTCTTAAAAATAATTGATGCACTGAGAAAATAGTATTTGCACAGTGGTATGGCAGTTTTTTGTTTTCCAAAATAAAATTAGTTACATTTTGGTTTAATTTTACGACCTACTGATTATTTTTAAAATCTTGGTGTGGAAAGTTAAATAAAACGCATTTTACTGTTATGTGATCAGTTGTATCACAAAACAGTAAAATGCGTTTTATTTAACTTATAGTCTTCGTATGATAATATTGTTAAATTCACAAATTTTATATTTGATAGAGTTAATCTCACTAACTGACATTCAGATTAAAAATATATATATTTACTATTTATTGAGGAAAGATATGGGCTACCTTATTAGGCACAACTACTGTAAGTCAAAGAGTAAATACAGAAGGAAGAAGTAATAGTGACGGCAGTCATAGTAGCATAGTCCAAGGTATGGGTTTCCTAAATTGGGTTAGCTGGTTCATGATAACCAAATATTGTTGAGAAGGATTGACCTATTTATGTACATGTCAGTGAGGCACCATGCTTTTTACTTCATTGGAATCATATATTTTATTTTTATGGCCCTGTACCGGATCTGACATAGTATTTGGGAAAACTAGTTGAAGATATATTACTTGAAAGTTGAACTGGCTTTATTGCTACAGATGATAGAACATCATCAGTAAGGGTTAAAAGTTGCGTTACTAACTTATAACCCAACAAAAAATCTGGAATTACCTTGTTTATCAATACTTGATGTAGAATCTTTTCGTGTTCTTCTTGTTTGTCTTACAGGTGTTGAGGTTTCATTGTCACTACCTGCATTTTAAAATAAGTTGTGTTTAAATGTGTATAATAGGATATGTATTGGTATAATATAAGACAATTACTTTTCCGTAAAATTAATAGTTGTTTAAATATTTGAACAAGTTACTAAAATCATAATTGCACAATACATTAAAAAATGTTTTTCATGTTAAATATTTGTCATTCTTAAAAAAAAATTAATTAGTTTCAAGTAACCATTTACTTCAATTATAAGGATATAACATTTCAATTTAATATAAATAAAAACAAAATCATGCATACCTGCTTGTGACAAACGCCTAGCAGCTCTTTTAGCCCTCGGAGAATCAATGTTTGTTGTCTCAGAAATTATACTTGAGTTAGATTTTATTCTAGCACTACGTCTCGATGGTGTTAGTGGTTCTTTTTCTTCAGCTGATTCAACAACAGCTTTTGCCGCTGTTTTACGAGTTACCCTTTTTGATGATACCTCTGTTGCTAAAATTTATATATGGAATAGTTAAATATATTATCAATAAAATATGACTATTGATTTTAGCTTTCTTTTGATGTCAAATGTTTCTCTATCCTATTGGCAAGTGAAAATAGTATATTCTATTTTACTAAGAGGATAAAGCCTACGATCTATTTTCATGATCTTATGAGCAGTGTATATTATTATTTAAAAAAAGTAAAGTTTCTATACTTGTAAGAGGTTATTTCTGACACAACTACATTCACACTCAGTAACTATTTTCTTTACTATTATTAAATTTTATAGTGTCTTTAATGTGAATGAAATCATAAATTATGTTGTATAAAGAATAAGAAAATGACTGTAATAAATACTTTAATTTCTGTGTGATAGAATATTATACTGAAATCATTTGCCTTTGAACATTTTATTAGATAAATACATTAAAAACACTAATATGTAATAAGTATCAATGTGAATATTAAACTATTACCATTTTCATCTATTAAGTCAAGTTGTGGTTTTGCTGCTAACCTTCCACCTCTTTTCTTTGTAGGTATAGTCACTCCAGATGGTGACTTGACTTCTTCAGCCTCTACAGAAAGTCTCCTCCGTAACCGTGTTACAGGGGCTAGAAATTTAGTGTCTATTTGAATTGAAATGTTAATTTATAAATAATCATATTAAATTTAAAAATAACTTATATTGAATAACATCTCAACCTGTTACCATTTTGTTAAACAATAAATGTGTAGAAAGTGATTATGGTTTGGCAGGTTATTTATTAGCAAATATATACATCACAATATACACTGTGAAGAATATATTATAGTTACACAGTGTGTATTCAATTATCTGCAATCTCCTGCTATAGTATTTGCAGGTTGGTATGATGGTTTACTTGGTAACCATTATTATTTTTAAATTATAACAGACCATTACACCATCAATAACCTGTAAGAAATCTACTGCAGGGCCATAGGCCTTTTTCCAAAGGAAGGTGTAGGCATAAACACCACCCCCTTTTTATAAATGTGGGGAAATCCCTAACATATATGCTACCCTTTGAGGGGAGAGAGTGGGTGGGAGAGTGTCTAATTTTACGGACTAAAAGCCAATGGTGTACCCACAACCACAATACTGGGGATGACATGGGCTCATACTAGCTGGCACCATGTATAAACACCATCTCAGCCCACAACATATTTGTGATTTCAAACTGAAAAATCAAAGAGTTCTACATTTTCCTATATTTCCTTTCCCTATAATGCCTTTCTTGACTGTCAGTCAATGATGTTAACATTTTATATTAAAAAAAAATATTAGTACATGTAAAGCTTCAAACCAACAAACATTGCATTAATATTCCACCAAAAAAACCACTCAGCCACCACACTATAGATATACTATAAGATGTTACTGTGTACGAAATGTTCAAGTATAAAGAAACATGTTCTGTATCACACTATCTTCAATCAGATTACAGAATACCTATTGTTAAGTAAGTGACATCTTTTGTGAACTGTGTTTTTTTCTTTATTTATTTCTTATTTATTATTAGTTGCAATCAAAATCTAAATAGTAATTCCAGTCACATTGAAGGTCATTTTAGTTTGATCACTTAGTGTTCATTTATATTAACAAAATTAGTAAGATAATAAATTAATATAAAAAACTAAATATTGTACATTATTGTGAAACCAAATGTAATAACAATTTGGATTTTGGTTTAAATAACAATTAAAACAAATAATTATACAGTATTCCACCTTAATTCCAGGATTACTTAATCTTTTCCTGTTCTGGTTATTATGAATTTTTAGAAGAACGCATTTTAAGAAAACGTGTTTGGAAAGTCAATAATATTACATTATTTTGAATGATGAGAAATATCTAGAAGGACGAATGCAAAGATATTCTTGATAATAAAAAAAAAAATTAGCTACCAACATATATGATAATAAATTTTATTAACATTTAACCACTAAAATAAAAGTTCTAGAGATTCTACTAAAGAAAATGGTTTGGGAATACCGACTGAAAAATAAAATTTGATTTTCTATTGAAATATAACTATTTTATAACGATAAAGTAACAGACCACGCTTTCATATCAGAATAAAATGTTCTATTAGATACTGTAATATAATAGGAATTTACCTTTGGCTGTGCCCCCGTCGTCCATAATTATAACACTTTCAAATAATAAATTATAATACAGTTATTCTTGTAAGCACATGTGCTAGCTTATTTGAAATTGTGCTTTAGTGGTTTTGCGTTTCAATTGGTTAAAAACAGCTGTTAGGACGCGGCGAGTCAACTGTCAAAACGAAATCAAAATCGACAAATCGGTTTCATTTATATGATGGCAACACATCTATTTCCGGTTTAGTTAATGGTTGGAATCAACATTTTTAAATCATATATAAGTTACTATTTATAACGTATATGCCAATACTAGTGAATTACTTGAATTAATAAAAACTAGTGGGCGCTCAGTGGTCGATATTCGACAATAGTTAATTGATTTTTTAAAGTTTGAACTTTATTAGGGTTTTTTTGTCAAAGGGTATAATACTTCTACAATCAAATGTTTTCATGATGGCTACTCAATTATTTGGCATTTCCTATGATCTTTAATGATATAAACATAAAAAAAAATCTATGTCTAAATGAAAATTGAAATTGATTATAGCTTTGAAACAAAAAAACAGGTGGTAAAGCTCTCAAATTCTAAGTAAACATAACTTTACGAAAATAAAGAAATTTATCGCAACCCATGACACAATTTTTAATAAATTTTACACGACACCATGGGAGGATGGTATTTCTCGGTGATATTGAATTAAATGTAGTCTGTTCATTATGAGAAATAATGATATGCCCAGTATCATTTTTTGTAAAAGTAATCGCTACACAACACAATCAAATGATGAATCTAAAACAAAGATGTTTTTAATCCTACCATTAACTTTTGAAATAAATTCTAAACCTAAAAATTTTGAGATCCAATAAAACCAAAAAGAATTAATTCATAATTATTTCAATGGTTCCATAAATGTACTAAAGATAAATTGTTTATCAATTAATTATTAGTGTATATATATATATATATGTATATATATATATGTATATATATATATATGTATATACTATGAATTTACATTTTATATTACTATAAAATTAACCTATAATTTGACCAATTGATTTCAAAAGGCGTATAAAGCATATAACGTTATTTATGTTAAATTACAGGTTAATTTTACAAAAATATAATAAATATTATTGTAAAATCAACCTGTAATTTGACCTGTTAAATTCAAAAAGCACGTAAGGCATGGAATGTAAGTCTCGTTATAAATATTATAATAATTATTATATGTTATAATAACATTGGTGAATGTAAGATGAAAAAGGGTAATTGGAACGTAAGAGTAAAAAAATACATACAGTCCAGCATGGCAACTTCCTTCGCAACCTTTTTTGAAGTTCGTTATTGACGTGACGGCTTTTAAAATTGTCTTTTTATTTACATGTGTGTATATGTTGTGTAAAATTCAAGCATTAGTGTGAGTAATGCACATTTTAATTAATTTAATTTACTTCTAATGTATTTTACATAAAATAAATAGCTATCTGCACTTCGCCGCCATATAAACTTTAACTATGCCAAATTTCAAGTTCATACGTTCACGGAGATCGCTTAAAAAGGGGTACAATTTTTTGTTTCACGTATTAATATATAAATATTATGTAACAATGTCTTTATTATTTCTAGGCTATGAAAACTATACACAATCACTTAAGGAAAATAAATGTTATAGAAAGAAATGAAATGTAGCCTATTGTAACCTAATTAATTTTGCTTAACACAAATTTTAAAAGTAATTTACAGAGTATAACTGTATATTGTCTAAAATATTACACAACTTAAAACGCTACATTATTTTGTATCCATTATAAAAAAAATTAAGAGTAGTGTAGTACCCGCCTGAATACTTATTGCTTGTTTGTTAATGTAATCCTAATCTAAATTTTAAATATGAATTGAAATAGTAGTTATTAATAAAATATATACACATGATATTTATATCAATCAGGTTTAGTTGTATTCAAAAAAATGTAGCGATAGTTACTAATCGATACATTGAATATTTTTTTACAGTTTAGTTGGGCTGTAAACCCAATTTAAAATTGATATAATAGTTATGTTTTTTTACTTAATATATGAAAAAAGTAATAAAATGAAATTGAGTTAGAAATGTAGGTAAATATTCTGGGCAGTATTATTTTGACTTTGACCTGCCTGACCTGACCCTCCAAGCCACGATAAAATTACACCGAACGAATAAGATATTTTTTGTGAATACTTAACAAATAGTCTATGCCGTTAAAAATAAAGTAGAGAAATAAAGTATTATTGCTTTTTGGGTTCATAATTTTAATTGATTTAGTAGTAGAACATGACGGACTTTTATATGATGAATTTTATTGTTAGATTTGTCTCAATGCTTAAAATGTATAGGTTATTTATATATCTTTCTAAAATCCGTGATATTTAATTTACTAAATAATTACTAACTAGAAGTTCTAGGCCCCAGTTAGTCAGGTGTTTAAAACGGAAAAAATATGTAGATGAAAATTACAAACCGTTCCGATAATTAGTTCGTAGATATTTAGATAAGAAAAGAAACACTATATGTATGACATGTTAATTAAATATGATAGCCATCTCTGTGATTATGGTCTTATATTAATAAAATATTTGTTTAAAGAATTCTATAAGTTTTAAAATTGTCAATGTCATTTTTTTATTAATGTCTTTTTTTACTGGCTCTCAAGTGTAGTTGCCGGAATACACCAACACTTGCTTGGCGACAATATGGAGTGATGCTATAGTTTCATTATGTTCTTTTCCTTCATGGATAGCTTCGACTTGGTCGTATGGATTCAAACTTACGTCGTAGGCACGGAGTCCAAACACGTTAGTAACTGAGCCATCGGCGTTTCACCAGGTTGTCGTTTTTGTTGAGTTACGTTGTATACCATCACGTAAATGCTTACTTACAATTCCCTTTATTCTTTTAATCCATGTATAACTTCAAGCAAGGTACGTAACTTTAAATCTATATTTTTCCCAAAAGTAATATGAAATGTCGGAAACTCCTTCTCGCGTTAGGGTTAAGTGGGTCTGCACTTAAAAAGACATCAAGGGTACAGAAATGGCATTATATCTTCCTGATGACCCTCTTCAGAAATTACGTTCAACGATGTTAACCCCATTTCTCTCTAGAGACGTCCATCTGACTGGAACACCCGCAGTTAAACTGGTTGAATATGGAACGGTTGATATGCTACTGATTGCGCAAATACGATATTGTTTTATTAAAAAATATATATTCATACATATTGATTTCGTTTCCTTTTTAACCTTTTTTGTGTAATATAATCTGTTCTTACTAGTAATACATTATATCGAGAACAAAGTTATACAATTGAATCTTATATTTATAAAAATTATATTTGTAAAAATGGTAAAAGTAGTTCTCTTTGATGGGAACTAGGTGTTTATCTGGATAATTGATGGCTTATTTTTTATTTTATAAATTATCTGATATTCTGAGATATATATTATGAGATACTTTTCAAATCGGCCTAGTTCCTGAGACTACCCTCTACAACGTCACGTCACAAACTCACAAATTTTACCTCTGTATAGTATCTATATTAGTATAGATATTATTGAACTATCGTGATATTTTTTACAGTAAAGATCAAGTTTTAAGAATTGAATGTAAAAAAACCGATCGAAATGTATCCAGTAGTTTTTGCGTGCTGTGTGCTTACGGCAGACTTCTATCATTTTATTAACATAGTTCGCAGTTTTATCCTGACTACTTAACTCCTTTGCCGCTTTTAATTTTTATTTCTATTGTTTAGTCTCTACAGTAAACTGTAATAAAATGTAGTCTATAGAATATTTTCGGAAGTCCGTTTAGCCCTATCGTATATGAACAAGAAAACTGCATGAACTATTCTGCACCATCGTGTGAAATACTGATAAGCACGTTTATTGAATCAAAATATTAAGTTTTTAAAATTTTCACGTTTGTCAAGTTTTTAACTTCTTCAAATTTAACTTGACCCACATCATTATAATCGGAATGAGAGGACGATGGTGTCGAAACTGGCTGGCAGTACTTTGACGTTTATGAGATATTTTCTGTCTTCTCTCTATAATCTATTATTCCAATTTCAGTTAAAATTCATTGAATTTTCTGCTGTCCCAATAACGCATTTTCAACGGATAATCTTTTTAGTTGCATCGCCACACTTTTAACGAATATATCGGAATGGTGATTCTTCTTCGGTGTGTACTTGATCATGCAATATCTTTAATTCATTAATCGCTTTTACAATTCCTCTGGACCTCTTTCTAGACCGCGAAGGGGTGATTGTAGTAGTGGCATTAGTGATAGTAGGTTGGGAGCAAATTTCTCCTGCAGTAACTTTTTAGAACCATTTTTCGGTGGTACTATTTGCTCTCGAACTTAAGATATTGATGGAACCTATAAGTAAATAAATAATGACAATATCAAGAATTGCTTCTGGCCAGAGAGGAGTGAATGGAAAAAAATTGAAAGCGGCTTTAAAACTAGATGGAATTTTTCTGGGTGTCGTGGTGTTCTGATGGTAAGCATATTTTTATGGTTGCGCATCCAATTGTGGTAGTGAGCATTTTAACTACAAAGGCTCTAACAGTGTGAACTTGATAGCTGTGGTTGATCATAATTATTGTTTTCGTTTTTTATATATTGGAGTGAATAGGAGAAATTGAGATGCAGAAATTTTCAAACAAAGCTCATTACGTCATAGCCTTGAGAATAATATATTACCAAAAGTAGGATATTTATGTGGGCGGTCATGCCTTCGCATTAAAAACGAATTTACTAAAACCGTACAGTGGCTCTAATCTCACAACAGTGTACAAAATATTGAATACCGACTATCCAAAGCACTGAGATTTGTGGAAAATGAATTTGACATTTTGGAAAGCAGATTTAGAATGTTCCAAAGAGATACCAACTGATGCCAATATAACTGACAAAATTATACCCACTTCTTGTGCTCTGTATACTTAGGTACAAATGACAAGTTCAAGTATATATTTTCAAAGAGGTTGTGTTGATGTAGAGGACATCGATTCAGGCGGGATTGTTGAAGGTTCTTGGAGACAATAACTCATTAATGAGCTACCAACCATTAACGAATACAACACAGGAAACCATACAGGAAGTATAATAAGAAATTTGCATGACAAATATGCAGAATACTTTTCCGAAGGCGAAGGTATTATTGGCAATGTCAATACAGAATGATTAACTAGTATGCAATTATGACAATTATTGTAGAAATGTTAATAAAAATAATGAATACATACATTCTCGTAACTCTTTCTTTTTTGTTCATTCATATATTCATAAATATTTCTTCCATCTCCTTCAGTCACTTTATATTTGACTTATAAACACAATGATATTACAAATATATATAAACATGGTCCAGTCTAGCTTCCGATTTTTTTGGAGTCCTGAATTTTCTTTAACTCTTGGCTGTATGTGGATCTTAAGTTTTTGATTGAAGGAGTTACTTTGCGGACATCCAAACTAAAAGTTATAGTGGACGCTACTTTTCACTTCTGCCTGGAATTGATTGACACCACTACGTCCAACTACAACAAAAAGAAAATCAATTAATCAATAAATATATATTTTGTATATATAAATTATACAAAATATAGTTAATAGAAATATAATAATTAGTAGCTGTTACCCGCGGCTTCGCACGCGTTTTTTTAATATATTCAATAAATTTAAAATTGTGATGACACATCTAGCGTAAGTTACAATAATACTCTTTCAAAAATATTTGTAAGTATCACACGCACATCATCTACTGTAACAGGTAACGTGTACATTACATATGTGAATACTAATAGTGTATCGAATGGGATGGGATTTATCATCAGCCACATAACTGGAACTTAAAACTATTATATACCACACTCAGTGCTTACTTACACTATATAAGAAAGTAATGAAAACATTAAGCTAAACATTACCAAACAATATGTGTAAAATCTTTTATTATATAGATATAATATGTCCATAGTGTTGATATAATTAAGTTATTATTATACCTTGCCATACACCCGATTAGGCCTCCCACGGCAGCGACTCAAGCCTAGGTTCGATCCCTTGATAGGAAGCCCTTGAGAGCTTTGCTTGCGCGATACGGTGACACACAAATATACAACACTACACGATCACCTCCACACCCGTGCACGCCTACAAGCTTACACCTGAAAGTGGAAGGGTTTACTTTTTTCCCTTATGGAACTGAAAAACTATCAATTTTCCGATAATAAATATATGGAGGAGTTGTTGCGGCGTGTATGCTTGGTACACATATACGTCTTCACAAGTCATACATATATGAATAGTTAGCTAGGTTAGCTAAGATAGGTCGCGATTTTGCATGCGACAGGCAACAGCCAAGCCGAAGTGTGCCGTGCACCCTTGAGCTGGTTGCCAAAATAAAATCGGCTGAGTGCCTTAAGCGCTTGCCTTAGTGTCCGGTGAAGCTGTTAAGACCTTGCTGGGTCAATAGCGTAGTCATTTTGAAATAATCCGCGTCAGTTTTAGACGCCAACATATCCGGAATCCTGTCTAAACTACTAGACGACGGATTATCTTTGAAGTACTTAACGAGTTTCGCGTAATCAGCCACCCTAACCGACGGCGGGGTGAAGTCTGAATTGTGACCTAACTGTAAAACAACCGGGTGATGATCTGAATCAAGTTCGTGTACGACTTGTATGAGTGTTTTTTAGGAGAGCTATGTCTAAAACTTTGGGTCGGCAATAATCTTGATACGGCGTGGGTTCCGAAAGGGGTATGACGTCAAACGCGAGAACCCTACCTAGTTCGTCGAGTATCCTCCCGTTACGAGTGGTACACGGACTATTCCAGATAACGTTCCCGCTATTGAGGTCCCCCGCTATAATAACTGAATCTCCTAAATTAAGTAGCGCCTGCAAATCGGATCTTAGCAATTCTTTGTTCGGTGGCAAATACGCGGAAACTAAAATAATATTCGAGTGACCGGTCATACCTAATTTACACACTGACACTTCCATATTGGTTAGCACCGGCGGATCTAACGGCATGCAGTATAACGAACGCCTAAAATAGATTATGGTGCCACCCCCGCGGGTGACACGGTCGTTCCTGACTATACAGTAATTCGCGATTCTCGGATTACGCATACTCGGTTTTAACATCGTTTCCTGGATGAGGAAAACGTCAATCCGTCTATCGCGCAAAGAGTCAGCTACTAGATCGCGCTGTGTCCGAAGGGATCTCGCATTGAAAAACGAGAGGCATAGACCGCGTGGTTTTACTTTATTAAGACCCGTGAATTTTAAATCTTATTTAAATGTGGGTGACCGGGCGAGGCGCTGGATTGTGGCTCCGATGGCCGGAAAGCGCGCTAGTGCGGTGAGAAGACCTAGCTCCTCCTCGACCTCTACGATGGCGTGGAAGGCGAGGACCTCCTTCACGTCGTGCTCGCGGAGTAACTGCTTCAGTCGAACTTACTGGTGATAGAAGATGAAGAAGCATAAGCCGCCTGTGGCGGTGCGCCTGAGGCTTAGAAGAAACCTGAGGCTGAGGTCGGGGGTTCCAGGGAGCCATAGGGGCTCGCCCGGGTGGAGCCGCGCGTGGCACAGAGGGTGGCGAGCGCGGTGAGGTCGTGGGCGCAGGCGCTATCGGGGCGCGGGAGGCGCCCGGCAGGCCCGGGAAGGCCTCCATCGACATGAGAGGTGGAGGCGGAGGGCGGGCGGCGGCTACGGGCGCCCAGAGCGCCTGCGTCGCCTGACGGGGACGTTGTGTGCGTGGTGCACGGGGACAGCCGCGATAGTTCGCGGGCTGACCCATGTTACCACACAACACGCAACTCGGAGGTTTCGGAGTGCCAAGAGTGCGAGCGCACTCCTTCGTGGGGTGATCACCCAGGCACTTGACACACCTGGGGCGGAGATGACAGTTCCTCGCCGAGTGACCATAACTCTGACAGTTATGGCACTGCGAGGGGGTATGGGTCTTGCGGGGGGGCTCAACGGTGATGCCGTTGAGGTCACACACAGATGTGAGATTGAAGATGGCCTTGCCCTCTTGAGTGCGGTCAAGGAGAACTAAGACCATGTTGTACGGGGCGCGGGTGTGTGGGTGGTACATCCGATATACCTCACGCACGGGGAAATTTTTCTCCTTAAGGGAGAGGGTGACCTATCTAACACTAAAAGAAACTCTCAAATCGGACTGGTAGTTCTTGAGATTAGTACGTTCAACCAAACATACAAACTCTTCAGCTTTATAATATTAGTATAGATTAATAAATTAATTAAAATATGTTGTAGATTGACGTGTAATCTCGACAATCGATTACACGTGTTTCGCTCCGTCACGGAGCATCATCAGATCGATGTTGACTCTTCCGATACGAGCGGGCGAGTTATTCATTTTCAAATAGTTATTCATTTTCAATAGATTAACAAATAATTGTAAAGATACAGAAAGCAACATTTAATTTCCAAATTGATAGACTTTAAAAATCATCAAGTGAACTTGGAAAAGCCCCAAATAAAGATGTCGACATATATATAAATACACTTAGTTTTATTCGATTTTGAAGCCATTTGGTACCGAGATATATATAATTCCTAAATTTATAGCCTATTAATTTTGTTACTAAGAGCATTTGAAATCATAAAATATTCTTAAATTTAAATAACTCGAACTAAGTCTAGGGCATAGCTGGCTTATATAAGAGTGTGTTTACCATTGAATTAACTTGAAGTTTTATTAATGACTATTTTATTGTACATATAAAAACCTGAGAATATATTGTACAAATAGTATATTTTGTAAAAACTATATGAGATTTAATTAATCGTAATCTATAAAGTCACCATGTATATACTTATATACGTTTGAATATCAAATTAATATTTGATGTAAGTAAAGTTATTAAAATCTCCGTGATAATTCGTTTTTCGTATTTGGCTGTTAGATTTTATCTAGAAAAATTTATCATACTCGACTGTCAAAATTTGTATGTCCTAGCAAAAAGCTTTGTGCTGAACAACAGAATTTTTCGTAGACAAAGCGTACGGTGACAATGGAGAGAGAGGCGCAACGCTACCGAGATCAACAATTTTTGTAGAACAAAACCCGACGACTACAAGTTTTTCTTTTTACCTTCCTAGTATTACGGAGCACCTGTTACGAGATCGTACCACACAAAAAAATCATATAGGTATTTAGCTAAGAGTGGTTGCATAAATTGCACCTTGTACCTATTATTCAGATTTATTTTGGCCTCTATGTGATAATAACGGAAATGAACTATAGAGAAACATGAATGTTAATGTTACCTAGGTAGAAAAAAGCACAACAAGTTACGCGCGTTTGACAGAGAACACTTCCTAAATATTAGTGATTGGAGAAAACAAACTTAAAAAGTTAGAGATCAGGAGACCACCTGATTAAAAAACAAGGAACGGGATTATAGGTGATGGAGTGTTACTTCCATTGTCAGGCCGGATTAACTGCGAAAGAAGTGGGAAAACTGATTTTCGATAGCATTAGTTTTGCGTACTTAGTGGCTTCACGGTAGGAAACCAGGAAAAAAGATGTGGAAAGTTTAACGAATTTATGTATATTATTTGTTTTTTGTTAGACTCCATGAATGATTTCGTAGAAAATAATCATAATCATAATTCATAATTTATTTATTGTACAAAAATACAAAAACAGGCGTAGTCCGGTGAAGCTGTTAAGACCTTGATGGGTCAATAGCGTAGTCATTTCGAGAAAAAAAAAACAAAAACAGGTAGAAATACAAATTATAGATATAGAATTTTTACAATAGCAAAATATTAAAAATGGTACTTATAACTATATTATTATACTAGCTGACCCGTGCAACTTCGTTTGCACCAAATTGGTTATCACG